>MU105738.1:3946-542146 GCA_012274485.2 Sinapis alba | reverse complement strand
TTTTTTCTGTTGGATTTAAAAAAAAAAAAAAAAAAAAAAAAAAAAAAATTGACCAATCATGGGCCGCCACGTGTCGTGGGGCCCATGAATAGTCTAAGAACCGAGCTCTTGCAGAAGAGTTTTAAGGGGTGGGTTTTTATTTTTTGGTGGGCCCCACCCCTTAAGAACCCACCTAAGAGCCACCATTAAAGGTGCTCTAAGGAGGAAAAGGATGACGGATAAGATGACGATATCAACAAAAAAAACGGTGGCCATGACTCATGAATAAGACTCGTGAAACATTACAATTTTTTTCCTAAATTTAGTTGGATTCTTTTTATTTATTGGAGGAAAAATATTATATACACAATCAAAAGTTGTAGATTAAAAGTACTATATATATAGTTCTATTATAACGAGTTTGATTTAATTAAATTAGTAATTGCTGATCTTCAAAATTATATTATTTTAGTTAAATAGTTATATGTCTATTTTTAAAGTTTTTTCCCCATTAGAATTTAACTACACTAATCGCGTTTTAAGCCATTATAGAATTGGTTCTGGATCGGACTTGTCGATCCAACTTGTGAAAATAAAATATTTCTTACAACTATAACCGTAAACAAAAAAAATATTTAATTATTTTAGCTGCAAAGCATATTTATGCAGGACTGCCCACTTAAAGTTTTTTAGCACTAATCAATTGTTTAATGTCGACCAAAAAAAGCACTGATCAATGTTTAAGGAAATAATTAGTTGGAGGACGAACAAATAGCTCTTCAAATTTCAGACGTCATTATCACAAGGGACCGAGGTAAGTAGAGACACATGACTATATAATTTAGATCCAATTTCAACTTAGATTATATGACTAATAAAGACAAACTACAAGAGGGGCCATGGATTTTATATATTATCAAATTGAGAGAGGGTTCACACTTGACCCTTGTGAGCATGAAATAACGTCTCGCCGTCTCCGCAGTGGTCGGGACGTCCCCTTTGTTACGGGGTCGCGGCTATACGTTTTCTTTTCTTTTCTTTTCTTTACATTTTATTTTATTTTTTCTTTATTTAGTAGTAGTTTTTAGTGGTATAAAATGTAACTACGTGCCACATGCATGGCCCTAGCCTTTGACGAAGTCTCTATAGAATAATGGTAAGACTTTTAACGTAAGATAACTTTAGAATTTAGCTAGAGAAGCACGTTCATAAGTTAGGCGACAGATGGATGCGTTTAGAATATATATTCCATTAAAATCTACACATTTATACACTAATACACATACTAGCTAGGACTTATATAAGTTAATGATATTTACTTTAAACTGGATTTTGATACCTAGAAAAATACTATAAGTATTCAATATCATAGTGATATTTTGACGATGATCATTGAAGTTGTAACTCATGATCTTTAGTTATCGTCGATCATGTATTATTCTCCTCATAATTAACTATTATGAAAATATTTGATTACTTCCATTATTAGCTCTTGTAGTACTAATGTAAACTGCGTACAAACCACGTAATCTTGTGGGGACGAATCAAAACTCCATTTTAGATCTTTCTATCTTCTTGTATGGAATCAAACACTGTCGCACCATTCGTCTCCCTTAGCCGATAAATAACAAATATGAAACTACACGTGTTTTGTATGTTTTTCTTTCTTGTTCTGTTCACTGGCAACTGAAAGCAACACGACCGCAAGTGGTAACTAATTTGGCACTAAGCATATATTACACGACAAACGTTTATCAAGGCGTGATCAAATGAATAGCCCTTGATCTGAACTATAATAGGCAGTAATTAGAGATGACATATTCTGGAAGATTAAATTATATAAACGCAATTTATACATTGTACATTTGGAATATTAAAAAAAACTCTAACAAAAGCACCCAAATAACCATGTATTTACAATAGCATACTTGTTATTAAATTTCGAATTTTCCAATGCAAATCTTAGAAGATAAGGAGATCTTCCTTCACGTTGTAACCCATCTTCTCAAGATTAGGCTGCAACGCAAACTGAATCATAGGAGGTGGTCCACAAGCTAAGGCTAGTGATTCGCCTTCTAAACCTTCAGGGACATGTTCTCTAAGCACAGCTTCTGTAATAAACCCGGTGCTGTAACCCCAACCTTCTTTTGCGATCTCAACAACGTACCAAACCTTTAGCCTGTCCTTATGCTTATTAGCCCATTCTTCTAGCTCTTCTCTCACAAGTATATCATCCTCAGTTCGGTTTGCGTAAACCACAAACATCTCGGTTTCGTCCTCTGGGTCACTTAGTATCGATTGAATGACTTGGTAGATAGGAGTAATGCCTGTTCCTCCGGCAAGCATGGCTAATTTCTTGGCAAACTTAGGTTTGCCGTTGACCCTGAAGTTGCCTTTGCCTTCGTACTCGATGTGTCCTAATGGACCTTTAATATTTAAAACCGAGCCGATGGGCAACGAGTCTAAGTGCTGAGACATGAGTCCTCCGTTGGGGAATCTTGGATGAACGTCTTTGAAGTAAACTTTGACGACCAAGTCGATATGTCCAACGGCATCGACCGTGCTGGTCGGGGTATAGGCTCTAAGACAGAGTTTGTCGTTTATGTTGGCGCAGAGAAAGATGTGCTTCCCCACGGGTAGACCAAGCTGCTGATCTTGTGATGGTAATGCGAACCGGAACCTACGTACGTCATGAGAGATAGAAGTCTTCTCTATGAGTGTGACCGGGACTTTCTCACGTGGGTTGACTAAAGCTATGTTCTTTGAAGGAGCTAGCTCTTTGATAGGAGCTAACAAAGAAGCTGCGTTTGAGCCACCGTGGACTGAGACATTAGGGGAAGAGTCGTATCCTGTGGTGATGAGTTCACCGATACGGTAATCTTCTAGAAGCTTCTTGGCTTTGTCTGAATGAATGGCTTCAAACTCTTCGGTGCAATCAGTTCCCGCGTTGATGAGGATCGAGTCTGAGCCTCCAGGGTGGTCTTTCAAGAAACGTGTACAGTCATAGATGTGACCGTGGACAATGATCCATGCAGATTCAACTGAGTTGTGTTTTCTAACTTCGGACATTGAGTACATCTTTGCGGATGTGTTCATGAAAGGTGATGAAACAGACTTCTTCAAAATAGAGTTGGACTCTGAGGATATCTCAAGCTGACGTTCCTTTGCCATCCACCCACCCGATTGGTTCCCGGGTCGGGTCGGGTGTTCGAAAACAATCCCTATCTCTCCTTTGTGAGGCTTGCACACGTTGGTTTTGATCCTGAACCAGCAGTTGTTCATCATCCCCTGTTTAATACAAGTCAACGTCATTAGTGCTTTAGTCAAACATCATAAAAGTATAAAACAGTGTCTTGCTCGTGATTAATTAGCTGGAGACCATGGACTTCATTAAAGACTTTTCAAAGTCTTGTATACTATTCTCAAATTTTAACTCAAATATAATTGCCCGCATGAAGGGATTTATAATAATACTTAACCACCAAAATGAACTGTACAACAAAGACAATTAAAGAACATTTCTTGATTCCATGTTAAGTAGGTAACACGTTTAGAAAATATCCTCAACAAGAGAACTGCAGTTCCAGCTTTGTAGGACGAAGACTAATACAAAATCGAATTGTTTATACCAAAAGTGGGATTAAACTAATAACTCTAATTAATCAAATCATCAAAAAAAAAAAAAAAGAGAAAAAAAGAAAGAAAAGTTACCATGAGGTTCCAGATGAGTTTATCAGGCTGGGTGTTGAAAGACTCGTCCCAGGCTCGAACAGCTACGTCTTTAGCACTAAGCAGATCAAGAACCTCGACGTCAAGTGACCAGAAACACCAGCACCAGAACTTACCATACTTGTTTGGCTTCTCTTGGTGGTCAAGCTCACACACACTCCAAGTGTCTCCACCATCTAGAGTCACCTCCACTCTCGTTACCTTCTTCCCTCCTCCAGAGTAAGCATAGCCTCTTAACGTGTACGGCTTCTGAGTAGTGAATGCATTAATAGGCAAAATCTCCTCGTGACCAGGTGTTGTTATCACTGAGTTTATATTAAGCTCGTTGATTATATATTCCGGCTTGTACCACCAAGCTGCAACACAAAGGTCAAAAATATTGTTACTGTCAAAAAAAAAAACTGAAAGTTAAACTAATTTAGAGAATACCTAAAAGCATAAAACATATTTTTATTCCAAAAATAGTAAATAAAACTTTTCAAAATAACACTAACTAAAAGTTAAAAAATGTTTTAGACTAAAAAGAATAGTTATTCCTTTAGTCTCGGTAAAAAAGTGAAAGGAAGGTTAAAAAGGTCAATTAAATTACCTTCTGCATTTGCCAGTTCAGCATCGACAAGAGAAGGTAGAACTCTATTGTCCTTGTAATGATAGTAACTGTCGGATTCTTGAGGAGTGACGATGATACGTTTCAACCATTTAACCATCCGCCCGCCGATGAAACCGGGTACAATGATCCGAACCGGGAACCCATGATCCGGCGTCAGAAGCTCACCGTTCTGCATGTACGCTAATATGATATCTCTCGCAGGATCCATCGCCATCTCTTTCTTAATGCTTGTTCCGTATTTAGACCCGCCGCCTCCGGGAAGATCCTCCGCTCCTTCAAAGCAGACGTTGAGAGCGCCGCCTCTCCTACTGTATATCCCACACCGACGGAGGATCTCACTGAGAGGAACACCTTTCCACAGAGAGGTGGATACTCCGGCGGATCCCCAGTTGAAACCTATCGTCTGCTTCACCATGTTCTGCTCCTTACGGCGGTTACCGGCGCAGACGAGAGTGACCGGAAACTCACGGCTAGGGAAGTCGGAGATAAGCTGCTCCATGGTGAACTTCGCCGGACGTTTGACGAGTCCGGTGATCTCGACGGTCCAGTCAGACCAGTCGGCTTTAGGGACGGCGCCGTGGTTGCGGACGTAGTGGAGAGGGACGGGAGTGATGAAGCCGTGGTGCATGAGGCGAGGGAGAGGAGGCTCGGCGTTGAAAGGGTGTTTTCCAGTGAGACGCACCATAGAGGAGTTACGGTGGATCCAATTATCAGCCGTGGATTCGTCTCGCGAGTCTAGGATCGACGGTTCTACGTCGCTGTTGGATTTGCGTATCATTTCTTTGTAGTATGAGACGTTACGGTTGTGGCTCTCGTCCTCGTCGTCGCTTGAGTCGTAACGGTCGTCTACGACGTCGTTTTTGTTTTCTCTGAGGACGACCTTTTCGGTTGGAAGGGGTAGAGTCTTGTTTTGGTGACGGGGAGAAGGGATGGGAGGAGGTTTGAAGGAGCGAACGACGCCGTTTATGGAGGGGTTGAGGCGGGGGTAATGGCGGTTATCAACTGAGGTGGCCATGGAGAAGCTATTGGAATCGGTGAGAAGAGAGGAGAGAAGTGTTTCTTTTCTTCTAACAAAATTAAAAGCTATTCTTTGTTTTTTCTCCCCTCAGTTTCTTTGGTTTGTGTATAATATGGCGTCATAGGGTGGTATTTATAGGGTGTTACAAGATGAGTAAATAAAATAATGAAAAAATAAATGTGAGGAGAAATAGACAAAATGTGAGTTTCTGTGGTCTTTCAGTCGGTAGACCCACCTGCCTAGATCCTAAGCTATGGCCTTTAAGGCGGGAATATTTATGATTTTTTTACATCACTACACCATCTTCGTTAAGAATTCTTAACGGAAGTTAACTTATTTAAAAACCAATTCTTAATTTTTTTTTGTTAAAGTTAATAACCGGTTCTTAACTTTCGGTAAAAACTCCTTTATAAGAACAGGTTATACTCGTAAGATTGTAGTTTTTTTTTGTTTTTTGACAAAGAATAAAATAGTAATATTATACTTGTTAATCAAAATAATTGAGCATATCCAGCAACCGAACTGGCCGGTTCCGTGGGAGGGAAGTATGAAACCACTAGACCATATGCTCATTGATATGGCACTGACTCTTACTGCTTTGAACTTAAACATCAAATATGTATAGCTCATAGTTAATTATTTTTATTTTTGCTAAATGATAGTATCTTTTGTGAATTTTGTAAGTATACAAAACTGAAAACATATCATCGGGGCAAATTAATATATTACACAGCAAAATTACACTTATCAGTTATCACTTCATTCACTTATGTGATAGAATGATATACAATGATACAAGTTTTTCATCACCCTGTGTAGACTGTTGGTTAAACGTAGGGAATTGATCATTTTGTGCTTTTATTTCGAATCCCGGTAGTCAGGGCTGAATCTGATCACAACCAGTTGAAACATTAGTTTTCTTCTCCGAAAATTTTAGAGTTTTTTACATAAGTGTAGGATTTTAAATCATGCAAACAATTTTTTCTTATAAAAGTTATTAAAGAAATATTTCAAACCTACATAATCTCATATTCGGGCATGCCGGTAATAAAAATGATTTACGCCGTATTATTATTATTATTAACAAAAACTGAATTTGGGTCACAGAAAGATTAAAGCTTAAAACTCAAACTCTTTTTAGTTAACAAAAAATATAATAACAATACAAGTTCAAAACAAAAAAGTAGATTGTTGCTAACAAAATGAGTAGGTTCATGCATTAAATAAACAATAAATTTTATATTATTCTTTAGTCTTAGTAACCCTATTTTTGAGAAGTACTCCAGTTTTGAATTTTGAGAAGTCAAAGTAACCCTATTTTGAGAATGTAAATGAAACTTTTGAGAAGTAGTTCATGTGATAAACAAAAAAACATTGCACCTATATATAAATAAATAAATATATAAATAATAAATTTATATATATATATATATATATAATTTTTATATGAACTATTTCAAAAGATATAAATAGAATACAAACAATAGTCGAGTACTAACGGGCAAGATAAACCTTCTCTTTTTTCGAACTGAGATAAACCTTCCCATGAGGATGGTCTCATACTCTCATCTTTTTGCAATCCTAACTTTGTTTTTCATTGTCAGTCACTTGCTACTTTCTTGCGAAACAGTGTTCTACTTAACTTACTCACGATCTATCTATAACCAGTAACCTATTTTATATCTGAATAGATAATAAGAATATTCAAATTGGAGATAAGTATATTTATCTGGAATTTTATTTTCATACTGGATGGTTTATTTATACAAGGTCAATTAAGGGTACACCAAAAATCAACATTTGGAGACATTTAAATTAACAATCTAACTAATAAAATGTTCTTCTTTTTCTTCTGTCACCCAAGCAAAATAGTTTATTTGCAATATGCACAAGTTGAATACCAAGAACAATATTACATCGCTAGTCATATATATTCCATATAAGTATATGTATATGACGAAAAACTTGATATGATACAACCATATTAAAAGACAAAATGTAAATACCTAAGCTCGCTAATATCTTGGGTCAAGATATATATTGTACGTTTGGTGATTGTAGAATATGGACGTACTACTGAAGATTAAATTACATCACGTGTGGGCTATATACATTAGAGAATGGGGGTCATGTTAATCAGCATATTCGCAAACAGATTTTGTTTAGCTTGACTTCAGTTTCTTTAAATCAACGTCAAACGTTAGTGTAATTATAAGAAAATAGAGAATGAGAATCCGGTGGGTAGCTAGAAACATATATCTATCATGAGCATTTTGTTGGCTTGTTTATCATAGAAGAAATATATATTAATTAAGTCGAGAAAGTAAATATCTCAAAGATTTTTATGGATTACATGACGATTAAGAAGATAAAGCGCAATTAAGTATAAACTAAACAGAGATTATGGCTTAAACAAAGAGATTATAGAGAAGACGTTGGTGACTAAATGGCGCATGGGATCACCAACAGCCAATACACACGAACAGGGCAACCATAATAAGCGACGGGTCATATATATTATTTTTGTCAAATTTTGGATTTTCAATTTATAGTTATAAATGATATTATGTAAGAACGTATGGACCCACTTATTGTTATCTTTTACATTCGACGCGATGACATAAATTCAAGAGTCAATTTTGCTTAAAGCTTCAAAACCAGTAATCAACTTTGCACAGCCTAAAAAGTACATAGATAAGTTTTTTTTTAAATGCATGGGTGGGAACTATAACATTTCAAATTTCAATCGATCATTCTTTTAGTTGCTCTTTAAATCTAAGAATATAAAGAAGAAACCATCATAATAAACATTAGAAGAACTAATATACAAAAGTACCATATCGGTGATATTTATTTGTATATTTTTTATGTTGTGAATTAGAATATGCAAATGTACTATCAATCATAAGTTCTGTTAACATTTAGATTCAATAGTTTTAAAAGAGAACACGCAAAGTCTATCAACCAATAGTTTAGTTGTTGCAAGAATATCTTCTTAAACTATCATATTCACGCAGTATTAAATTGAAACTTTTTTGGTACAATACTAAATTGAAACTTACAATGCAGATGTTTAAAACTTAATAAATTAGTTACCAATAACATGAAAACACTTTTTTCGTTAATTGATAGAGTTATGTACCATCTAAGTTTGTATGATTATTTTCAAAGCACAGCTTTACGTATATATATGTATATTTTGAACATTAGTTTTACGTAAATATTTATATGTTGAAATTAATATATGCTATAAAATAAATTGCATAACTTGTAAAAGCATGCACGAAACATCAGTTTTTTTTTTCAGTTACATTTCTCAATATTTACAATGTGTATAGGATACTTAGACCAAAAAGAGATAAAATATTGTGATGTTTATTAGAATAAAGTAATTCTATTAAAGTAACAACTATATAACCCAAAAAAATCTATTTAACGATGTAAACGTAAACGAAACGTAGCCTCAAGTGCAACGCAAAACATAATTAAAACCTGTATCATAATCTGTCACTGTAATTAGCTTAGTATCAATTAAGTACTCGGACAGCAACACAATCCTAAACTATGATGAACCACGAATCGTTAGACAATTTCATATAACCAGATAATGCAAAATATCACAATCAAGGCCGTCTAACAGCACGTGCAAGTGGAGCGGTCGAACATGGCCCAAATCAAAAGAGATGTTAAATATATATAAAATAAATATATACATTTTTAAAACTACTTTATTATATTGTTAAATATATCCTTAATATTTTTTGAACAGAGTCCAAAAATAATACAAGATGGCCCTGATCACAATATATTGATTTTCTGCACTATAACACAACAGAGCATAGCTTTTATTTTATTTATTTTTAATGACGTCGGCAACATAGCATAGCTCCAACATACAAGCTTATCCCATTTATTCTGGAGTTGAGTAATAACAACCACTAACTAAATATGATATGGAGATTTGGCACATGTAATCTCAGATCGATGTTTCACGATTCCACTGGAAATATTTTGTTTTGAAGTTTTACCATTTATGATTATTTTTGAAATTAGTTTTACTATACAGAGTTAGAAAAAGTGGCGTTTATTAAAAAAATGAATAGAGAGGCAACTTGATGCGGTTAGGGAGACATTGACCCTTTCCTTTCGCGACTCTTTGAGCCACTTCACTGCGTTAACATTAATTCATTTTCCCTTTATATATGTTTTATTTAATTTTGTGTATAAAAGAAAAATCATCTTTGACGAAATTTTTATCAGTAAACTTATTTAACATGTGTTTTATACATATTTTACAAACCATATAAATTATATTATTCTATGTATGGTGTTATAGAAGAATATACTTCGACATAAAAAGATATATGTAATTATCTTGAAATTTATACAAAACATAAGAGAGAAACAAAAATATATTTATCTGGAAGTGTCGTTTAATTTATGTTTTACATATGGTGGAGTATTACATATGAATAACTAGTTCCAATGAACCGAAGATTTAGAACTTTCATGATTGAAAGTTCTATAATACATGTTCTGAAAACACTAAGTCGAAATGAAACTAATCCATTTTTCTATGAATCGAGTCTTTTTTCTCTCATGTACACCCAATAGTTCTGGCTACCATGCAGTAGCCAAATTATATGTATCCCAAACTTGTCTTAACTTGACTTACCGTCAAACATAACTATTAATTCTGCCGATTAAGAGAGCAATTAGCAAATTGTATAATTATAATCCCCCTTGTTGTTTTGCGCCTATAAGCAGCAATTTTAATTTCATATAACATATTAATTATTATCAGTGTTGAAGTTCCTCTATATATTGATTATATCCTAGTTGTTACTCGTATCCCAGAATGTATAATGCACCACTTGACGCCAAACACATACGGCTATGTAATTTGACCCATATGATATTTCCCATATTAGTATAATTGGATACTTTTACTGTTTATAGTCAAATTTAATATTGTGTTAAAATAATGGCACTTGTAAAGTTGGACATATAATACTGAATTTAACGTCGAAAAAGTATTGTATATAACTCGGAGCTATTGGTTTGATCAAAAACAAAAAATAAATAACTCGGAGCTATTTTCAATTGAATCTAAAACTGCAAGAACAAAAAGTAGATGTTACATGAAACGATACGAAAACAAAATTTTGATAATTTTAGAAAAGAAAAAGTAATGTTCGAGGCTTCGAGCTGGGTTAAAATAAAATAAAATCAGTACAGTAGTGGATTAAGAATACATCCTATAAATTTATAATGGAAGATATGATCCAAGATTGATAAAGTTCATTCTAGACAAACAGTATTCATATACAAATATTTCCAAATCGTCATTTAAAATAAATGTAAAAGAATAACAACAGTTTTGGGGATTGAAACAATGTGCCACATACATTGTATTAAATGTAGTTGGTATATTCACCAAAAACAGTGAAAATGCTAGAGACAAATTAATCGAGTCATGGCCTAATAGTAATACAAGAAAGTTTGTTTTTGTATTATTCTTTTTCATGTTACTAATATTTATAAATCTTGTTAGTAGCTAATTTGCAGACTGCAGTTGCATTAAAGTTTGGTTGGAACTCCCAAAGTTTTCGGGTCAATTTACCGCCCCGAATGCACATGGTTATATTACATCTAAAGCTTTTGGTATGTTCAGATAAGTTAAACACTAAAGCTAGATGTATCAAGAAAAAATAAATAATATTATTAAAATATTCTGAAACATAATAAAATTTCTGCATTAATACCAGAGAAGCTCCAAGAAAACTTAGCTATGAAACATTCACATTTCGCTATGGCAAGGGCCATATTTACACATATCGCCTCCCCTGGATATCCCCTTTGCTGTCTGCTTATTTTTTGTTTTTTTTCTTATATAGCAATTTCAATTCTTGTTATTGTGAAGACTGAAGACTGTGAAGTGGGAAGATGCCACACTAATTATCATCGTTATTATTAAATAATCAACTAAAGCACTATCAAGTTAAAGTGTTTTAGTTTGATGGGAAAGAATTAGAATTAGCCCGTGATGGTTTAAAAGCATATCATAAAGCAGTGGTCCAAGGGATCACAATTTTTCTTTTGCTTATTCATTCAACCATAAGATGCAGTTTTTATAATAATCATACAGATCTCGAATATTTTTGTTGTTGTTAGTCAAATTATTATAGTTTTTGCTTCTTTATAATGGATGATTGTGAGATTCTTGTCAGCAATTTAATAACATTTTTATTTGTATAGTACTTATATCTTAAATTATACTATTTCTGTTTCATAAAAAGTATTATTCTAATATTTTTTACACAAAGAATATCACTTTAAAATTTAAATGCAATTTATATATATTAATATTATTTATAAAATGTTTTGATCTTATAAATATTTTTTTTATCTTAAAACTTATTGAGGAAACAAATATAATTGTAAAGCATAAACAAAATTTATTCATTTTCTTAATTTATGTGAAAAGGTCAAAATGACACTTTATAAAATAGGGAGAAAAGTAAATAATTTTTTTGCAAAATTCTTCGCTAGGTAATGGTTAATCATTGAAGTGTTATGAAATGGTTTTTCATTAGTGTTATTTGTTCGAAGAAGATTATACTATAATTTTGGTCCAATATAATGCAAACAATAATGTTATAAGCCCAAAGGGCAATTAAACTTATTGGGCCCACTTTAGTGATAACCATTTTAAATTGCATTTATGAAATGTTAAATGAGACAGGAAACAGATTTGTCCGAAGTTGACAGTGAGTGATCGCATCTTTTTTCCATATAACCCTTTAAAAAGATAAAAATCAAATCAATACGAAATAAAATGGAAAAGGCATAAGAGATCATGCCTCATTAGTGTACAGCAATGCAGAAACAATAATACAGTTACAGACAATACATAATTTACAAGATAATAAATAAAAAAGGACCAGTGCGAGCTTCTCCACGGTTAAATTAAAAGTTACCGACCTCTATTGTTGCTCTCTCTGGTTCCTTGTGAACAGAAAACGGCGAAGCCCAAGACTACAAGATACTATTTCTCACAAAGACTACAAGATTCCAAAAACATCTTTATCTTGTAGTCATCTTGTAGCTTATGCATTACTTCCTGTGTCAGATTCTCTTATCCGGATCTGTGGTCAATGGCTGATCATTGTTTTTCACAACTTGAACCTTGAAGAAAGCTTAAGCTAAGTAGCATTGTGTGTGTATGATGGGAACTTATTCACATGGTCTCTTGTGTTGAATAGGTTTTGATTTTGATAACGAATGGGGAAAATCAAGAAACAGAATCGTAGGGCTCACGTTTCTGCTCCTTATCCATTGCCACCGTCTTGTTGCAAGAAACAATGGGAAGGCTCAACCTGCCCAGTATGTTTGGAGTCTCCACACAACGCTGTTCTTCTCCTCTGTTCGTCTTATCACAAAGGATGTCGTCCTTACACGTGCGCAACAAGCACCCGTTTTGCCAACTGCCTTGACCAATACATGAAGTCTTACGGAAACTCGGAACAGCCCCAGCTTCTGTGTCCGCTATGCAGAGGTGGAGTGAAAGGTTGGACTGTTGTGGAAGACGCACGGGTTCATTTCAACTCCAAGCGAAGGACTTGTATGCAGGAAACCTGTTCCTTTGTAGGAAACTTCAAAAAGCTCAAGAAACACATAATGGAGAAACACTTGCATGCTTGCCCTAGGGCCATTGATACAGCTCTAGAGACTAAATGGAAGAGGCTGGAGAGGGAGAGAGACAGAAGAGACGTGATAAGCACGATAATGCCGTCGACTCCAGGTGCCGTTGTGTTGGGAGATTATGTTATAGAGCCGCGTCACTGGGGAGCTGCTAATGATGAAGAAGATTACAGCTCAGATGATTCTCTGAGCTACGGTGTATTGGATTTAGATTCGTGGCAAGGACAAAACCATCATATTCGTTTTATCGATGTGGATGCAAGCGACTTCGCATCATCTTCTCGGTCTCCTGCTTCTCCAGACCCTTCTGATAAGTTTCTTGGGCTTCCAACTTAAAACCAATTGGCGATAAGTGGAGTGGCCCAAATCCCTTATATATTACTCATGTCCCTTACATATTTGCGATGTGGGATCTTCTCTCTAATACTCTCTCGAGAGATAATGGTGCGTATAACCATTAATCTCACAGAATCCATCATACCCCTCCGAGACAATGCTTTATTTTTTTATAGCAATCTCGAAGAAATTGAGCCTTCTTTGGGCCATCAATTCGTGGGATGACCGGGCCACTTTTCGAACCGGATTAATGGATCAGGGTATTGGGTCCGCTCTGATACCATGATAAGTTTCTTGGGCTTCCAACTTAAAACCAATTGGCAATAAGTCGCATCTTGTTTTATGAACAATCTCATCTTCTTTCAGATACCATTTCTCACAAAGACTACAAGATTCCAAACATTGGTAACAATCTAGGATCTTCATCACTGGTGGAGTAATTGGTACGCATCTGTTATTGCATCTTCATCGACCCAGATAGAATGTCTGGTTCTCAATGTGCTTAAAAGAAAGCGTGTTAATATTGTCATGACAACCTCAGGGACATGATGATCTTGTTTGTGACTTTCTTTCTATAACAAACAAAGCTTTGTGACTTTCTATAACCAAACAAAGCTTATTGTTAATTTCTTCTATTAAATTATCTAACAAATCTTATAATTACTTCAGTCATTCTGCAAATTTTATTTTCTACTAATTATACATTGGTTTATAAATTATATTATGATATTAACATAACAAAACCATGTTTATACACACAACCGTAGCATTTTTAATTATATGTATTAAACAATAATTTATTAATAATAAGAATCTTATAAATAAATGGCCGTTTAAAGTTATTTGTCTTATTACTTTTTCTCATCTATTTAATCATAAATTGAGTGAATTAGTTGAAAATACATGGAAAGTTACTGATGAATAAACTACTTTTGCTGTTTTTTTCAAAAACGTTAGTAATACTATTTTTTTAGTTAAAATTTTCAAGACAAATGATAGTTGAATAAAAGATTTAAAATGAAAAAAAAATAGAAAAGTACCACAATGTTTAATGTTTTAGTTATTTATATAAACAATTAGTTTAATGTATTAAAAAGGAAAACTATATTAATTTTAATTTATAAATATCTATAGATTTTAAAGAAAAGACTATTTAAAAAAAAAACTAAGATTGCTTTACAATTTTTTTCAAAGGTATAAACCAACGACACGTGTTCATTTAACGACAAGCACGTTGCAAGATAAATTGGATCTTTCTTTCAGTAATTAAAAAGTCGAAATTAAATGAAAATAATAACTTGCAAAAAAGGAAACATATCATGCAATAAAAAGGGTCTTCCTTATAACGAAGTTAGCCCTAATTTCTCCATCGTATTTAAGCAAACGCCTCTCAACACCAAATTTTTATCCTTCGTCTTCGATTGTCTCATCGTCGTCTAAGAAGAGAGGTATGTCTTCCAGATCCTTGGGGATTTATTTCTAGCTTTCGTTGTTGTTGTTAATGTTATTATCGTTTCAGTCTTCCTATGTGATCTGTTCCTAGAGGTGTTTGGTTTGATTCTCGTAAGCAGCGTCTTAATCAATTATAAGTTGTCTTATCCCTTGAGCTAATGATTGAAAGGATGGATTTTTCGATTGTAGAGTCTCTTAGATATTAAAATCTGATTATGATCTTCAGCTCAGTGAAACGATGTCGTAGTGTAAGTAATCCCCATTTGATTTGTGCGTTTTTTTAAATCTGGGACGATGTTTAGATCTTGGGTAGCTCATTGGTTCTTAGATTTCGATTTTCCCTTGGGTTTCTGTTGTCGATTTTGCTTAAAACGACGTCGTATTCCGATTAATTTGCGTGTTTTGATTTGTATGTCTTATCTTGTGTATATGTTTTGGTCTTGCGTAGAGTCTCTTAGATGTTAGATTGGTTTCAGTTTTTTTTAAAGTTTTTTTTTACGTTTATTACTCAATAACTTGTCTAATTCTTTGGTTCCTTTTGAGCGTTTTGTTTACAGGAGGTAACAGTTTCGAACCTTGCAAGTGGAAGAAACAGTCGAAAGTTTGAAGCTTTCTTTTATGTCTGACAATATTTCACCGTTTTGCTGTCAATCTGGTTGCTTGGAAACTACTATCCTGCATCCGGAGTTACGTACCACTACAAGCTCTTTCATCACTCTAGGCTCACGCATCTTCAAACCCGAGACTCCCCCTCCTCTCTCTGACTAAGATGGCGCTGCAGAACATTGGTGCATCCAACCGTAACGATGCCTTTTACAGGTACAAGATGCCCAAGATGGTTACCAAGACTGAAGGCAAAGGTAACGGCATCAAGACCAACATTGTCAACAACGTTGAGATTGCAAAGGCCTTGGGAAGGCCTGCTTCCTACACGACCAAGTACTTTGGTTGTGAGCTTGGAGCTCAGTCTAAATTTGACGAGAAGACTGGGACTTCGCTTGTGAATGGAGCTCATAACACGTCTAAGCTTGCTGGGCTTCTTGAGGCTTTTATTAAGAGGTATGTCCAGTGCTATGGATGTGGGAACCCTGAGACTGAGATTATTATTACAAAGACTCAGATGGTGAATCTCAAGTGTGCTGCTTGTGGGTTTATCTCTGAGGTTGACATGAGGGATAAACTGACGACATTCATTCTGAAGAACCCACCGGAGGCGAAGAAGGGGGCAAAGGATAAGAAAGCTATGAGAAGAGCTGAGAAGGAGAGGCTTAAAGAAGGTGAAGCAGCTGATGAGGCGCAGAAAAAGCTCAAGAAGAAAGCCCCTTCTAACGGGAAGGAGGCTTCTTCCAAGGTGTCCAAGAATCATACTTCTGATGAGGATATCAGCCCAAAGCATGATAAGATTGAGCAGGAGGCGGATGATGATGATGAAGACGATGATGATGATGATGGTATCCAGTGGCAAACAGATACTTCTAGAGAAGCAGCTGAGAAGAGAATGAAGGAACAGTTGAGTGCTGCAACTGCTGAAATGGTGATGCTCGCTGTTAAAGAAGAAGATGAGAAAAAGTCGCCCAAGAATCTCGTGCAGGTGATGAAAGAGTATCTGAAGAAAGGTTCACCCATAAGCGAGCTCAAAACATTCATCTCCTCTCTCCCTGATCCTCCTCAAGATGTCATGGACGCACTCTTCAACGCTCTCTTTGATGGTGTAAGAAAAGGATTTGCTGAAGAAGTGACCAAGAAGAAGAAGTACTTAGCGGCTGTAACGCAAGAGGATGGTTCACAGATGCATCTGCTCAACTCAATCGGATCATTCTTTGGAAAGAAAGGTAACGAGGAGGTGGTTAAGGAGGTGGCTCTGGTTCTTAAAGAACTGTACGATGAAGACATTGTTGAGGAAGAGTTTGTGTTGGAATGGTACCAAAAGGGTCTGAACGGAGTTGACAAAAGCTCGGCTGTCTGGAAGAATGTTGAGCCTTTTGTGGTGTGGCTCCAGAGCGCTGAGTCCGAGTCCGAAGGGGAGGCTTGAGAGATGTTTTGCTCTTGTGACTTTTTCTATTTTAATGGTATTTATTTCAGTTTATCGTCAGTATTTTAAAACCATTTGACTTATTAGTATAATTGTCGTGTGTTTCATCATAACATTATCTTATTTAATATCGTAACCTTTAATGTGATAATGGGCCGTATGTTAGAAGAAATTTGAAACGTGCGGAAAACAGAAACAGGCCCGTTTGAACCGCTTAAATAAACAAGATAAATTTCGAGGTGATCCACTTGGATGTATTATGATTTTGTAGATTTTTTATTTTGTAACAATTTTGATTTTGTAGATAAAAATATATATTTTTTAAAGAAAATAAAATATCGTGCAAAGATATGTTAAACAAACAAGTAACATAGAATATAATGCAATGTTTTTGTTATACAAAAAAATCGACATAGTGACTTTTTAATACACCTATCTCCTCAAAACATGAAAACAGTTTTACTCAGACAAAATGATGTGAAGAAATGGACAAAATAATGTTTGATTTTCTTCCCAAATCAAACTTCACTATTTCAAAAGAAAGGTAACATAATGAAATTTACGTGTGGCCTAAAGATAAATCAAAATGTTTTAAACATATATGGTTGGTATATTATATTTTAATCAATATTTCCATCCGATCAATTAAAAATATACAGAAAATATTCCGTTTTTCTCTCCTCCTTAACACCGCAGATAGCTAATAATTCCTTTTATCTGTAAAACAAATTAATGAACTCTTAATCATAGACTAAGACGTAGTCTATCTTTATTACGCATCATTAAGTGAACCTAAAAATGAGGGGAAATTATAATAAATGGAACGAAAAACCGAGAAATAAAAAAGAGATTCGCGCGATCGGACGGTGTAAAAGAGCAGGTAACTGTATAAAGTTTGTTGTCGTGTGGCAGAAACTGTAAATTCGAATAAAAATCCCGTAACCGCGTAACAGTAAAATCTGTAATCTCTATTCTCTCTCTCTCTATATCCCTCCGCTTTTGATTCCGTTTCGTGCCCGTTTCTCTCTCTCTCTAACACCTAACAGTGCCCACCTAACTTCTCTGCAGTGAACAAACAACCGCCTATGTCACCGCCGTCGGTAACCGCCGACATCCACCGTGAAGTCGACCCTCAGATCTGGCGCGCTTGTGCAGGCGCCTCCGTTCAAATCCCTTCTCTCTACTCCAGGGTTTACTACTTCCCTCAAGGCCATGTCGAGCACTCTTGCCCCTCCTCGCGCATCTCTTCTTTCTCATCTGCTCCGGTTCCTTGCGTCGTCTCCTCCATTGAGTTACTCGCCGATCCGATCACCGACGAGGTCTTCGCTCACGTCTCGCTACAACCGATGTCTCCCGAGCACTTCACTCCCTCCAATTTCTCCAGATTCGGGAGTGACGAAGAGGATAACAACAACAACAACAACAACAAGGTGGTTACCTTTGCGAAGATTTTAACGCCGTCAGACGCTAACAACGGCGGCGGATTCTCCGTCCCGCGTTACTGCGCGGATTCAGTCTTCCCTCCGCTTGATTTCCACGCGGATCCTCCGGTGCAGAAGCTCTTCATCACCGATATCCATGGCGTCGTTTGGGACTTCCGGCATATCTACCGCGGTACACCGAGGCGGCACTTATTAACCACGGGATGGAGCAAGTTTGTCAACAGCAAGAAGCTTATCGCTGGAGATTCCGTCGTTTTCATGAGGAAATCTGTTGATGAGATGTTTATAGGTGTAAGGCGACCGCCAAACTCAAACCACGAGGGCGGGGATGAGTACTACGGAGGAGGAGGAGCTAAGAAGGAGTTTAGGAGGATTGGGATGGGGAAATTGACGGCGGAAGCTGTCTCTGAGGCGATAAACAAGGCGGTTCAGGGTTATCCCTTCGATGTGGTGTATTATCCAACGGCGGGATGGTCAGACTTCGTGGTGAGGGCTGAAGATGTTGAGGTCTCCATGGCTGGATACTGGACTCCTGGTACTAGAGTTAAGATGGCTATGGAGACTGAGGACTCTTCGCGGGTTACATGGTTTCAAGGCATTGTCTCCTCCACGTTTCAAGAAACTGGTTTATGGAAGCAGCTTCAGGTATACATTGTTTTGCTAGCGTTTCTATCTTTCATGAGTGGCTAGAATCTGATTCTGATTATTTGGTTTGAGGTTGAGCAGATCACATGGGATGAACCTGAGATTCTGCAAAACTTGAAGAGGGTGAATCCTTGGCAAGTTGAAGTCGTTGCAAACTCAAGTCAGCTTCTTGCCACTTACCCTCCAACAAAGAGGTTGAAGTATCCCCATAGCGCGAGTGGAGAAGGAGAAATGCTCTATTCTGGAAGAGGACAACAAGCTGTGGATCCAAATCCTTATTTGTTCTCGTATACTACATTTCCTGCTGGCATGCAGGGAGCCAGGCATTATGAATTTGGGTCTTTTAACTCAACCGGATTCATTGGAGAAAACTCTAAACAGTTATGCACTAATAACTTCTTTAGTCCACTACCTGGGCTGAGAAAAGTCTCGACTGAGATGATGAACTCTGACAGCCCGCCATCAGATGATTTGTCGCCTAATAGCCATGCCACTAACCTCTCCTCTGGAAATGAACCAGTTGGGAACCGAGGCCACAGTTTAAGAGCTATTCAGCTGTTTGGCAAGATCATTAACGTGCATCAGGGTTCTGAGAGCGGTCTTGCTGATGGCTTGTATGAAGAGGATGGAAGCAAAGAGTCCAGTGACAATGAAGTTGTGAATGAGACACAATTGTCCTTGACATATGCTTCTCAAGGCATGTGAAAGATTCTCAAGATTCCAACAGCCACACAGTGACACAGAATGTACTGAGGTGGTTCTTCTTTATTACAATCCTTGTTCTTTTCTGTACTTGGTACAGCATATTCTTTCTCAGAATATTGCACATGTAATGCATTTCAGTGTGTAGTCCAGTTCCTTGTTTGACTTGATAAGGCCTTGTTTTGTGTGTTCACAGGTTAAGTGAATGAAGGACTTTTGGATCTTGCTGGAATCTCTCTCAAATCCCAAGTTGTAGTAATCGTACTATATATAAGTATCTGGTCTTTATGCATTGACTTTTTGGTGGTTTGCCACGTGACAGTATGTTTTATTTTACCAATTTCTCAGACACATTGTGGTGAACATCTCGCTCTCCATCGCCTAATCTTTTACTACTATTATTATTTTACTGGGGTGAAGTTTATGTAAGCAACTTATATGGGACAAAGCTTGGTAGACGTTGGTATCAAGAACTAAGACAACGTCTCATCCTTTCACCTTATCCGTTATGCCATAAAAGTACCAAGACTTAGCTAAGGCTTACACAGTAATATAGTATGGGAGTTATATATGGGAAGTAGAAAGGAGTCGAAACCTGGTCATGTTTTAAGAGCAGACAAGTGTGCAGAGGTCTTGTGTCCTGGCTTGTGAGATGTTGGTGTAAGGGAATATCCTGAACTTTCAATTGGCCATGCACGTTAGTTAGCTGAGCATCACTCACCATTGCTTATCAAAGTCAGATATGATTTGTTTATGTAAAAGACTCAAATTCTAGAATCAGGGTCACGCAAAGCTTAATTTAGATGATATAGTCATGTACTGCAACTTCATTTTTGTGGTTGGAACGCAATGAACATAATGACACTAATTGCAATGACGATTGAGCTTGATGCCCCAAGTCATGAGAACGCAGAGAGGATAAGGGAGATTCTCACATTCCAGAAAACAAGACCAGGCTTACAATCCTTAACACTGTCAAACATCTCTTCAAGCCTTGTGGAACTCTTCATATCATCTTCAAACAACTTCCCCTTGTGAGGTGAATAATAGCACAAAATCCAAGAAGGAATCCTTATATGGAACCACCAAAATTCGCAAAGTTGTCTATGTAAGGGAGAAAGCCTATCTGGAAACTCACAGTGGACATACTGATTATTATCACTAATGCAGAATCCTACAGCAAAAAAAAAAAAAAAGACAAATCACAACCAGAAAACGTAAAGATAACCAGGGACAAGAAGGAACACAAAAGAAGCCTTGAGCTTGCAGGTATATACATTCCAATTCCTCGCAAGTGCAGAAAGCATTGCTCCAACCAATCCAAAGAAAGCAGCACCAGAACAGATTGATGGGATGTTTCGAACAAACAACACAGCAAAAAAAAAACTATTTCATTCGCAAAGAGATTACAGTGATATATATATATATGCTGGTACAAGGAATGATGAGGATCTAGGTCTAGCTAATTATATATGGAAGTTGATATATACAATGAGATCAAATATCAAGTAGTAATGGCGTATCAATCTTGTTCCTTAACATTTACATAGTAACGATTGATCCAACTCTTCTCTATTCTGATCTTGTGATCACCAACATTCTTCAAAAATCTCCAAATGAGACAGGCTTCAATGTTTTCTAGAAGCATTTGTCTCAGAGATTGCTCTGACTAAAGAAAAGTTGAAAAGCCAAGGTGCTTCTCCTACACATTTGCTTCAATGAGTACAATCATTGTGGAATGTTGTAGATGTAGGGTAACTTTTTTCCTTCTTCTTTCTCAGCTTGTTTAGAAAATGACATAACATCTTAAGATGGAGAAGGGAGTGTGTCCACTTTCAGTTAATGGATGAAAAATGATGGCATGGCATGATATGACATGACAAAATATGACATAAAATGAGTTGACACAGTTAATGGGTAAGAAAAAAATGATGGCATGTCATGATAATATGACATGACAACAAAGATATTGTGGATTGGTTATGAAACGACCCTTTTGCTTTTGTCCTTTTGTACCAACTTCTCTTTTTCAGCTTATTTACACTTGTGTCAGAACTCAGTAAATGATTTTAGTAATTGTTATAATCAAGAATTGGTAGGTTCCTACACTGAAGAGTTCAATTTTATACCTGAATTTGAGTTTTTAAGAATACTTCAATGTATATAGATAGATTTGAGTTTTTAAGAATACTTCAATGTATATAGATAGAGTTATGGTTGTGTAAAACTGATTGGGTCACATTAGTTCAAGATCTGCAGTTGTGGAGAATGATTGGTTCCGATTGGTAACATTTCAACAATCAATCATCAATGGTCAGGATAACGCATATCTATGACGTGACAACCAATGGTATCACGTGCGTTATCATCAGATGTAACTTAATGGGCCTTACTGAAGCAAGCCCACGCTGAGATTAATCACTCTCCTTTTTTTTTATTGTCAAATTGATTAAACTCTGCTTATGTTTCATCTTTACGACAATAATTAAATTAAAGAAATCCATTCGAACAGGAAAAATATACAGTATAACTTCTTTAAATTAATATTCTATAAATTAATATACACAAAATCTCTATAAAATAATATAGTTTTATAGTCCTAATTAAATTTTTAGTTTAATTAATATATCGATAAATTAATAATCTCTATAAATTAATAAAAAATTATAGTTTTGGTATAATCCGAACATTATTAATTTATAGAGGTTTCACTGTACTATTAGAGCTAACCACCCAATCCTGGTGGAAACTACATTTCCAATTTTTTAAAATACAATTGGTGTAGCTTTAATTCTATCTGGGCCATGTTGCTACTAAAGTTGTTCTGCAGAATTATATCAAAATAAAAAAAGTTGATCGGAAAAGAAAAGTGCCTATTAAGAAAAGATATCTTCTTTAATCGTTATACTTTGTGCCGGAGATTATTATTTAAGTTTATCTTAGCTAGCTAACTTCTTAAGTAAATGGTGACGTAACCAAAAAGTATTAGGCAATTTATTATTTTTAATTAGAGTATATCACACAATAATAGTTAATTATTAAAAAAAAACTTGAGGATTTATGTCAAAATTAAAACTAAAATATTTTGAGAAACTCTTTAATTAATTGTTAGTAACTTATGTTTATATATTGAAAGATTTTATTTGAGAAACTTTTAGTGTGGATGTTCTTGTATGACACATGATTAGAGCTATTAGACTGAGCACAATGTATCTATAAATTAGTCTAGCACTATGATTAAAAGTGATTCCATATCAGATATTTATAAACTTTATAATAATTTATTTCAGAATTAGGTCGAGTCATATCTCATTTCGTTGTCTCAAATGCTTAACACCTTGCTTTAAATCAGTTTATCCAATCTACAAATACATTAATCTGGATTCCAAATTATACTCCCCTTATTTTAATATAAGTGGTGTTTAAAAAAAATATTTTTGTTATAAAAATTAATACTTTTTAATTTATGTACAACAAATTTAAACACCACTTATATTGAAACTGGAGAGTATATGTTTATATACCAGAGCTTGCTATCAATCTGATGTCCTGATTGCGATGAGTTTAAAGAAAAACGAGTTAGCTTCGTGTGTTGTTGACAGTTTCCAGGCAGCCATGGAGTGTATAAAGAATTTGAACGATTATACTTGATTTTAAACGATTATCGATCAAAGATTGAATAAATGTTGTCACATGCATTAAAAATTGCAGTAGATCTTGCGCAGCCAGGCAGCCTCGTCCTTTTTATTCTACATAAACACTATGTAGACGAAAATTCCCTCACCTTTTAATTTATTTTTGCGTATACATTTTATAAATAATATATTGGGTAGTGGATTATGTAATTTGAAATAGTTTAAAGCGCATAAAATTTATTAAACCTTCATTGATCATTTGATCTTAAATAGATTTGAAAAACAAATAAACAAGCCAATTATCACTAGCTAGTGAATAAGTACATACATGTCACATAAATAATGTTTTAAACAAAAAACTTAACATGATATACATCAGTTTATTTTAATAACAATAAAACCTAAACGAGAAATTCCCTTTGTTATATATTTTCCCTACATCCGTATTAATATTTTCTTTATTTGGTTATTATTCTTATATTAAAATTGCTTTTTAGGATTACATTTGCATGTTCTCAATTTGTGATATCGATTGAGCTGCCAAATTGTTAAAGAAATCTGCTTGAATGCCCTCTTACATATGCTACTTTAGTACTTTAGATGAGCTTTGATTTCTCTTTTATCTTTTTTTTTGAGTGTTGTTGTATTTAGTTTTATCATTGGCACGATCAATACGCTATCGTTGCTTTGGCTAGTAGTTTGAATTCGTGTATATCTGCTAAAAACTCTTAGGTTTAATGATCCTTTTTTTTTTGTGCAAATTTCCAACAAAATCTAATCGCAAATTTTCCTATTTATTAAAGAAACTCATTGCAAATAAACACATCTTCTCAAACCATATTTTACCAATTAATAAAATCATATCATTGTCAACTAATGCACTCAAACCTTATTATTTTATTTTCATTTAAAACGTATTTTTTTGAACTATAAAACGGATTCATATTTGTTTGGACAACAATTAGATTATATTATGATAAAATTCTGTATGTATTATCATAGTGCAATCTTTATGTAGCTGTTTTGTACGGATAATAGATATTTTGCATGTTCTTATTATATTAGGGAAAACTATCTTGCATGATTTTTTTTTCAGCGTGAAAATGATTATGCATTTGCTCTTTCTCAAAAAAAAGGGAAGGACATTTGATAGCTTCTATTTGTTCTTCGTGACTTTCGATTTAATCAATAAGGTCATTTCAAGTTGACCCACGTGGTGAATATATCGGAATTTAATGTTTTTTCCAGAAGATGAGTATCGGATCTTGAGAAAGATATATAATTTATATAATAAAAAATAGAATGAATCAGGAATATAACAAACATTATCTGATATTACCACTTAAAAAATAGAAGGTGCGAGAGTAATAAGATGATATGATATAATCCCAAACCAGTAGAAACGTCACTAAACAACAAACAGAACCCACACAAAAAATAATAATAAGAAAAATGCTTGTAGAATAATTATTATTAATATTAACATGACTCTGAAGTCCACTACCAACAATCGCAAAAGAATGCAAATATAAAATGGTATAACTTTGGCATATCTATACACTTAATAGTTAATACTTTATGTTCTTTGTTTGTCTGAAAATATTTTATGTTCTTGGCTTGCTATTTGTTTATTATGGACACGTTTACGGATAGAGACAGTCGGTGAATATATTGTGATCGACTCATTTGTCATTCAGAAGCTAAAGTGGCGGCCGAGTCAGATTCCTCTCAGGCCTCCCCGAAGATATCGTGGATTGTTTATAACATCGAGTCTCTATATTTTGCTTATTAATTTGTTTTCATATTTTGTAACAGCCATCATACTTTCACTACGAAAAATTATTTTTTTACTTACCGTTATGAATCAGATTCGCCTACAGAAATAAAATATGTATTTCAAATTTATTTTATGTAAATCCATTGTCAAGTAAATTGTTGGACCAAAATCCAAAGCCAAAATAAACGTTTGTCGATATAAGTTTTGTCATTGTTGAAGAAACATCTTTATTATTTTAAATTTGCAGGAAAAAATATACGATGTGTTTAGTGTAGATAAAATAAAAGACGGAGGGCAACCATGCATAACATTTAATCCAAACCATGCATATTTGTTTAGCAATTGAGCTTAATAGTATTTTTAATACAAACAACAAAATTAATTCACAGTTATGTTAAGTTTCATCTGTCTTATAACACGAGATGGTTACTTAATATAGATTAAAATATTTAGGAGACAAAACGAATATTAGAACATGTCCATTGAGAGTTCTTAGAGAGAAGTTGTTAGCGGAAGTTAAGAACCGATTCTTAACTTTAACAAAAAAAAAAAGTTAAGAATCGGTTCTTAAATAAAATTCTTAACTTTTTCTGGATTTAAAAACCGATTCTTAACTTATGTTAAGAACTTTTTCCTAAGAATCTTCCAATGAACATGCTTTTAGTATCATGTTTTGCCCAAGATCAGTTCTAAGTAGATGTGTACCATACATATATCGTTCTACGTATTTGTAGAGATATACGTATGTATATATTACGTGGCAAAGAAGGCCGATATATTCAGTAAAAATTGACCCCACCAGTTTTTATCTATAAATAACGCCCCGAACCTCTCCCCCTAAGATGCAACAACACTCATCTTTCCAAAATAATTAAGGAAAAACGTAAAACTTCTCTTAATTTTCTAAATTTATAAAAAAAGATGTCGCTAGCTATCGCAGATGTTTACACCGTCAGGAAGTTTCATAGAGAGAGTATGAAGAAGCCTGCCAAACCAGCGGTGGTTACCGGCGAGGGAGACGAAAAGATCGCCGGAGGAGGGCTCCGGGAGGTCATGAAAACGCCGGTGAAACAGAGTGGGTCTAGAAGATTCGGACGGTGGTTTGCTGGAAAGCCAGGAGTGAAGAAAAGCTCTGCTAAAGTTTCGGATCCCATGGCGATTGAGTGATCAAGAAGAACAAGAAAACTTTCTCTTATTTTCTTTTTCTTTTGTTTTCTCTTTTTCATGTGTCTTTTTAAAGTTTCTTATCTTTTATTTTATCGTGTGATTGCAATATTATAAATAGTTGGTAAACTTTGTAAATTATGAAATTAATATATGAGCAAAAACATATGTATGTAGAGTGGGGCTTTTGGAAAAACTGTACTGAATTTCCCATAATATAATAGTAGCTACTTAATGAGTTTTATACCAAACCAAACTAAACATGTGTTGCAAAACCATGTCATTTCCCTATTGTTTCAACAATGTTAGGCACTGAAAACTATATATATCAGAAAATATATGTAACGGATGTTAGAAATATTAGTAGTTTCACTAATGACACTTATCTTTTTCTTTCCTTTTCCATTAGTCTACAACTTATTTAAGAAGATCTTTAAATTTAAATTCAGAATAACCCACTCATATCACAAGATCAGATAACAAGATATTTATATTACTTAAATTTGTTTGCCAACATATTACTTAATTAATAACCACTAGAGTACATAAAAGTGTATAAAAAACCACTTATCCAAAACAGTTTATTCCACGATATACATTTAAAAATAATACTATTTTTCAGCTCTAGCTATATTATTTATACTAGTAAAAATTCACACTTTATGCGAAATGAATATTAATATTGTATATATAAATTATTTTATAATATTATTTATTTTATACTTTTACTTATTATAAGATAATAAATATATATTAAATAATTTAAAAATTAGTAATTATTGTGTATATAACTAAACGGACACAAACATATAAATAAAAACAATCAATCTTCTTATTTACAATCATTTTATTGGTAAATAAACTTAAAAATCACTTTTATTTATTTTATATGGTATATAATTTAATTTAAATTATATTAACATATGTATAGTATATTTGTAATATAGTTATCTTTTAAATATTGTCTCATACACATATGGTTTTGTGATATTTTTATTTTCTTGACAACTAATAATAAAAAATTTAATGTGAAAATTTAAATATTTTTTAGTAATTTATAATTATTTTTAAAAGTTCAATGTGAATTTAAAATTAAAATATTAAGTTTTGATACTTATTCAATGCAAATTTCAAATTTCAAATATTATAAATTTTTATATGATATATATTTTAATTTGAATATATTAAAATAAAAATATATTTTAATCTAAAATGTATTAATGAGACATCATAATCATATATTCATTTATATTTTTTGTAATAAAAAATTAAACCATTAATCATAAAATTTTAAATGTAAAACTTTTAACAGTTTTATTAATTTAGATTTATTTTTAAAAATTCAGAAAATAACATATTCTAAAAATCTAATTTTTTATTATATAATTAATGTGATTATTTAATTTATTTTTATAATATAAAATTAAACAAAAAATAAGAAAAGATACACAAACTGTGATCAAATCTCTATTATTCAAAATCATTGTTATATATATATTGATCACATTAAGTAATTATGTAGTTTGTATTTTCTAGTTAAGAAAAAAATGAAGAATTGTACATTAATAATTAATGGTATGTTAGTTTAATAAGAACTTTTGTATAAGTATATATAGATGAACTAACCCATTTCCAAAAAAAATTTAATGATATTGACACTTGATATAGTTCATGTAAATTTTTTAAAAATAATATATAAGGAATAGGATAAATCACACCTAATCTTTTTAAAAGTCTCCAAAATATTAATTTAAAAAGATTGAGGCAAACACTTTTAAAAGGTAAAGTAGTGGGTCAAATAAATGAGAAAATTTAAAAGTTTTTTCGATGTTCAAAAGTATGAATAGTGAACAAAATAAACTAAAAATTTGGGTGAAGGACTCCTACCGGCTGTGATTGGTACAACTCACAGTGCTATGGCTCTCAAAAATACAAACAGCTAAAACAGTAAGTTCTAGATTGGTCACAGGCTCACAGCATTTGCAGCTGGCTTTTTAGTTGTTCAAGAATTTTATTTTCCTCCTTTCTGTTGCTGCCGTTTATTAGTTTAAAAAAATAATATTACAGAACTAATAAATAAACAAATTAAAATACTTATAACTTTAAATACGACCAACATATATGTTTATTTTATCATTTGCAAGTAAAGAAGACGAAACAAAATAAAGAAACTAAGTTTAAGATAAATAGACAAATATTGTTTTAAATATTTTCAATACAATTTCTTAAAGATGATATAATGTAAAATTTATCAGAGGTTCAAAGTACTACATGAAAAATTATTCATTATAGTTATGTTATAAAAAAACTTCTCCATCAAATATATTGTACATGCAAAATCATCTGTTGATCCAAATATTTTTAAAAAAGTTTAAACGTAGAATTATTATCCATGAAATTATTCTATAATATCGCATATATTATATGTAACTGATCATCATATGTTATAATAGAATTATAAATTATTTGATGATATAATCAGTGTTTTATCTAGTGTTAAAAAAATTGATATTACCTTGAATATTCTCTTGTTAGTTTATATATTTAATAAAAATTATGGTAAGGTTAATTAAATTTCCTGAAACTTTTAACAATGATGAAACCTCATAAATACAAAGTTAAAAAAAAACAATGATGAAATTCTAAAATCTCACAAATTAATCTTGAATCCCAAATGTTACTAACCTTAAGCGAAATACTTGAAAAGTTGAAATGCAAAGAACACCGAAATTTCACTACATGGTTCAGTCTGAATCTTTATGTGGAACTCACTATCTATTCTTGCTTAGAACTTGAACCAAAACCTTTTTATATGGTCTCTTACTCTGTCCCTCTCTTGATAGAACCTTAAAACGAATAGCAAATAACAGATCAAAGCAATATAGACCATCTTACCTTTTAGATTTTTTCTTAGAATTTGAGCAATGTTTCTGATGTCTGATGCATGTTAATTTCTTTCGAAGTTGACAAGGAGAAATCAATTTCTCAACATTGTTGGATGGACCTCTAGGTTGCGGGAGAAGCTCCAGCTACAAATGGATGTGTTACAACAAAGTCTGAAGATGCTCACTCGATCAATACATTTATTTATTGGGCTATCGCCTCCAAATAACCAAGTCTAAATACATACTATATGACACAGGCCAAAGAACGTTTCGAGACTAGATCTCTGGCAATCTGAAAGATAGATATGGCATTATCGAATCGACTCACGTTAATAGTTTGAGGTTCTTATCTAGATATATAGTGTTTTTATCAACATCAAGCTCCCGAACTGGCAACCATCTGTTGAAAGTTCTTGTTTCTTCTTGAGGTACTCTTGGACTCTCTGTCTCTCTAGACTACAGTGTTACCAAACACATTTCATTAAATGGTTTTACTAAATGTAACTCTGCTCAGGTGGCACTTGCCATAACAAAGATGGGTGCAATGCTCTCTTACCACAAGATCTCAACCCACTCTTTATTCCGCCAAAAGAGCTCGCGGCCTCTTTAGGGTAACACGACCTTGTCCTTAAACTGGTTATCTTCTCAGGTAATACTCCCGCAGGCCATTCTACTCATAATCATATATATATATATATATATATGATTCGGAGGAATTGATAATTAACAAGATCTCAAGCAAGTCGTGGCTCACTTTACCGTGCATGGATACAGTTCCCTGTCTAATGGAAGTTTCTTTTGGATCCTCGACTTTTGAAAATTTGCAAAAGTTGCTCCCCACATTATCTTCACTCAAGGAAGTTCAATCTGCTTTCATATTGACTATGTGAGCTTGTATCCTAATTAAGACACTTCATACTTACATCTCTAACGTTTGACAGTTCCAACAACATAGATAGACTCGAGCTCACTAAAAGTAGACTAACTATAACAACCTTAGCTTCAAAAGAAATAGCTAGTAACATTTGGATTGTCCTTATTTTTCATATAACTCTATTTAGTAGTGGAACACTAGCTACTATAATGTTCCAAATCGAGATCCTAGCTACATGGTGGAGTTTCCTGATGTGAAAAAGGGATACAAACTCTATTGGTGAATGGAATTTGGTACCATCCTCGTTCTACACATCGACTTATGCAGTGTTCAACCATCCCACAAGTATTGATCATCTCCAGGTACACTAAATCTACTCTTATATATTCATATAATGATATATTTATACTCAAAGATCCACTAAAAAGGAAAATGCATCTTGGCAGGAACCCAGATTGTGGATCTGTTCTTAAGGCATCTTCAATTCTAGGCATACCCTGGAATTAACAGACATAATTGGTGTTTTAATCTAATTTTTGATACCTTCTGCTGGAATTATTGTAACATGTATTATGTATATAAATATTACTATAGTAGCAATGGTTTCACTGTTTTTCTTTTAGAGCTAAGTGAGGTAAATATTTTTTTGTGAGAGTCACTCATCTGCCTTCTGGTGCTTCATGATACAACAATAAAAAGGTTATATGTGCTCTTGTGACGTGAGAATATACTCCGGTTTGGCCATTAAAAGGAAAGGAAACCACCATAGCAATATAAGTAATATTTATACAAATTCTCTTTTTTCAGTCACTCAACAAAGAAAACCAGTCCCTTTTTCATACCACACAATGGGAACAAAAGCAAATATAAGAGCCCATCCACCTCCTTTACTTTTGAAGTTTTATATATATATATATATATATATATATATTTGTTTTTGCAAGTGCTTCTCTTTGCTTACAGTATAGTACAATGTTCCAACTTTAAAATAAAAGTTTTCATTTTAATCTTTAATACTTTTTAGGTTGTCGAATGGACATTATATATTAAGTAATTTATTAATCCATATAAGAGAGAGATTCATAAATTAAGAATATGTCAGTTATTTCGTTTTCTTAATTATATTGTAATTAATCAATTGGGAGACTCTGAATGATTAACATAACCATGTGATTAAAGATAATACTATGTACATATATATGTATGAATATATTTTTATTATTTTGTAAAACTGAAGAGATATTGTATAAATTTGGAATATCATTTAGATTTGTGTCAATTTCAGTATTTTCGTAAGAGTTTAGTAATCATGTGGTTGTATTTATGAGAACACTATATATCTAACAAATTTAACATAAGAGAATCTAATTTTATTTACTTTTGGCATGCGAAGCGAGTATCAATCTCAGTTCACTTCAAGTTCCAAATTTTGAATGACATGTGGTTTATATAAATGACATTAAAAAAAATTCTTATATAATACGCATAAATAATATTATTTATTTTTTTTTGAAAATTTTAAGTTTATATTTAATAATATTATTTTATATTTTAACTTTATTGGTTTGGAAAAGGATAAAATCATAAATACATCCTTTTGTAATCTTGTTTCTTTTTGATTTAGTTTAACTCTTTTAATTTTACTTTATTTAAATTTCAATAAATTAAAATTATATTTTATAAAATAAATTTATTTATATTATATATTATTTAATGATTGTTTAGTTTAACATGTTTTTGTTTCCTAATTTTAAATATGTCTATAAATATATAAATTCTAATAAATTTTAGTTTTTCGTTTGTTTTAGTTGAAATACGGTTTGGGAAACAATAAAGCATGTGGAGAGTATCAGTCTGATCAGTTCGCTTCAAGTTCGAATCTTTGAACGACATGCGGTTTATATTAAAGGAATTAGTATATAACTATGTCGAAATATGCCTCCTTTAATATTTTCATATTTGATCTATTGCCTTTTATTTTGTAAAGTTGTAATAAATAGAGAATACATAAGTATTCTTTTTCGTGAAGCAATATTACTAATATTCGAATCCTTTTTTTTTTGCCTTTTTGATCGTTGGATGATCATTCATCCACACGAATTTTAAAAAAGAAATGATAGATTCGCAGTTTTGATTTGCTCAGTAGTACGATATATCTTTGATTCTTCTTCCTACGCGTAAAACCTAAAAACAGTTTTGAACTTGATTGTCTTCTAGATTATTTTCTAAGCACTATTATGTAATTTTGTATAATTTTTAATCCAAAGAATCTCAGACCATACTGTCTTATAGTCTCTTTAGACCATCTCTTTAGACCATTGGTTTTAATGCATACGGTCTTTGGTTTAAACCATCGGTCGAGAATGAGATTGCAATCCATATCCAATAGAACTATAAGAGCATGATTAACCGGATTCTTAAGATGTGGTTCATAGCGGAAGTTAAGAAATTGTTTCTTAATTTTTAACTAAAAAGTTAAGAACTGGTTCCCCACCTTAAGAATCCCGGTTAATCATGGTCTAAAAATCTAAAACTATAAAAAATAAAAAATAAATCCAAAACTATATAAATGTAAGTACTCTAAGAAAAACCATTGTGCCCTCCATGTTAACAATGTGAATAATTACTCAAAGAGGCGTGCAAGAAACTATCTCTGCTGCAAAATCTGTAAATTTATACTATTCGTATTAAAATTGGAAGTCTAAAAGATAGATATTTCAGGTGTACTTGATAAAAGAATGTACAGAGAAGATAACAGGGGAAAGCAATAAAATGCGCAACTTTGTGATCATAAACGAAAAAAGAGAGAGAAGATAACGAAAATAGTGGGAGATCGGTGTCTTCGTGATGAATTAAAGTAGAAGTGTGTGTAGTGTACGTAACTTTTGTTATCATACTATCTTTTTCTTCCTCAAATGTAACACGTAACACAGATGTATATAATGCATGCATTATAAACTATGCACGTAAAATAATGTTAAGTTTTTTCCTTCAAATTTTGTGAATGATATGTTGATAATGTAAAGTACACTGGATTCCCAAAATTGTCGCATATTGTAGTTTCTAATCTATAATAATTATAACCAATCAGTGATAGTCTTGTGATAAGAAGAAGAATTTGAAACAAGACGTAAGTCTGTCGGTTTTGGATTCAAGTCTTACTTTGAAGTAAGTTGCTATTGTTGGCTAGACAAAAATGAAACCATATCTTAGACTTTATTAGAAAACTAGAAAACGAACTAATTGGTTATACTGTTTTCTATTGAGTATCAAAATAAAAAGTAAAAATAAAAATACAAAAATGTCTCTCAGTGATAGAATGAAAGACTTGAAAAAACTTTGGTACAATAGTGAATATACCAACATATAGGTGATCTTTCTCGAAACCAATTTATTTTTGAAAAATTCTAATTTTACTTCAGATTTATACTACTTTTCAATTTATCTTTAAATGATAAATACTTTCATAAATATTTTAAATTTATTATAAAAAAATAAAGTTAATTAAACATCATAAATCATTTGTTAATGTTTAAAATTTATTTATAGAAATTTATAAACTATATTACACTCCCTAAAACTAAACCCTCAACAATAGTCATTAAATCATAAATTTTATGACTGGTTGTATTTTTGAACAGTAATATCTACTTTAATATATTTTAAACAATTTATTTTGATATTTTTCTAACATGATGGTAAAATAATGTTTTTCTTTTTTGTATTTTATTTGCTTATATCAGCGCACCGATTAATATTTATCAAATTATATGGATTGATAAATATTCACCGATAGACTCTTTAATAAGTAAAAAAAACAAGACATGAAACAAAGCTAGATTAAAATAAATAAACGGACATGCTTGTCTTTGTCGAACACACAGATTTTATTACACAAGTGGTGCCAAACTAATTAAGATCCATGATTTAGAAATAAGCAAAAGATTTTAAAATGTTATCTTTTGTGTTTGGTAGGGCCATTAAAGCTCCAATTATTTGTCACTAAGTCAGGAAAGAAAACTAGCCACAAAGATGCCACTGCATACATAACCTTATGGACCACCTCAAAATAAACCCAAAGTTGTAAAAAGAAAAACATTAGTGAAATAAAATGAGAAGGAAAGAAATCCTACATCTTTGTTCCACCTATATGAACCTAATTTATAGGGAAAAAGACATTGATTCTTTTGCAGACCCAAGAGCATGCATCTACTACACAAAAGGTCTGAATGGTTTTGAAAATCATGGACTGAGTTCTAAGGAATCTTTTTCTGCCAAATAGAACGATATTTCAGACAACCATTTATCCTAATTGTGAAATCCTAATTGGATTTAGTGTATTAGTAATGGTATGATCACATTTAAATTTTAATCGGTTTCTAGATAATTCAAAATATGACAAATTCTTATTTTTTAAAGAATTTCATAAAATTAAATGTTTTAAATTTTCATACAAAATTAATACTCTCTCAGTTTCATATTACTTGTCGTTCTAGGTTTATTCACACATATTAAGAAAATATATAATTTTATATATTTTCAAAATAAAAATACAATTACCTATACACCTAACCATATTTCAACCAATAAAAAAATAAAAACACAATTACCTATGAATCTTATTAATGAATTTTACATTGAAACTATAAACGACACTTATTTTGAAACGAAAATTTTTTCCTACAACGACAAGTAATATGAAACGGAGGGAGTATATGTTTTTAATTTAATTGTGCCAACAGAATTTAATGAAAAAGTACACTAATAAGCCAGGTTCCTTAAACATAAGCCAGAGTCTAGATCTGGAATGCATAAACCCGATGCAACAAATTCACAAACAGACCGAATAATAAACTGACCGAGCAACGTGTCGACTCCGGAGAGTGTGGAACGCTACAAGAGTTTCCGGTTGATGACATCATCTCGTGCGTACTTCAGCGCACGATAAGGTTACCCTTCAGCTTTGTGAAAGACTAATCTTCTTTTTCTTTTCCCCAGTGTTTTGTCGCTAAACGTTACATTGCTTTACAAATTAACTAATGTTATTTCTTTAAATAAATTAATTGATTATTATTCTATAGATGATGGACATAAATAAAGGAAAGAGAAAAGGCCAAGAAAGAAAAAAAAAATCCTTTTTATCATCTCTTTCCATGATGGAAACGCTTGACCTCTAAGTTTTTTTTTCTTTACTGCTAGTGTCCAAAGGAACTCCAAGAACTTCTCCTTCCTTTAGATTTTTTCTGTGGTCGGTCTGAAAAATATCTCTGCTTGATTGATAGATTACTCAGAAATGTACTTCAAAGGTTTGTGTTCAAGTGAGCTAATGTAATTTTGGTGCAAGCTATTGGATCTACAAGTGAAGGTGAGGGAAACAGTAGGGAAAAAAATCTTAGTTTCTCCTTTTATTTCTACTTGTGGGTTAATATATAAATGTTTTAATTTTGGTTGATATGTTAGAGAATATAGAGATGATGAGTTCTACTTCTCCAACTCAACTTGCATCTTTAAGAGACATGGGAATCTATGAACCATTTCAACAAATGGTCTCTTGGGGGAATGTTTTCAAATCTGATATCAATGATCATAGTCCAAATACTGCTTCTTCCTCTGTTATTCAAATGGATCACAACATCATCAAGGTTAATATATGTATACTTGTCTCATGATATAAATTAATCTAAACTTTTGTTACTTGTATGTGTTTTTTGCTAATGGTTTGAGTTATGTACAGGCCAGTTACCCTTCTTCTTCTCATAACCAGATCGAAGTAGAACCTTCTAGTAATGATCATCAAGATGATGAAGATGATGGCAGGAATCATGATAAGGTTTATAACAAACATAATCAAAACGGCGTTTAGCTCAGAATTAATTATCATTTTGTGATATTAATTATCATTTTTTCTCATATATTGCAAATAGACGAAACGGCGTTTAGCTCAGAACCGAGAAGCTGCTCGCAAAAGTCGCTTGAGAAAGAAGGTATAATCAAATCTTGTAGGATAGCGAAAATCCAGGAACTAAAAATCACGAAACAAACAAAGTTGAAATCAATAATATAGAACTATAAAAACATTTGAATACACAATGGTTCCAACAAATCTCATATAGTAAAGTTATCTACTAGTACTAAGTCTGTTTTGTTTCTGCAGGCTTATGTTCAACAGTTAGAAGAAAGTCGGTTAAAGTTATCGCAGTTAGAGCAAGAACTCGAAAAGGCTAAGCAGCAGGTGAGTTTAGGTGATAAAAGACACATTAGAATGTTATATTTTTTGTATTTTGACTCAGTAGTATTTGCTTTTTCTTTAAGGGAATGTACTCGTCAGGTTCGAGCTATGTAGGATCATCAGGGAGTATTAACACAAGGATTTCTGCATTTGAGCTGGAATATTCACATTGGCTTGAAGAACAAAGCAGGAGGGTTAGCGAGATCCGAACCGCGCTTCAAGCTCATATAAGCGACATAGAACTCAGGATGCTTGTAGAGAGTTGCTTGAACCATTACGCGAACCTCTTCAGAATGAAATCTGATGCAGCCAAAGCCGATGTTTTCTACTTGATATCCGGAATGTGGAGAACTTCAACAGAAAGATTGTTCCAATGGATTGGAGGGTTCCGTCCTTCAGACCTTTTAAATGTATAAACTCTCAAACTCCCAACACTCTCTTAACTTCAAAAGCACTAGTTGACAAACTCATTTTGTTTTGAAGGTTGTGATGCCGTATCTTCAGCCATTAACCGAACAGCAAATCTTGGAAGTGAGAAACCTCCAACAATCATCACAACAAGCAGAGGATGCTCTCTCTCAAGGGATAGATAAACTTCAGCAGAGTTTAGCTGAAAACATAGTGATTGATGTGGTTATGGAGTCCAATGATTACCCATCCCACATGGGTGCAGCTATTGAGAATCTTCAAGCATTAGAAGGATTTGTGAATCAAGTAAGTATATATGTATTAAAGCAAAGTTAACAAAAGAAAGTACGTGTCCTTTCTATATATCAAAAGATTCAAGAATCTGTTTATTTGAACAACAGGCAGATCATTTGAGGCAACAAACATTGCAGCAAATGGCAAAGATCTTGACGACAAGACAAGCAGCTCGAGGTTTGCTTTGTCTGGGAGAGTATCTTCATAGGCTACGTGCTCTTAGCTCTCTATGGGCAGCTCGTCCACGAGAACCAACCTAAAAGGAAAACACAAGAAACACATGTTTAAAGCAGAGTGATTCTCTTGATTAGAACGTTATGAAGTATCTCGTCGCTCCATATATTTTCAAACAAGAAGATGTAAGCTTTGTAATATATTAGATACAAAATATGTGTATGCTTAGTGTAATAATATTAATATGGTTGAAGTTTGAGAAATGTGATAATAAGTGATACCGAATTTAAATTATAAGTGGTGTTCAGGGACTTAAATATGAAGATTGTATATTTTAAAACTTCTATCTCTTACCATACCTCTAGCCTGCAGTTATTAACCGAACCTACCGAACTAAACTAAAAAGTTCCGTTTTTGGTTCAGTTTGGTTAGAATGTTCGGTTCAGTTCGACAACTAAAAAAAATGATTTTTAGTTTAATTTGGTTCGGTAATCATTTAATTCAGTTTTCTAAAAATAATTACAAAACAATATATCTTAACCAAATTTCTGAACTGAACTGAAAAATCTAAATCGAGATAGGCAAAGTAAAAAAAATGGATTATAATCAATTTAAATCAATAGACTTTTGAAACTAAACTAACCGAAAATTGAACTGAACCGAACTGAACCGAACTTTTTTAAGTTCATTTTGGCGAATTTTGACTGATCTGAACAAACATAATTCCAAACTAACCAACCCGAGAAAACCGAACCAGCAAACCTGCATATTTACCAAAAACAAGTGTATAATATATGTACCAAATATTTGATCAAAAAAAAAAATGTACCAAATCAAAATTGAAAGTATTGTTCAGGGGCTTAACTGTGAAAGGGTATAATCGTAATTAACTTTGTTTCGTTTCTTCTCCACAAGATTTTCCGGGAATTTTGATTATTTTTCTTGTAATTTTCTGAGAAGATTCAATTGAAGAAGGGGAATTGGATTTTATATGAATTCTAGTTTCTGGGTTCGGCGATTGAAGTGATGAGCAACCACCTGCGAGCTATCTGTAGACCACACACGGTGTTTGCTTCGATCGTGTGTTGTAGCAGAAATCAAACTCGATCACTCGTTACGGTTTCGATTCAAAAAGTTAGCTTTAGAACTCGGGTCTCGAATTCGTTTCCCTCTTCTTCATGGGTCACGTCTAAAGATTCGAACTTTTGGTTTGGTGTGAGTCAGAGGAAGACTCTCCTGAGGGCAGCTTCTAATTGGAGCGAAGAGAAGTCTCCGTACGACACTCTCGGTAAAAGTTTGGAACTTTCTGTATCTAAACTGTGCATAGGAGCTTTGTGGCAATGAGTGATCATGGAAAACAGAGTCCTCTATGTCTTGTGTTTCATGTTTGAGCTAAGATTTGGTTTCTGTGTTGTTTGGTTTTTGAGTACAGAGCTGGAACGAGATGCAGAGGAAGAGCAGATTAAGGTGGCGTATAGACGATTAGCCAAATACTATCATCCTGATGGTACTTCTCTACATCTTTAGAGCTGAATCAAAGTCAATAAGTTGTTGTGTTTTTTTTGTTTATTTATTGCATGGGTTGTGTTTTGTCTGTAGTTTATGATGGGAAAGGGACTCTTGAAGAAGGAGAGACAGCAGAAAGTAGATTCATCAAGATTCAGGCTGCATACGAGCTGCTCATGGACACGGAGAAGAGAAGACAGTATGATATGGATAACCGAGTGAATCCAATGAAGGCATCACAAGCTTGGATGGAATGGCTGATGAAAAAGCGTAAAGCATTTGATCAGAGAGGTGACATGGCGATTGCAGCTTGGGCTGAGCAACAACAGCTTGAGATAAACCTTCGTGCTCGTCGTCTTTCTCGTTCCAAGGTAAGACTTAAAAAGTATTTCCGAGATTTTTCGTTTGCTCTGTGTTGAATCTTGGTGAACTTGACAAGGTGGATCCGGAAGAAGAGAGGAAGATACTAGAGAAGGAGAAGAAAGCATCGAGAGAGTTGTTTAACAGCACTCTAAAGCGTCACACACTTGTATTGAAGAAAAGAGATTTGATGCGGAAGAAAGCAGAGGAGGATAAGAAGAAGCTCATCACTCAGCTGTTAGCAGCAGAAGGTCTCGAGCTCGATACCGAAGAAGAAGAAGAAGAGACAGCCAAGTAAGCAAACATTTTGGAAAGCTTCACTTTTCTTATATCTACTTCAAGCAATTAAGCACTTGATGGCTCTCTTTACGTTTAAACTTCTCTTACATGTAGTAGAAACATACACGTAGATATCATATTTTCATAACTACCAGATCTTCACTTGGTTTTACCATTAAGTTTCTTGATAGAAAACGAGACGAGTCAAATTTTGCAAAAAAAAAAAAACATTTATATTTTACTATTCGGTTCTTAATGTAAGAGAACTTAACCGAACACCAAACACAATATTCTTTTGCTCATAAAATGAGAGAAGCTCAAAATACACAAAATCCATAGAAAGGGGAAAACAAAATCGAAAATGGTATATCACTGATCACCAGGAATGCTCTTGATTATGTCAGAATCACCTAAAACCAGTTAAAAGACAAAATCATTAGTAAGGAGGATCATAACTACAAACATAAACAAGAAGTTGGCGTGTATGTAGTAAACAAGTAGCTGGTTAGTTTTGTTCTTATTACCAGGATCAACGATGCTCAGACAAGAAACACGGAAGTACTTTCCACAAGCTGTTCCCAAATCAACGTTGTCTGAAACCCAAACGGAATAGATGCATCAGCCTTACAAAAAAAAATTGTGTTTTCTTGAAACTAAGCTGAATCAAAATAAATATTCTTATACTTCCTTTAATGATATGATCTCATCAGAGGATCAATGAGGCACAGATCAAGTTGTATATAAGAGTTAAAAGACAAGACTATACAAACCCAAATCCTAGAATGTGGATTATACAGACAGAACAGCCAGTTACGTAACTTGTTGTAACGATGCAACTTGTAATAAACCCATTACAGAGAACACCAATAGCAATTCAAACAGATTCGTGAGCTTCCAAAAGATCAACACTTTAAAGTCAACTACTTTCCTCTACTTAGAATCACAGTATGAAAGCTAAAGAAGATTGTGCAGAAGAAGAAAGAAATGAACTCACTTCCATTGTAGTGGTGAACACCAACTTTGGCGAGCATTGCGTAGTACTCAATCTCCGATCTTCTCAAAGGTGGGCAGTTCGAGGAGATGAGAATAAGCTTCCCTGCCAATATAAAACAAACCAAAATCAAGTAACAAAAGATATTGTTATATATGCACACCAAATGTTCGATTAAATTACCTTTGGAACCACGGAGAGACTTGAGGACGGACTTGTAACCAAGAGTGTATTTACCACTCTTCATTACAAGAGCCAACCTACTGTTGATTCCCTCGTGAGACTTCTTCTGCAATCAAAACACACATAAACACTGTTTGAGATGACCATAAAAAAGAATAAAACTTTGATAAGAAAGAGAACGAAAACGCACCGTTTTCTTGGCCGTCACCATTTTCGCAGAGAGAGAGAGATAGACAACCTTCCTGTCCTGGATCTGTTCGGCGGAGGAGAGACCGAGAGAGAAGAGGAAGCAATGACGCTTGGTGTTCGGCAACGTTTTATATTCTTGGCAATATGTTTTAGGGTTTTTGCTCTTTCTATTTGTTTGTTAAATTGCAGTTACGCCCTTACTTTTCTGTACATTTGTAAATTTTAGATTTTGTTTCTTGCCGTCAACTTTTGAATATTGCATTTATATCCCAATCCTTCGGTTGAGGAGAGTGGTTAAGCTTTCCTTGTTTCGATTCAAAGAGGAAAAATGAGTTTTAGGCTCAGTAAAATTGCAAAGGGCAAACTGAAATTGAATTAATACATTGTTTTCAAGGTGGTACCTTCTTTATATAGCCTGGCGTTAGGAAGCGTATTACAAACGTTCCCCTTTCAATATTCATTACTATAAGCATTTTTACTGTATTTTTATTACTACTTTCGAAGTTGATATCAGTTCTTTTGTAATTATTATTGTTCCTTTGGTTTTATTATTGAGTGAAGAAAATGAGTAAATGACCGGTGATAGAGATGGGCATTGGCATACAAGTTTGGCTTTAAGTCAGAGTATTTCCAATTTTCGGCTATTTTGATATAAAAATATAAAACATGTTTGGGTTTTTTTAATATTTTGGATTAGGTTCGGGTATTTATTGTTCGAGTTTGAATAATTGTAATTTGGATTAGATTTAATTATTTAAAATCTTTAAAATTTAGTTATTTAAAATTACTTTAAAAACAAGATTACAGTGAATATAATTCATAAATCAAAACAAAAAAAAATCTGAATCTAATAATATGTAAGTTATAAAATAAAATAATATAATATTAAAAATAGCAATAAAATAGGTTGTTAAGGACAAAGTGGGTCATTAACTATTTAAAGACGAGAAACAAAACTTAATTAAAGCAACATAAGAGAAAAATATATCTTTCAGTAAAATTGAAAGGTACGGAGAAATTTAAAAACGAAAACATTAAATCTGATAGAAATAGAGTTAGGTTTAACGTGAATTATTAAGAGCAAATGAATTTTATCGGGTTTGGATATCTAATTTTCTCTAATTCAATATTCTTTGGAATGGTCTCAGACGTAAAGATTGTTAGGTGATTTGATGGTGGATGTCATATATGGAGGAAAAAGAGTAGTTGAGGGTGTCATGTTTGTATGTGAGCCACTGAATCAAATGTTAAAGCTTTACGAAACATTCTTCATATTACACCTAACCTTCTTCTCATTAGAAAATAAAAGAGTCATAGATTCTATTTTCTTCTATGACTTTATTTCTTTTTGTTTTCCTTTCAAAAGTGTCACATGTTAATACTTCATAGTCTCTAAAGAACTTTCTAGCCATAATACCCATGAACAAGAGATATTTGTCATATAATATGGTGGTGTTAACAACAACGTAATAGAATCCAAAACGCATGTACTAGTTTTGGATCTCCAGTTGTAATACAAAGCTTGTTGAACTAATTAATTAGCTGGTACTTTAAAAAATGAAGAAACGGACCATATCTCACGTTATTCACGATATCACGAGAAAACGATAAACCAAAGAAGAGAAAAGTATTATTATTTGAACAAATCTGACGGCGACAGTTCACCTAAAATTCACATGCCAATCATCTTCCTCATTAAAACGACGTCCACCTGCTATGAAAACGACGACACCCTTTTTATTTTCTGCAAGTCTTTCATTCAGTAAAAACTTACATTTATATTCTCTGTTTGTATCTAGAAACTTAACGACGAAGTCTTAATGATCGAAAACATAAAATTTATATTTTATACAGAAATTCTCTTGTCTTCTAGAGACACACTATCACATGAGAGTTTCCTCAAACACTAACTGACTTGTGTTCTGAAAATTAATCATAACGTCTTTAGCCCTAAGTTTTTCAATTTTAATATACTGTTGATCTGCTAGAGTAATTTTACTTTACTATGAGATTTAAATGAATCTAACAAATTAGAAAAGCATTGATCAAAGTAACGATTCAGCTTGTACAAATTAGAAAAGCATTGTCAAAATGAATTTAAAGTTGATTTTGTAATATTTTGTTTGATCTGACGAATTAAGAGATATTTAGAAAGGCATAGACATAAGTGGAGTGAGGTTGGTTTACCGTTCGTGGCGACCACAGAGCTAAGTTAGATGATATCATAATCTTATGGGCCACTGATGATGAACCCGTGGCGAACGGTTGTTGGATTCAAAAGTCTTTAAACGGGTAGTGTGTGGGACGGAAACCGTTTGAAGGGTGCTACAAAGGAACTTTTCTGAAATTGGAAAAGCATTAATTGTCAAAATAACGTTGAGATGATAGACACGCGCAATCCATGCCACTGATCTTAAAATTTCGAGGTCGATGATCTTTGTAGCTATTACGATTTACATCTTTTAGTTTTTTTTAAAGAAATAACTAGAGAAATATCCTATGATGAAATATATATATGATAACACTAAAAAAATTTATCACAAAAATAATTCAAAAGTATCAAAATAACTATAACAGGTTTTATTAAAAAGGTAAAAACAATTATATATTTAGGTTAAGTAATTTTCACAAAAAAAAAAATATTTATTTATATTTATCTATCTATAGAGTAAGAGTATAATTATAGTTTACATATTTAATAAAATTTTGGGGGTCATTTTCTTTTTGTGTATTTTTTTGATCAAAAAATATTGTTTGGGTACTTTTTGGTGATTTGCCCAAATAATTACGCATATATATATAATATATTTTGTAGGATTTTGAAAGTTTAATTAGTGAGAAGGAATGCCAGACAAATAACACCTTTGGAAAGTTTTGTCTAAACTGTTTAGCATAGAGAATATCTGACTTTTCCATCAAGTTTATAAATTAGACTGGATTTTGATTTATTTATTTTTGAACTAAAAAATACTATGTATCTCACTTTTCAAGAATATTTTCAAGGATCCAATATCTATGATATGTATGGATAATATGATGTGTCGTAAATACTATGTATATATATTGGACTCGCCAACAAAGTTACAATGAGTCTGTTCGTATTGGGTTTAGTGTTCAGGTAAATATGAGGCCAACGTGTGTAACATTGTTTTCAAGGGATTGTATTCCTTTTAACAAATTATGATATAACTGTATTATTCTCCAATATTCCAAATAACATCTTTTTTTTTCTTCTAAATAACATATCTTCACTACTCTTACAGCTTTGCACGTTTACTGATACATACATACTGCATGTACCGTATAACTTGACAGAAAATACAATACATATAATCTTAAGGATTATGAGAAGTCCAGTTATTGAAAAAATATGTAAGAGCTCTTGAAACTTGAAAAGTCCATATAGTTGTGAATATAAAAATCAAAAATGTATGTAAATTAATTAGATAGAAATATGCCGTCACGAGAAAGATGAAATGTTGTACTAAGAAGCTGTCAATTTAAATTAGAGGGTGCATTACACAGTTGACTATTTTCATTTAATGCTCCGCCAGTTATGTACTTGAATATTTTTTGTAGTTTGAAAATAGAATCTTAGGCTTTGAATGGTGAATTTTTGTAGAGAAATAATGAACAAAAACATTCTTTAACAAAAATGAGAAGGAACAAGCATTCTTTTTTATTCCTTCAATTTTGTTCCTATACATTCCTTTCCCTTTTATTTTTTTTGTTCCTCGAAAGGTTACCAGTCGGAACCTTACTCTTTCAACATACGGGAAGTCATATATCCATCCATATATCAACTAAGGAACACGATTTCCATCTTTGTATATACACATTATATTACTTTTTAATATATTACATATTAAATCGTTTGTAATGGTTGATTATTGAGTATTTGCATTTTATGACTGGTAATTTAGTTATAGATTGTTAGATACATGTTATATTTAAAGGTTACTCATTCATTTTTCAAAACTAGAAAGTCTTTTAATATTAAATCAACATGGGCGATGTAGTTAATCAATACAGTTTTTTTTTTCGTCAATTATTTTTTCAAATTTTCTGACAATGCATGAGATAGTATTTGCCGATTAAACTTTTTTCTTATGCAGCCTTACATGTTGCTTCTATTTTATTACAAAGATTGCTTAACATTTATGCTATTGTTGTATACTTTATATTTGGCGCGCAGATACGCCGCTATTTAGTCCACCGTGAAACTCAAAGCTTCTTCCGCCGCAAACGGCGTACATGTTCAAAGACCACGTGCTTCCCCACATGCTTCCCATACTTACCTCCTCGTTTCTTAAGACTCATGCAGCGTATATAAGCAGACAATATAACTTTATACTCCCTCCGTTTCGCAAAGAGTGTCGTTTTAGAGAAAAAATTTCGTTACAAAATAAGTGTCCTTTTAGAATTTCAATGCGTAATTTATTGATTTTATTTTTCAGTTTAATTTTCTATTGGTTGAAATATGATTAGGTGTATGGGTAATGATGTTTTTGTATAGAAAATATGCAAAATTAAATGTTTTCTTAATCTGTGTGCAAAAAGCTAAAATGACACTTATTATGAAACAGAGGGAGTAAATTATAGAGGCCACTAGCTAGTTTCACAATTTTAAATACAATTGTGTTTTACTTTTTTTTTGGGCTATTTCAATATGCTTACCGAACTGGAGTCATTAATCTTCTAAAGTTTGTGTATTATATAAGCATGTGCTTCGTAATGATGCATTACAGAACACTAAAATAATTGTGTAGAATTGGGAAATGCGGTTAGAAATAAAATACGCAACCAGATAAGATGTAATATAAAATAGAAGATATAATATGGTAATGATAATGGTGGAAGTGGAATTTGCATTGTAAATTAGTGTCAACGAAAGACCTCACGTCCGCATATGAATTAACTCATCATATACATAGTTTAATGTTTTACATTATATATCTATGATATTATTGTTCGTATAGTCTAATATAGGTTTGCTTAAATTCTCGAAGAGTTGACTCCGAGTTAAGATTATATTATGTTCTTAAACAGTTGTCTCAATTATCTCCACTAAAAAGAATGTACTAATTAAATAGATTAGGGTGAGGATGATGCAGGTGATGCATTAATAAGAATATCACAACTGTTTTGGAGGCAGCTCTGTGCCGTCACTCACCATCTTATTCTTATCTCTTCTTTATCATCATTACCAATCAATTGTTTATTTTAAGTCACCACTAGTATCTCCTACGTTCAAAAATGACTAAGAAAATATAAATTCTAGGCTTTAAAATGTTTCTTTTGGGCCTAAACTAGGGCTGGGCAAATAAACCGAAACCCAAAAACCCAAACCAAATCCGATCCGATAAAAATGAATCCGAACCGATTCGAACCCGATATAAATACCGAATGAATCTTGTTTTATGGTATTTTGGGTTATGGGTATTATCCGAACCGAACCCGACCTTAAATGGATATCCGATAGAACCCAAAACATTTAAAACCCTAAAAATATCTTGTACCAAACATTATCTCAATTCCTAATATGTATATGAAATACACTAAGATATTAAATATCTAACATAATTATCTATTACATAAATATTGGTGGTTCTATTATATAAAAGTTGATGTTTGAAGGCGGCGGTTGAAGCTTAAAGTTTTTAAATTTTAGTTTTGTTTTCACTGAATAATGTTTCTCATTTTATGAGAACTTGATTTTTATTTTATTCTTTCATTTATTTAGTTTTTTTCTATAAATAAATATGTTTACATTTCATTTGATTTTGAATGATCACGTTTGATGTTTCTTTCTTATTTTTGAATCAATTTTACTTACTTTTTAGTTATAAAACAGTTACAAATCATGTATTTTTAAATCGAATAACCGATTGGGACCCGAACCCGAAAGTACATCGAGTTGTACCGGTTCTTCAAAAATTTATTAACTCCGATCCGAACCCGATAGAACCTGAACCGGTCCCGAACCGAGCTTTTGTATAATCCGAATGGGGCTGGTTTTGATAAAACCGAAAAACTTAAAACCCGATTGGACAAAATCGAAACCTGATTGGGACCCCGAATACCCATACCTAGTCTAAACTATGTAAAAAAAAATCAAATCGAATTAACGTTAAACAGTATATTAAGTTTCAATTATTTAAGGTTCTTATATTGCGTTAAGAATTCCGTCAACTTTGTAATAATGATGCACTCATTGTTTAACATAATTAGTTTACCATAAGTGTGAACACAAAACCAGAACGGTCAACAAAAACAGGTCTGACTATTGGCACAAATGATACTACGACACGTGTTTGGAACTAAAAAACATGGCAAGCCACTAAACTGTATATGGTACACGCGTCGTCTGGCCATTAGCAGCATGTCATCTCTCGACGGCTCACAGGTTACATCAAATAGCACTTCAAAAAGTAAATACAGCTGTTTTTACTGTACATGCCTTAAAGTCTACGGCGTAAACAAAATTAGATAATTCACCACGCAAAATTACATCTAGGTTTACTGTACATACCTTAAAGTTTAAATAACAAATATGATACGATTCTAATAATACAAAAACATATAAATATATATTTGTAATTTTTTTTATTACTACCTAGTAGTGAGGTACGGTGCGGTTAAGACATTACCATTCGAAACCAGTATCAAAATTTATGAACAACACATTTGATATACATCCCCCGTTAACTCGGAATCTATGTTTTAAATTCAAAATTAATTTAATCTGCTAAATAGTAGTTTTATTACTCTCTTTGGAATCATGTTTTAAGTGTATTAAAAATCAAATATATAATAATATATTTATATTTTATTATAATTAGTTTAAATTTTTATTTACTTTTTTAACATTTTAATAAAATTTACTATTCAAGGAGATAAAACTGCGATTTTAGATATTCATATCTATTTCGAGTAAGACATTTTTGATTCCAGGTATATCAATTACATAAAAGTTGTACCTAAATAGTAGTTGGTAAAATTTCAGTTTACTTTCATCTACCATTAGACTACCAATTTTTAATTCAAGTTTTTATATTTTAATATCCTATAACATCAGCGTTTCAAAATTAAACAAGGAATGATTTATTTAGTTATGTTTAATTTTGTTCAACTTATGAAAATTTTAAATAATACTATTGTGTTCATGATTTATATACGGTAACTTTGACGAGAAGGCTTTATAGTGTATTACTTCTTCTTTTTTTTAAAGAAAAAGGTGGATTATAACGTTATTTTATATTATTTTATTTAAATTTCTCGAAAAATATTTTGCATGAAAAAAGGGAAATTCGAAAATGACCAGAAGTACAAAATACGAAAATAATATGAATAAAAAACGGGAAACAGTGTGAGGAGACCACCTCAACTATATAAAGAGAGCCAAGCTGCTGAGGATAGAGCATCACCGGTGAGGCTGAGAGTAAAATTCACTACAAAAAAAAAAAATTGAGTGTCCTCCCAAAAAAAATCATTAGATACTAATTGCAATTATTTTTCTCACTTGTTTTTCCCCTTTTCTTAGATCCCTTTTTGTTAATCATCTGTTCTCAAAAAGAAAAAATCGGTTTCTGGGTTTTTATACACGTTTGAATGGTTTTAATTGATTATTCATACGAAAATTCAAGCTTATGAAACTGTTTCTTAATTGAAAGTCAGGTATTTTCAGAAAGAAATCATTTTTTAAAAAATTCTTCTGAATTTATCTTTTTTTAATTTCATAGATTTAGTTGAGGGTAATTTTTTGTTCCCTCAGGATCATCAGGTTGCTTATTTCAAACCTTTTCGATCCAATTTTTTTTTTCTTGAATTCTTTTCGGATTCAATTTTTATTTTTCTTTCGAAATTTAAAATCTACAAAGTTGTAATGGAAGCTGCTATGAATTTGAACAGTAGCAAAACGTTTCAACAACCAGATTCGTTTGGTGGTGGTGGTGAACTCATGGAAGCGCTTCTACCTTTTATCAAAAGCGTTTCCGACTCTTCTTCCGCGTCTGCGTTTATTAATCATCCCGCAGCGTCTGCGTTTCCTCTTCCTACCTTCCCCGAATATTACCCGCTGACCCAACCGTTTTCATACGGGTCGGATCTTCAACAAACCGGGTCATTAATCGGGCTCAACAACCTCTCTTCATCCCAAATCCACCAGATCCAATCTCAGATCCACCGCAATCATCCTCTTCCTCCCACCAGATCCAATCTCACCCCCAAGCCGTTACTGATGAAGCAACCTGGAGTCGCCGGATCTCGCTTCGCCTACGGTGCTCTGCCGAAGCCGACGAAGCTATACAGAGGCGTGAGGCAGCGTCACTGGGGAAAATGGGTGGCGGAGATCCGTTTGCCGAGGAACCGGACTCGTCTCTGGCTTGGGACGTTTGACACGGCGGAGGAAGCTGCGTTGGCCTATGATACGGCGGCGTATAAGCTGCGCGGCGATTTCGCCCGGCTTAACTTCCCTAACCTAAGTCACAACGGATCTCACATCGGAGGCGAGTTCGGTGAATACAAACCTCTTCACTCTACTGTTGACGCCAAGCTCGAAGCTATTTGTAAGAGTATGGCGGAGACGCAGAAACAGGAGAAGACGACGACGAAAGCTTCGAAGAAACGTGCATCGCCGGTGGCAAAGAAGGAAACTGAGACGGTCAAGGCGGAGGAGAATTCGAATTCGAACTCGATCGCTGGTTCTTCACCGGTGACGGAGTTCGTTGAGTCCGCCGGATCATCACCGTTGTCGGAGTTGACGTTCGCTGACACGGAGGAGCAGCCGCAGTGGAACGAGACCTTCGCGTTGGAGAAGTATCCGTCGTACGAGATCGACTGGGATTCGATTCTGGCTTGATGATCAGTTCGTGTGTAATTTGGTGGAAGATTAGGGGTCAAAATGGTAATTTGAAGGAAGATTAGGGGGGTATAATAGTAAATTTAGAAGCTGCCTGCAATGGAGTTTTTGGAAATTGCAGAGAGAGGCTAGTAGAGTAATTTAAGGTTATGTTAATATTATGTATTTTGTGTTAATCTCTGTATTGGTCCAGCTGCGGTTTTTTGTCATGCTCGACCATCCTACGGAGTGTAATCTTTTTTTTTTTTTTTTTTTTCTTGGGTCTAATGTAATTTCTTGTATCATTTTCTTGATCTTAATGCAATATCTTTAGTATTTTTATCCAAAGATTAAACCTAATAAAACTATTGTAAATATATTGAGTGTATTCAAATAGTATTTGACTAAACAAATTAATTGTATCGTTCGCCTAACCCATAACCGGTGAGGATAAATCTATATATTTGTTTGATAATGACTAACAAATTTTGACAAACAAATCATAGTAGTCGTGTTGTAACAAAAGTCCCAATGCGGTTCGACATCCTAGAAAAAAATATACATCATCTAAAATAGCAAAACACTTTGAAGATATATATTACAATAAAGTGTGCATTTTACATCTTAGTCAAAATAAAATATGTGCACAAAGAAAAACGTTTGTTCTGCTAATAAAGCTGTCTTCTGTGTTTGCCAATTGTTTACATGCAAAATGGAATCTTTCGAATGCTATAACGCTTTTACACGAATCCACGTAACGTACAGTTCATCCCCTTACAAGCTTTACGTATCTTGTTGGTAGATGCAGCCGGCCATGCCGCAACTAACTTTCGTGCAGCATCTTCTATCACGTATCTACTTACTCAAACTTAAATACAACAATGTTTGAAGCCATTCGCAATAAAAAGAATCAAGAAAACCAATAATTCGATTCAGTCTCTATAGTGAAGTAGAAAAAGACAAAATCGGCACCAAAATGATCGAATCTTCATCACACATTTTTAGAAAAGTGGATACGGGTTTGCATCGAATATTATTATAATTTAGCCAACATTACGAAAACATATTTGCATCGAATCTAATTTATATTCGCAAAGTACAAAAAGCTAGAATATAATCATTTTGAACAAAACACAATAATCTCAAATCGTTTATGCGATGGCACGTCAATCAAACTTTATCGTTTTGTTCATGTTTTTATCTTCTAAAACTTTGTTCTCTCTTACCATTTCAAATAATCTATATCTTTACGCATTAAGGATCTTAGAAGTAGTAGTAGTTTATAAGAGAGGTGAATTCCAAATTACGCAAAGGAAACATAAAGGTGGAAAGTTTTAAAGGCACACAACATCAAAGGAGCCCCCACCAACGATTATGTTCACACTCCATTTCTCTTTTCTTCACATGCATTTTCAACTATGTTTCGTATAAAAGTAGTTGTATTAAAAACATTGCATTTAATTCTCCCACACCATTATCATCGTTGACGTGTGATGTTGAATAAAAACTAAATCTGAGTAGTTTGTATGCAGACCTGGTTGTATGATCCATTCTAGTAACATCCGTCCTTAATTAGTATAGAATTTAACTTAGAAAAACAATTATATGGTTTTGTTAACTTAAAAACAATACATTCAACTATTACAAATTGTACATGTGCCGAGATTAATCTTGAATCTAATACAAGACCCTTAGAACATGATTAAAAGATGATTTTTAGCAAAATTTAAGAACTGGTTCTTAAATAAGAGATTTTTACAATCTATTGTACATTGCTTGGAGAAGAGAGAGAACAATCACACATCTCTTACTATAGAACAAACTTTGGTGAGAAAGTGCAAGATCCTTCCTACCCATCAATGATGATCTTCTGGTGGCTACCCTGCAGTGCAGATTTGTAGGTTTGTTTCCCTTCAAGAACCCACTTAGCTCTTACTTCAAAGCCCATTTGTAGCCCATCTGGTCACTCCCACTCCAACCGTCGCCAAGCAAGCAATTAATAATTACGCAAGTCTACTTGATCCAGGTTTAAGCCCATTACGGCTCGTTACTTTGGAGAAACTTAAATTAAAATCTCTGCCAAGTTTAAAGTTATATGAGCTGTACCTGAGTTCACTTTTCAATATCCTTATCGAAGTTCCCTGAACAATAAAGTATGTCAAGATTTGAACTGTTATCATTACGATTTACGTACACATTCTTTAATATTAGTACTCGTTTCTGTAGGCATTGGGTGGTATCATCACTATCATGATCAAAACGGATTGTTATTCGATCAGGTCACTAGTGCAATTTCTAGACATTATTATTATTATATAAAATCTGCAAAGGGCGATAGAGTGCGGGTCGATAGAGATTACGGTGTTAAACCATAAGTTAATCCCCTATTATAAAACAAAAATGTGGTCCTAGCATACATTTAAATGAAAGTATATGTGCTACAAAGACTACTACTAAAACAGAGTATATCTCACATTATTAAAATTTTGATTAGAGAGTGAATCAACAATAGCTTATAGGTGTGAATGATGCTTCAGTCCCAAACTTTGATTAGATGTTAAAAGAGTTAAGCAATACAATTAATTTTCATATGAATCAGGCTTCCTTATGTCACATTTTTCATGAAGTTTGTCTCAGTTAAGAGCTTTTACGACCTAAATATATAACATATCTATTATTGAAATATGATTCAGTGTGATTTGAGGAAAAAAAAGACTTCAACTCGTGAAAGAGTAAAATGAACTGCTTAACTTTTTTCGAGTGGATTTTTTTTTTTTCGAGTGGGGCTGTTAATTAGTGCCAAAGCCCTACCCACATGATCTCTCAATATTGTCGCTCTCAAGAGTACAACTAAATCAAACTCTATCTTCATCTATTGATCTTTTTGGAAATTAATATAAAAAAAAATATGATCATTTACATAATTTATTTACCAAGGGATTGCATGCTACTTAACCATTAAATAAAAGTGTTTTTTTCCTAGTGCTAAAGGCCTACCTCTATGTTGATGCAGCTTATCATGATAACACATACCAAACTTTTCTTTGCATCCTTTAAATTATTTGATTGTTGGGGCCTGGTATTTGTTTTTTTTTGTCCAAGTGCATGTATATATATCATCACAGCAAATCTATACTGTACTACTTTAAAGGCATGAACGCAATTATAGCACCATTGGTAAGTTTAAATGAACTATAGTGAAAGCAGAGAATCGAGCATGCCTATTTACCCATTTCATGTGAATTCAACTATATTGACATTTGACAACAACAAAGGTAAATGCTGTTGATATACTTTGGTGATATAGTTAGAAGGTAGTTAAAACTGGGAGATGGTTTGATGAGTTTGTGGTTGAAGATGACAAGAACAAAGTGAAATGTGACCAGACAGCTTGTGAGTACCATTGGGATAAAGAAACAAGCCTCGTGCCTTCCCAATCTTTTTCCTCTTTATACCATTGTCTTTCTTTTTTCTATTCATATAATAATTATGATGATTTTATATTGTATTAGCAAAAGTAAAGCCCACGAAACCTTTCCAACTTTAGTCTATCGGATCATTCGACTATATTAACCCATCATCATCCTTGTCACATTGACATATTATTTATATCAGTAATGTGAATAAACTAATCTTACATATGAATGTACTGGTACACACAAAAATGTTAACAATTGAGTTTATAGAGGTAAAATCTAGTCTGCTATCCATTACATGAGTTCTGTAGTGACAAAATTTTGATCACATTTGGTTCACTAAGTCCTCAAAATTCATCATATATTTACAAATTCTACCAATTTAACATTAGCAGAAATCTCAAAGTGAAATGATAAACAAATGAATGAAGAAGAGGTGGTGACGGCCATTGAATGTTTGAAAGTGTAAATAATTCAGTCAAGAAGCTTCTTGTACATGATGGAATAAAGTTGTAATGAAACCCACTTCACTCCTTTTAGTCTTTGACCCCATCACTTCTTCTTGCCATATTTATCAACCCATTTCACAACATTTATTATTTCCAATAAACATTTTACCAGAAAAAAAACAGTTGATATTGCACCACCTATTTTCACTTTCTTAAAAAAGGATTTCAAAGAAAATAATGTTTTTCCCCCCCTCAAAAGCAGAAAGCATGTAAGAGCTGTAAGCACAGGAATTTCAAAGCCTAGAAAGAAAAGTTTATAAAAAGAAGAAGAAATTTTATAAAATCCAAACATAAAAAGCTGAACCCCTTCCATTGAGAGATCGATTCCAAAAACCAAACAACCTCAAGAAAACAAAAGCAGAGAATAACAGAAAAGCTATGATCAAAGGAAGAGATGGAAACAGAGGATCTTCTTCTTCTTCTGGTTACTCTGCAGATTTGTTGGTTTGTTTCCCTCCAAGAACCCACTTAGCTCTCACTCCTAAGCCCATTTCTAGCCCATCTCGTCCCTCTGACTCCACCACCCGTCGTCCCCGCCACCGTCGCCAGCACAGCAAACTCTCCGGCCGCGGAGGAGGAGGACATGGGAATCCTGTTTTGTGGGCTAAGCAAGCAAGTAGTAAGAATAGGGACGGTGACGAGATAGACGAACCCACTTCGCCTAAAGTCACATGCGCCGGTCAGATCAAAGTCCGGCCGAGTAAATGCGGAGGCAAAGGAAAGAACTGGCGATCCGTGATGGAGGAGATAGAGAGGATACATAGCAGTAAACCCCAGAGCAAGTTTTTTGGAGTGAAGAAAGATGTGATGGGGTTCTTGACTTGTCTGAGGAATATCAGATTCGACTTCAGGTGTTTTGGTGATTTCAGACATGCTGATGTCACTAGCGACGAAGAAGAAGACGATGATGGTGAGGGAGAAGAAGAAGAAGAGGAGGAGGAGGAGGATCCCAAGACTGCTTTCTCCAAATGGTTTATGGTGTTACAAGAGGAACAGAGTAACAAGGATAAAGACAACAACAACAACAACAAGTGCGTTCTTGAAAACTCAGACGCAGAACCGGCGGTTCCACCGCCGAACGCGCTTTTGCTGATGAGGTGTAGATCAGCTCCAGCGAAGAGCTGGTTAGAAGAGAGAATGCAAGCGAAAACAGAGCAAGAAAACAGAGAGAAACATCAAGAAGAGGAAACAGAGCAAGAAAACAGAGAGAAACAACAAGAAGAGGAAACAGAGGATCAAGAGATGAGTATGAAGGATGATAAGAAGGATTTTAGATCACTAGTGGAGGAAGAGAAGATGGATTTAATGTTGATGAGATACGATACTGATTATTACAAACTCTCTTCAGACATTGCTAAGGAAACTTGGGTTGTCGGAGGAGTTCAAGATCCTCTGTCTCGGAGTCGAAGCTGGAGAAGCTAAATATTTACCACATCTACCGTTACTCACTATTAATCATCGTATTTTAAAAATGTGATTAAGCCTTTTTTACTATCAATCTGGTTTCTTGAGTCGCAAGGATTCTCATGTCTTGTATCTCAAAAGGTTTGTTTTCTCTTTTCTTTCTTTGTTTCGTGTTTTTCATCACGAGTATTGTGATGTAACACATATTTGTACATGGGTTTTTGCTTTTACAAAATATGCTTAATAGATACTTTCTTTTGTATTTGTGTTTGATTATATGTTCTATGTTTGTAAATCAATGAGGAGTTTGCGCCATCCATTTATAATGGACATAGTATAGGTCATAATATTATACAATTCAAATGAAAACAAATATATCAATTTGCGCCATTCATTTATAATGGACATTTTCTACATTTTTCTGTTTGTAGAATATCATTAGTTTTCTTTTGATATTTACAAATTTTAAAAAATACTATTTAGTTTTACTTTATAATAATTATACATTTTTATATCTGTTTTTTTCTTAATTTTATACAAATTGATTTAATATATTTCAACAATTATAAATAGACAAAAATCTATTTGAAATTTTAATTTTTAAATATATATATATAAATTTTTATGTTAATTAAAATTAAGATTAAAATATTGGTGAGAAAACAATTAAATCCAAAATATTAAAAAATCATTTTTAATTTATAATTTAAATTTTATATATTTATTTCTGAACATTATGCAGGAAAACATTTAGTTTTTAAATATAAAAAGTTTAAATTCACTATTGATTGCTATCTTTAATTTTCTTCCATTTGGTGCCATAACAAATTAAATCAGCCACGAAGACCCAAGAACGGTCCGACCGGTCCAAAACCACTCAATTGACCGGTTCACAAACCATCTCTTGACTACAAATTCGAAAGAATATTCTTCTCCATTATCCAAATGTCAGGACTCAACATCCATCCTCACGATCCTTCGTCTCCTTCCAGCTCCAGCGACCAATCCAATGAAGCTTTCTTCATCACAGGAGGTTTGTTTCTCGAACCACCAGACCTCTCGTCTTCCTTCTTCCACTCCATCTCCTCCAAATGCCTTTACTCAGACTCAAAGCCTCTGCATTTCACCGGTTACTGGAGAAACCAAACCCGTCTCCGTTCCGACAAGAACTTGCTGTTCATGTCCCTAAGCTTGAGTAAAGAGGAACGAGCAGTTTCCAATGGAGTGAGGAGGAGAAGTGGGACCATGAACACAAGGAAGCATCTCTGGGCTGGTGCTGTAGCTGCCATGGTTTCAAAGTATATAACTTTTCGATTACTTCACATACAAGTTAAGACTCTAGTTTCACTGATGTGTTGTTGTTGTTGTTGTTGATGGTAGAACTTTCTTAGCTCCACTTGAGAGACTGAAGCTGGAGTATACAGTTCGCGGTGAACAGAGGAACTTGTTAGTGGTGGCTAAGACGATTGCGACCACGCAAGGCTTCAGAGGGTTCTGGAAAGGTAACTTGCTCAATGTTCTCAGGACGGCTCCTTTCAAAGCTGTCAACTTTTGTGCCTACGATATGTATAGAAAGCAATTGCTTAGACTCGCTGGGAATGATGAAGCTACTAACTTTGAGAGGTTTGTTGCTGGAGCTGCTGCTGGGATCACTGCTACTGTACTCTGCTTGCCACTTGACACTGTATGTTCTTACTTCTTTTAGATCAAAGATGGGACGTTAGCATTAACAGTAAGAACATGCATGTGAGAAACATTATGACTGAAGTGTGTTCTTCTACTCTGTAGATAGGAACCAAACTAGTTCCACTTGATTACTTCCTTTGAACATTTTAGATCAAAGATGAGACGTTTGTGTGTTTGTGACATAAAGGTCAAGCATTACTCTCTTTCTTTAGAGCAGAACAAGGGAGAAAACAATAAGAATACATAGCGAGATGAAACATTCGTCTCATGCCCCAAAACTCTAGTAGTTAATATATATCTATTATTTAGTACCTATAATTTTATGACCGGCTCTGAACATGTATGTGGGAACATTTTGATTGAAATGTGTTATTTTTACTGCTTAGATACGAACAAAACTAGTGGCTCGGGGTGGAGAAGCCTTGGGAGGGATCGCAGGAGCGTTCAAGTATATGATCCAAACCGAAGGATTGTTGTCTCTCTACAAGGGTCTAGTCCCTTCAATAGCAAGCATGGCTCTGTCCGGTGCAGTTTTCTATGGCGTTTACGACATCCTTAAGTCGTCCTATCTGCATACACCAGAAGGTCGGAAAAGACTCAAAGACATGAAGCAGCAAGGGCAAGAACTCAATGCTCTGGATAAGCTTGAGTTAGGACCCATCAGAACTCTCTTGTATGGTGCTATTGCAGGTGCTTGTACTGAAGTAGCTACGTATCCTTTTGAAGTAGTGAGACGACAGCTTCAGATGCAGATTGGTAGAGACAAGTTGAATGCTTTAGCTATGGGGTTTAATATCATTGAAAGAGGAGGGATACCAGCTTTATATGCTGGGCTTTTGCCTAGCTTGCTTCAGGTTTGCATAAAAGTTCTTCTATATATACCACACTATTACCAAACTAAACGTGCATTCTCTTAAGATTGATATGTTGTTGTTCTCCTGTTTCATGTCTTCAGGTTTTGCCTTCTGCTGCAATAAGTTACTTTGTCTACGAGTGTATGAAGATAGTGCTTAAAGTAGAATGACAAGAAGATAATAGATTTCAAGAGCATTCATCCATAAACACAATGCAATGATAGTTTTGTTCTACTTTTAATCCTTTGAAATTGCCAAAAGATAGATGATTTCAAGAGCACTACTACTGCCTTGATGTTGTAAGTCAACAAGTTGTGCACTATCAGCCTCATCTTTTCTACCCCTTTTCTATCTCCCTCTCTCTCATTCACTCATTCTGCGAGGATCAAGTGACGGGTGAGGAAGGCAAAGCATCGTGGATTGGATCCATACACGGATCATTAAGGCATAGAGAGCCAGGTAAGTGCTCAAAGACAGCGTCCCAAAAGAACAGTCTCCAAGAGAGTTGTGGGATCAGCTTCTCTTGGTGTCTATCACCGAGGCCACATTGAGAATGATAAACAGATAGGAAAGGGACGTGGCTCCAAAGGCAGAGCCAACATCAGCTAAGAAAAACTTTAGTTGCAGAGTCTTTCAAGCCAACAACATCATAAGTGTTAAACCCACTTATGATGTTTGGAAACAGGGGTAGTCGGATCTCTAGACCCGTTGACCAGCTGACCCGATGCGAGTAGGTGACGCATGATGGTTAAATGGTGTTCTGAACCGGATTACTCGAGTTATCAAAAAGAAAAAAACAACAACAACGTAGTGAAGTCTCCATTTTCTCTATAAATCTAACGAATTGGCCAGTACAAACAGATTGAAAATGAAAATACAATGTCAACAGATTTTTGAACTTATTTCATAAACATCATCTTCTTCACAAATGTGGATCATATTCTTTTCACTGTATATAAATAATAAGTACTTTAAAAATAGAAACCTCAAAGTAAAAATAAATCTAGATTCTGTAAAATGGGAACTCATGAAAACAGATAAAGAGATTTCACCGGCGGTCTTACGTCCCCCCGGCTGCATATATTTTGTCTTCTTACTCCTTTCTTCTTCCCCGTATAGCCACCACAGTTCAATGATTGGTTCCAAAACTGTGAGACTTTGGAACAAAAATAAATTAAAAAAGTGGAGAAAACCTGTGTCTATGTCCCTTGTTCTTGTTCTTGTTCAGATTGATTGTCGCTTGGTGAAAGGTTTTTGGCAGATGAGAAGTCTCTGTTCACTGCTGCTTTCAACCTCTATGACTCTTGCTTCCCATTTCAACTGCGTTGTCAAAGCTCTAGCTGCTTCCACCTGCTGCGCCGTGTCACGGATTATCACCCATCCCTGCAGCAAAGTTATGTTTATATATATAGCTCCAACAGATGATAGTCTTCTTTCAGAGTAAAGACAGTGTGCGTACCTCTGGACGTAGTAATCTATCAATCTCTGTGAATATTTGCATAATCGAGCATGAGCTCCGGAGCTTACTTGTCTGAAGAGACAAAAGATTGTCTGCGTGGACCAGATCGTATGTTCTCGGGTAAGACGGGAATGCTTCACACCTGAAGTTATTACAAAACAATGTTGAGAAACTATTCTTTGTAGTGTAAAGAGAATCTAATAATAGAACTCACCAGTCGTGCAAAACTCCAACAAAGCCACGGTCAAGGATCATTGGGAGGTGGTTTGGTCCAGTTGTAGGGACAACATTCATGACCCATACGGATTTCTTAGCTTCCAACAACGCGGAGTTGAGACCACCGAATTGAGCATTCATGTCCAAAACGTTTCTAAGCATGTTATAAGGAGGTGAAGGATCTTCATCGCCTGGTCTCTTGGGGTGATCAGAGAATATCAGAGGAGACAAGAGCGACCAGTATTCTCCTACAGTTACTTTCCAGTTCTCAGCATCTTCTCCAAGCTCCTCCGGGTGAAGACCTATAATCAAACCACCCCCATGAATCAAAAATGTGAAACACACAAGCTACAGAAAAATTTGCTCTCAAGGCAACTGTAACAAAATATAAAATAGAAAATAATGATTAAATGTTGAGAGGGTATCTGAAAACTTGAGAACTCCTTCAAATAGTGTCTCAACTATTTTGGAAGTATGAGGAAGAGGTTCGCAACAAAACATAAAATAGTTGAATATTAAGAGAGACGAACCATATAGTGAAAGTTCAGTCTTGTTCATGTTAGACCGGCTAGGCCATCTTGTCCTGCCTTCAATGGGAATCCACCTCCGGCTACGTGTTCCACCAAGACACATCTGAAGCGGCCTGTAATAAGGAGACTCAACGTCGTGCCCTTTGGAACACACAGAAGGACCAACCCCAGGCTTCCTGTTCATACAACATAAAGTATAAGAAGCCTTGACAAATATGTAGTTCATATAAGAGATGGAACATGTGTTTCACTGACCGGGCACTGTAACATTTGGTTTTGATTGTCTTTTTCCAGACAACTGTCTTGTCTTGCTGAGATAAAAGAGTCCAACAGATGCTTTCAGCAAAATCATGAACAAAGTTCCATCTCTTAAGATCCTCTTTGTTACGAGCATTTGTGAGTGGAGATGTCCAAACAAAGTAGCCTCCGGGCTTTAGAACTCTGTCGATTTCTACAAGGAGAAGCCCGTCTGCACACACCACAAATTTAAACTTACATCAAGGCTACGTACTAAAGGAAAATGAGAATAAGTCATTCTTGAAGTGTTACCTTTCTGGTCCCAATCAATACCACATGTTGAGCAATGCAACATATCAAAGGAAAGAGAAGGATATGGCAACTGCTTTGATACAAAAGAAGCAATCATGGCTGGGAGACCCCTCTCAAGTGTCAGCTGAACTTGGCTACCCGAGGCTTCGTAATTTGCTATGCACATGGTTAAAAGCTGTTTCGAGAGAAGATGTGCTCCAAAGCTACCATAACCACATCCAATATCCAATATAGTTCTCACCTGAAACAAAAAAAAAAACAAGAGGTGAAATAGCGTATAAGAAGCTGAAGGTTAGAGAGATAAAAGATGAACTACAATCAGGGCTGGATCTGAGATTTAGAGAGCCATAAACATTTTTTAGATTAATCTCAGTTAAAAAAAATCGACAATTTAGGCCAATATGAATGTTTCATCGAGGAGTTTGTGACTTACACCAGCTTCAATGAAGTTATCATTCTTAATCCCAATCATCTGAGCAATCTGATGGGAATAGTCTTCAACCTCATCAAACATAGGAGATGCAGAACGGAAAGATATCTGATCATCATCCATCATCATCATCCTGAAAAGAAACGAAGAGAAAAAAAGAAGCAAAGCTTAGCAATGAAACCAATCAAATCACAATAGCAAAGAAGCAAAGAAACAACAATGCATCACCTCTTGTTGATACTACCAGAAGTCAACACTTCATCAGCAGTAATCTTAACATTACGAAACCAAATAACATCTTTACCAGTAGGCCACCTAAGAGGAACCTTATAATCCACAGGTGGCAAAACCAAACAGTCCTGTTTCGATCCAGACCCACAAAACCGATCGTTTTCATCACCATTGGTGTAACCCATTGCAAGATTCTCAGAGACATTAAAGCAAGGAACATAGTTCTCAGAATCTATACTACAATACTCCAACTCTTTCCACCTGCTAGGACCAATAGAGATCTCCCCAATATCCAACAAGTCAGAAACAAGCTGCTCTTGCAACCTCCTGTAGTTATGATACACATGACCTCTCGGTGAGGTTGAGATTGAAAGCGTCCACCAAAAGGAACCAGCTAGGGCAAGAACGACGATAAGAACCAAACTGATCTTGAGAAACAGGAGAACCAATCTGTGCTTGCTCCTTGGATCAACGTTGTCGCCGTTTTTGGAAGGAGATTGAGTATTGGTGAAGAGGAAAGCAAAAGGAAACCTCAAGGTTAAGTTGCTTTCTGTGGAGTTACGACCTCGGATCAAGTCTGTTTTGTCTTTCATTTGAGAGTCTCTTAGATCATCACTGCTGTCGGAAACTCGAACTCCTCCTGAGATGCCACGTTGTAGTGGCATCGACGACATCTTGAAGATCACTGTTTAAAAAAAAAAAAAAAAACTCTAATCAAGATATTAGAAGAGATTCGGACAAAACTAATCGATCTGATGATAGAAACTACTGTTCTGTCTGAATTTGAATTGTAAAAAATATTAATGAGATTCGGATCATAAAACAAAATTCGAAGTAAAATTTCAAATTAAGCATCTGTAGATCCAGGGATTCTGATCGAATCAGCACGAACTTCGATATGATCTCTCTCGTGGACATCGAAATCAAACCACAATCGAATCGAAACAAAGCAAGAGAGGTAAAAAAGAAGACGCGATGATACCTTGCAGCAGTGTTCTTGGAGCAGAAGAAGATAGGCACTGTTTGTTATTTACAAAACGATTTGAATCCTAATCAGATTCTTCTTCTTCAGAGAGCTCTCTGTCTCGGTATATATCTACGAGTTGAAACTCGAGAGTGTGGGAGAGAGTGAAGCAGAAGCAGAGGCGTTGTGTATGGATCTAATCTCGACAGAGCTCCTGGGAACTGAAATTATTAACAAAAATATATAAAAATAATTATCTCAATTAAGAAATAATTCCGTTGGCAGTCTCTCGATTACCATTTTAATTTATAACACATGAGAAAGAAAAATTAGTGGAATAATCTCTACTCTCGCGTTGAATTAATAAAAAAAGGAAATTCTTCTCTGTATTTATTTTTTATTTTATTTTTTATTTTATTTTTGGGTTATCACCACCGTATTTAAGGGAAAAAGAAGAGAAGCTTCACATGGGTACATGTCTAATTTCTATCATGTAATTAAATCACGCTGTGTTTAATTTCAATTTTTAATTTAATTGTTGACCTTTATCTCTCTCTTTCTTCCCATGAAACCTTTGGCGGTGCATAAAACAAATTATATTTATTGACTCTTCGAATTTAATTTGAATAATTGGACTGAAAAATTAGGAAAATGTTTAATAGTAGTTGACAAATTAAAACCTTTTTACCAAAAAAAAAAAAATTAAAACCTAGAGATGCCTAATGTAATTCTACCTAAGTTACTTTGTGCTAGCGAGGTGTCTCACCAGCTTTTACTTGTAGGTTATTTTGTCGGTAGTTAGTGAATTTTTTTACGTTAGATGTCGATAATTTGTTTCATAGCCTTAATGACATTTACGTGAACATCTTGAATTTCAGTGGACCAAAAATGACCTTTTTAATAAGGAATTTTTAACTTGACAATAATCACTAAACTAAACGATAAACGATAAATTCGAATGTTAAAATAATTTTAATTTAATATTTTAAAAAAAATAATATCTAACTTAGAGTAGTTCAACTAATTTTTCTTTGTTTTATTTTGTTTTTGTTAATTATCTTTGAATTATAAGTATCATGGTCAAAACTATAAGTTCCGACAAATAATATGCCACGTTTTATATACATATATGAACGAATAGAATGATGAGTTTTTATTATATAAAATTGAGTTGATAGCTAAACTTTCAATAACAACAAAAAAGCACATGATACATGTTATGAGGAAAACAAATAATTGGCCGGTTTAAGATTTGCCCTTCCGATCGGAATTTGGATTATAGAACAAAGTGTGCATGTCTTCGGTTTGGTTTTCATTTTTCAACATATATAGGTTTGGCTTCTTATCCAAAATTAATGTTTGACATAAAAAATTAAAATATATATTTTATATTTAAAAAATCACGATCATTTATCATCAAACGCATTGGTAGGTGACCAGTTGCCCACTTGTACACGCCAACCATGATAAGGTTAACTTTGGAGGTAATATACTACTACTAATACGAGGCAAGTTCGTGTTTTTTTTTTAAATCCCGTTTACTGTATTTTCTTCTTTAATGGTTTCGTACTTTTACTTCATTAAAAAAAAATATATATTCTATTATAGTTCTGAGTTGTTTGATGGCGCATATTTATTTAATGGATTTGTAAATTTGCATGTACCGTAAATTAAATAAAGTGGAAGAGGCCATGATGAGGAATGTTTACGTTTTGTAACTTCTTGGGTACAAACAAAAGTTTTGTTTACATTTTTGTATATGTTTGTACTCGTCGTGGAGAAAGATACTAAGCACGGCATGGTTCAGATAACTATCACGTAAATGACAATGCACGAGTTACGAGTATAAAGCCATAAACTTTTGTTACAAAAGAAAATAAAGCCATAAATTTATGTATTTTATTGAAGGAATGCAAGAATCCATGAATAAAATGGGATCAGGATCAGGTTTTACCATAGAAAATGGGATCAGTTTTTACCCAAAAAAATGGGATCAGGTTGCTCAACAACATTCCAATGTGCAAAGAGACAACATGTACCATTCCATGTTTGTAATTTATTGTGTTTGGGGAAAGGTATACTTCTATTGACTAAACAAACAGAAAGCCCTTGTGTTAATAAAAGCAAATAGATAAATAAAAGAGCAAACATAGTTACAATTAAAGTTACTAAACATTAACAACTATTTATTCTTGTGATATTGTTTTAACTATATTATGTGACCACTTTTATATATTATCCAGTTACAGTTATCATAAATATTTTGAAGTATTAGCAAAACTAATTACTAATACTATACTTGGGGTAAAGCGAGATGTACATCAAATAAATGTTTTTTTAAGATGCATGGCATAACACAATAAAAAGACGAATAAATCATATATATATATATATGAAAATCAAGTGCAATTTATTTGCGATTCAAGTTAAGACTAGACTGGTATATTTTGTGTAACTAAACCAAATTATGGTAAAAAAAAAAATAGACATATAGTATTAGACTGATTGATCTGATCCTTCGAGCTAGTAAATGCGAATTAAACATTAAAGTAGGTTTCTTAATGACTATTTTTATTAAAAGTGGTTTCTTAACTACTTAATCAGGCAGAAAATCAGAAGCTAATTAATTGCACTATGAGTCGGCTCGCATCCTATGCCATCGTGGTGTGTAGTGTGTACGTATTTTACATGCATTTGCTATAATAGTTAATACACACGTACGTGCCTTAATACATGTTAAAACTTTTGGTTTTGACCGAAGACTGCGAGAATAATTATTAGTTTTTGTGTTCTTGTAACAGAATTTGTGGATCTGCTATATAAGTAGTATCGAAGAAAAATGGCGTTTTAAAGTGTGAAATAAAAATAGATAAAACGGCGAAAGGTGGGTCCCATGAGAAACGCGGTTACATGTCGGTGGCTCATCACATCTGACGTGGCGGATTTGACTGTGTCTGTGTACAGAGGATCACATTTTTTTTTTTTTTTCTGAAAACAGATGTATGGGTTCAAGGGTAAGAATAAACGTGGATATGTTAAGTGTGCACAGTATTCGAGCTCCCGTGTGTAGCAGCGGACAGTGAGAAAGAAAACTTCACGGATCCGTTAATCTGTTGGATCACATGTGCTGTTTAGCTATACTATTATCTCACTCTCTTGTTTATACAGAAAATATGCGATTATATATTTTTTTCTTGTGATTATATTTACATGACAACACTCCCCTTCATTTCCAAAATATACATGTTCTACAAACATAGACTGTATAACACTTTATCAGATAGACGGATTATTAAGATAGATTTAACTTCGTAACTTATAATACTTTATCATAGACTGTATAACTTAGAATTGTTAGTAGATTTAAGCATTTGGATATCCGTTCGAATTTAGATTATATATTTTATGTATTTGGGTATTGGGGTCTATTATATGTTCAAATATTTTTCCATATTGAATTGAGTTCAAATATTTTTTTTTTAGAGTTCAGTTTGGGTTATTTTCGGATATTTAGTTTTTGAAAAAATAGATTTTTCATTATTCAAATTTCTTGTACTTAAATTTTACTATTAACTTAACAGTTTTTAACTTTTTAATAAAATAAATAATTAATAAGTTTGAAGATAAACTTTGAAAATAGAATGACACTAACTTAGTTATTGTTTTGAGATATTGTATATAATTTTTGTTAATACATAAATAAGAAGTTTGACATGCATTTTGTATGCATATTTTTAAACAGAACTGATTTTGAGTTATGGTAAGTGAAACATTTGCAACAATTTCCTCAAATTTTTGAAGAAAATTATATTTAGATTCTCAAAAAAATACTTTAGATTCTTAAGTTTGTAAAAAAGTAAAATTTCAATTGAAATTTTTTTAAACCCTCAAATTCTCAGTTCAAACTGTCATATATATTCAGACGAAGCAATTTGGTAGCTGATTACTTTACGACCAAAGACAAACCATAGAGTCAACTGTTCCGCATGACCTAATCGTGTGTGTCGTGGATCTCAACCTGAAAGTTGACTTGAAGCAACTTGAACTTATATATTGGATCTAGATGTTTTTTATCATAGGTTAATGTGGAGTCGCTGTTCTTACCTTAATGTCAGTGCACTATGTCCTAACCTCACTACGCTTTTCAGTCGATATAACTATACTACCCACATTTTTACACGAACTAAATTTATTCTTTTTGTATACTATTGAGCCTAGTTCAGTGCTAAAATACTTTGATTTGAGTCATCCTTCTTTTTATATTCATAGTATAATTCATAATGTGAAGTACTTTGATTAGAGTGATACTTCTTTTTATATTCATAGTATAATTCATAACTACAATTAAGCCTATAACCGTAGCTGGGGACAAAAGTCAAAAGTCTTTACGAATACGTTATGTATTGCCAATTCATATAAGCTGTCGGAATAAATTATATTAAAAAATATACGTACGTTTTGAACTCTTCCTAGTTTTCAAAATATTTTCTATTTTTTGTCGTTTACTATTAGTCTGTTTATTTTGGGACCATCTCCATTGTTATTTTAATTTTCAGCATTTTCTTATAGGGAGAATTGGCAGATTAGAAGGTGGCAAACACTTATTTTCAGTCGTCAATATGCTAAATCATATATGTGAGTGCTTTTTACGCGCTTTGTTTATCTTATGAATTATAGGAGTAGTAATTAAGAAATTTTTCGTTAACTTTTATAAATTAAGAAAGAAAAATAATAAAAGAATACGTGAGAAAGAGTTCTCAAATAATATATATATTTTTTAAAAAAGTAATGGTAATCCTATAAACACTTGTTTCTACCATATTTTCAATTCAAATAGTTATATATTTAAGTTCTTTTTATACGGAGCTCTCACGTTAAAAGTTAGAGTGGTCAAAGTCGATATTACCCTTAATAAATTTTATATATAATTAATTATATAATCAAAAACGAATTTTTATTAATAATATTAATTTTTTATAAGATAACTCTTATATATTCTGTTGTTATCTTAAAACATATCTTTTAATTTTAAAATTTTAAAAGACAATTTATAATAATTAAGTGGTTAAAGTTAATGTTACCTTTAATTGAATTTTATATATAATTAAAAATGAATTATAATTATTTTATTTAATTAAATAAAATAATTATATATATATATATATATATATATATTGTAAACTAATAGATATTTATAAACGGAGCTCTCACGTTAAAAGTTAGAGTGGTCAAAGTCGATATTACCCTTAATAAATTTTATATATAATTAATTATATAATCAAAAACGAATTTTTATTAATAATATTAATTTTTTATAAGATAACTCTTATATATTATGTTGTTATCTTAAAACATATCTTTTAATTTTAAAATTTTAAAAGACAATCTATTATATAATGAGAGAGTTGTGCTCTCTCCTGAAGCTGCCACGTCAGCATATGGTGGGTCCCACACAATATTTTTTTGTCAAAATAATTATTTGCATGCTCTGAGAGTTGAACCATGCACTTCTAAGTGTTTATTTGATTAACATAACCAACTGAGCTACAAGAAATTTTGTAAAATAGACGGTCGAAGTTTTATTTATTCTTTACGAGACCGAAAACACATGCATCCATTATAGTTGGGATTGCGGGTCAATCTTGACCCGCCAACCCGCAGATCGATTCTTTTTTTTTGTTCAAAATTCTGACTCGCCTAATCCACTAACAAAAAGTCTTAAATATGCATCCGCCCCACTAAACTTACGGATAAGCCGCAAGACACGCATATAATATTAAATTTAATAAAATAATTATTTTATTATATATTAAATATTTTTATATAAAAATAAATAAAGTAATATTTAAAATTAAAATAATGATTTTATATACTTTTACAATGTATTTTACTCTTTACAGTTTTTGCGGTTTGATGGGTATATGCGACTCAATTTTTTCCGACTCGCATCCGTTCCGGTTAAAATCGATTCAACCCGCAAATGCACATGTATATCAAAAAATTTGAATCGATCAATTTTTATCTATTATTTTCAGTATAAATAATTATAAAAAATAAATACACACCATGTTGTAATCAAAACTTTCAATAATTTTCCAAACTCAAACATTAAGTTACTATTTTATCCTCAATAGTAATTTGGCATGATAAAAAAATAAACTCACTAAATTTGAATATATATATGTTTTTGGTTTGAAATAATTATAAAACAAAAATAATTTATTACATTTATTTTTCAAATTAAATAACAAATATATCTGGTTTTTATCCATTTAACCCAATTATGTTTTTAGTTCACGTTTCATTTGGTTCTCCATATGTTCCGTATGAATTTAAAAATTCATAATCTATGCGACGTTTCTAGAAAAAAAAGAAAAAAAATTATATAGCGTAACATTAATATTTCGGACCCCGCGCTTGCGCGGGGGCTATGAATCTTAGTTTATAATAATTAAGTGGTTAAAGTTAATGTTACCTTTAATGAATTTTATATATAATTAAAATGAATTTTAATTAATAATATTAGAATTCTATTAAATAAAATAATTTTTATATATATATTGTAAACTACTCCCTCTGTTTCATAACAAGTGTCATTCTAACCATTTTTTTTTGTTACACAAAAAGTGTCACTTTACAATTCCAATGCAAATTATATTTACTTTCAGCTAGAAATTAATTGCAAATTGCATTGTTTTTATAAATAATTTTATTTATCTCAAATACTATTGGTCAAATGAATATAATTAATGATAACTTAATTACATTTCAATCATTTTCTTAATCTGTGTGAAAAATGTCAAAACGACACTCTTTGTAAAACGGAGGGAGTAATAGATATTTATAAAACAATTAAGCCCGCACGTGCGGGCAAAACACCTAGTTAAACATATTTGTTGATCATGGATTAATGGATATAAATGCTCTAAGATAATATATAAATATATAATTTATAATATAGTGGTATAGTTTTCTTAAAGGTACGTATTAGAGATCACTGATTCTTTTTTCGTTCAAATATAAATATTTGGTTCTGGATATCTAATAAGATTATGGATATCTAATAAGATTATGGTATTCCCCCATATCTGTTGATTGATTCAAAGTAAAATTAGATTTTAGGAATTGTGGGGTTAATAGTTCAAGTAATGTGGGTTGTTTTTCTAGATGTTAGGATTTTTATTATTATAGGATCATAGGTAGTTATCTTTTTTATTTCATATTCAGTATTTTGTAATTTGTTTCCTAAGCTTTCTAAATCAATTAAACATAATATTCAGTTTGATTCTTTTCTCTGAAATCTCCCAACAATAATCTGTGTGTGACGGTAGGTCAAATATAGTTGACACTACAGTCTACAGCATGGGTCATTTTGTCTTGGCTTGCACCACTTTCCAGCGTGACATGCATTGTCCGCACTTATGATTATTACATGCACTTCCCAGGTTTTATCATTGCGTGAAGATACTCTCTGAAAAGATAGTGAAACCGTGTTAAATTACTTGCACTAAAAAGCTGTTTTCTTCTTTACCTTTTTCACAGCAGCAAAGTCGGTTTCTATACACAAACTCACGTTAATTATATAACTGTAAACCATAGTGACAAGTCACTTCTTAATTCCATGACGCGTACATATAGTCCCACACTAGGAAACATAGGTAAATTGAAATATGAAGATGTTAACTCAAAGAGAGTGAAGTTCTTTTTTAGATTAATTATTCATGAATCCGGAGCTAAATTTTATTTTCATAATTAGTATGTATTCATTGGACGCCAACAAAAAAAAAATCCCCAATTGCATGAATGCATTCCGAATTTCTTAAAATCCATGGATGTTGGATTATTTTTGACATTTATATACAAAACTTCTTGACAGAAACTTACACCTAACTTCATCTACTAACTTGGCCTTAAGTGCCACCAAATTCACCACTTCTCATATACATAGTTTTCATTTGTAAGAGAAAAATCAAATATGTTAGTAGAAGGAAAATATAGAGCAAACAAATTAAGTAAACACATTTATCATGATACTACAGTTTCTGGAGGAATATGTTCAAGTGGAAAGACAATATCGTTTTAGAGGAAACAAAGTCAGACTTAGTAGTAGAAACTGTTAAATGTAAACATGCGACTATAATACAAAACGGTAGCACAGGCCTTAACTATTATTCACTCAAATCCAAGTTATACAACTCAAATTCCACCTACCGTCTTCGAGAAGTTGATGGCTATCCGACCTTGTCCCCTACTCTTGAAATTGCTTAGCATTTTCCTTTTGGAAAATTATATTATACCGAAGAAAATTAAATTGCATTCAAATTCATTTACGAAATCCCCTACTATATATCATTTTTTTTTACGTTTTATGTTTTTAACCGTCAAGGAAAAAATAAAAATAAAAATAATCATAACTGAGAGAGATGGAGGACCATATAAAACGGAAGAAATGGACAATATATATTCAAAGAAAAATTAGCTTTTCGGAATGATCGAAGGGATCATTATGAAAAAGATATTGTTATCGCTTATGATCACAAAGTTGTATTGATCTGACATCATTCATGTAATGCTTGTTTAAATACATTTAACTCTGAAAACAAACAAAACTTAAAAGATTAATTGTTGTAGAATGACACGATGGAATGCATCAAATATAGATAAATATATATAATCAAAGAAAAAGGTGCTTTTGGAAATTCTCCAAGGAATAATTATGAAATGACTAGTAAAAAAAGTTTAGTTAACAAGAAATTGCATGTGAGAGCAACTCCACCAATGATACATGGGGTTCTCAATAAATTATTAGTTGCAACTAATCACCTTTTAGGAACCTCATGCTCATATTATTGATAAGGATGTTTATGAAATAAAATATTCATAAATTTTGATCAATTCGTTATATGTTTCGATTTGAACATTTTTTTTTAATAATTGTAACTTTACGAAGCAAATCAAATACTAATATGTAATATACATAAGAAACGAAGCAAATCATACATACTAATATTTTACGAACGGAAATCTGATTCAATCCGTTATATACATATATTTAAAGAATTATATATTTAAGTTGTGTAAATATTATATTTTATATAAGTTTTATAATATTTTATTTATTAAATTTATTATATTGTTTATTAGAAATTTTAAAAGTAAATAAAATTTTATTTTTATAATAAAATATTACTATTTTATAATTTTGGATTTTTAGATTTTTTACTTTAAAATTTTTTTATTTATTTTTACGGATCAAATTAAATATTCAGTCAAAAGTTTAAAACTGATTATTAAGACGAAATAAATTAGATCACAAATATCTCTAAAAATTTGTATATCCGATTCGTGCTTACCCCTACTCTGAATTCTTTTAACATTGGTGGGGTTCTATCCTCTCCCTCTCACGTCAAAATATCATAAAAAGGCATTGTCACCGTCTCACTCGTTCTTAAGTTTCTCATGTGCACACATGCCACTCCATGTGGATCACTCAATAAATCAAGCCCTTTTCTATCTACCCAAGCCGATCATTAATTATTGTTCAGCACTCCAAGATGAGATTTTGAGTGACTAAAATTAAAGATATAAAACGATTGAATTGAATAGAAAAAGATAAGACATGTTGTGTATAGAAAAACCGGCGATTGAATTTTAAAACGATGTTGGTGTGATGGCATTCATATAAATGTGTATATGTAGGGACGGGTTTATACGAATGGAACTTAGGAAACATGTGAGAGAATTGAAGAGATAGACAAACAACGACTAATGAGCCTTTTAAAGTATAAACCATATCTTGAAGTTTTCAAGTGATGATCAAGAGGCCCAAATGTGGTTTTAGAGACTATATAATTTGAGCCCATTGTATACATTTTTTAAAACATGTTAATTTGACATACAATGATACAACTACAATTTTGAAAGAGAAAATTTTATCAGCACAGGCCCATAAATTTACTAAACCGGGCCTGGCACTAACACTGAATTTGGATAATTAAATAAGGGGATGACTACATGATCTTCTTCTTTTTTACTACATGATATTTATGATTTTTTAATTATAGATTCATAGTTGTAAGTTGTATCTATGGAGCCATGATGGAGGATGAGAAATCGTCAAAGGGATCTATCCGAAAGTCAATACCCTCTTCGTCAATATTTTGATTTATTTCCACTCATGGTTTGGTGGAAAGAATAATGGACTTCCACTAATCATGAAAACTCATTAGAGAATCTGTTTAGCTTAGTCATTAAATAAATACTACACACACATATAAGCTTTACATTATTTTTAGAATTTGATTGAGTGCAGCAGCTAACATATTGTATTATATAATATGAAGATCGGGTTGTCAGATAGATAGACATGTCCTTCTTTATATACCCAAATCAGACTATAGATCAGGAATAATGCCCCATAATATATTGAGACTAAAGAAGAGAATTAGAATTGTAGAACTGTATGAAAAATATTGATAACAGAAAGAATGTAATTCTATATAAACTCCAGACTGTTTTTTTCGTCCGTTCATAGCTTTCCAGTAAGCTAATGATTAAAGGAAGGTTAAGTACATGTTAGCATGAGAGAATAAGGAACAACTTCCATTATTAAGTTATTTTACGTATGCATTTAAGTTAATACTGTAAAATAATATATTAATTTCAGTGTTAAAAAGAAATTAATCTATTTTTCAGTAGATGTATCACACGAAACCAATAGAGACGAGCAGGAGAAACATTTATAAAGTTTACTACTAATAAACATACTTAAAATCATTGAATTTCTATAAAATCAATAATTGATTATACTTCTTATTACAATCAATTACAATCTACAGGATAAGTAAATATTATAATATATTATGAGATTTAGTATAGTTAATGGAGAATTAAAACCATGTTACATAACGATCAAATACGCAAGAAGAACGTCGCTATAATCAAAAAGAAGATTTCTCTAATTATATAAAATAGAGAAGAAAAGTTGTGGAGGAGCTATAATGTTCAAACCTGGCAAATTAGACAGCGGAGATATACTCAAGTGCTGTCTTGTCAGACTTCCTCTCTCTCCTTCTCCTTCTTACAAAACCCTCCAATCACTATTCTAACACTAAAAGCAATCTTATTCATTATCTCTCTCTCTTCTTCCCCTCTCTTCGTATGTGTTAGAGTTGGAGACAAACACGACACCGTTTCAAGGGTTGCAAATTGCAACCTTTTGATTGGTCTTACTTCTGTCTGACCAACCAAAAAAACCATTTGATGATGATATAAAGAAGCCAAGTTTGTACACACACACAAATCTTCTTTCGTTTTTTTGTTTTTTTAATAAAGTAAATGAATCAAACGAGCTATTACCGATCACCGTTCGGAGACACGACTTACAACAAAGTGTTCGTTGGAGGATTAGCATGGGAAACTCCCACCGAAGAAATGCGTCGTTACTTTGATCAGTTCGGAGAGATTCTTGAAGCCGTCATCATCACTGATAACAACACCCGCAAATCTAAAGGCTACGGTTTCGTAAGTTCTTTTTCATAATATCTTATGTTCAAATAAAAATTGTGTTCTTATTCTTTATAGAAATTTTGTATAATGTTCTACTACATATAATTAAAATCATTGTATAAAATCGTGATGGTTTATTTTTGTATTTTTTTCTATCGTTATTTAGGTGACGTTCCGGGAGGCTAATTCAGCGACCAGAGCCGTGGGAGATCCTAATCCAGTGATCGACGGGAGAAAAGCCAATTGTAATATTGCTTCTTTTGGACGGCCTCGACCATCTCCACCTAGAGGTTTGTGTATCAAACTAAAAACTAAAACTGTAAAATGTATTTTTATTATTGATGATTAAGTTTTGTTTTCATCTTTGCATATTGATATTGTTTGGTACGTTATCAAGAGAATAGTTTCTCTTTTTTTTTGTCGTCTTTTATCATGTAACGTTAACGATATTAGCTGTAACCGTTGAAATAATTAGAATAGGTACATTGTTCAATGGTGTTTTTTCAATGATGTTATGTGCGGAGTGTAAATATACAATAAAAACGTGACAAACCAGTCATATCCAATATTTAGAATACAAACTTCTGTTTAAAATAATTCTTGTAAAAAACAAAATATCATAGAATTGCTAATTTTGAATACTAGAGTACCAATGTGAATTCCATAATAGATATTTTTGTGTCCTCTTTCATTATAGGTCGAGGGCAAACAGGAAGTCCGAGTGGAGGACCATCAGCCTATACGGGGATGGCTGCACCTCTGCCACCAGCTGCAGCTGCCCACCAGCTCATGTATCCGTCCTATGGGTGAGTTAGTATATATTTTTCTTTATCAACTGGCTCCAATGATCAAAAGCTCATGTACTTAGTTTAGGAGAGAATTATAAATGTTTTGCATAGATAATGAGATGATGGTCCATTGCGATTAAAATGGTAGGAGACAATTTAATGCGTCAATGGAGCAACTTGTTGTCAGGCTGTAAATGTCATAACATTGTTATGAACTAGATCTATGCATCCGTACATGTATTTTATTTAAATAAACATATGGATTTTTTTACAGCACAAAAATGTAATAATTGTATATATAGTCATAATTATTAGAGTGAAAGAATAATTATTTTCAAAAAAATATCTCAGTTTTAATAATATAGTCATATATAGATACCCTGCATTATATTGAAATGTTGAAAAAAGTCCTATGGGAGTTGATTAACCCGTAACGTGCAAGAAGGTAAGACTAAAAGAAGATGGAAATTAGAAAGTGTTTTATATAATAATGTTTGAAATGCAATATTTCACAAGTAATTTTCTGAATTTTTGTTATAAATTAAGGGACATTGAATTCTTCTTTTTTCAGGTACACCTATAACCCTGATCAATTCCGGTACCACCAAGTCAGTTTCTCTCTCTCTCCCCCACATTCTTATGATACAGACGCACATATATACACTGACATTCACATACCCAACATAAACATAATAAAATCAAATTTAATCATGAAATGCAAGATATGAAATTAATAATGGGATTTTTTACGTACAAAATATCCTGCACATGTCGACCACTTACATAATGCATGAAAAACATTAGCACATGCATGTTTGTTGTAACACATGTATATGATGATGATCATATTATATACACATGCTACAGGCACTGTACAATACACAGTTGCAACAAGCACAGTACTATCAACAGCAGCAACAACTATATGGAGGAAGAGCAACATCACCATCAGCAGCAACCATAATGCCTTCTCCTTACTATTACGGCTATTCTCTTCAAGCTCCTAGAGTGCCATACCAACATCATCATCTTCCTCAACCATATAACCCTCAACAACATCATCATCAACGGTTTACTTCTCCTTCTTTCCTCGTTTACCCATCCAGTTCATCTTTTTCACCTCCTCTCCAAGGATTATTCTCTTCTTCCGAAGGTGCGTATTTACCTTCTATTAACTATTTTTATCTGCTATCAATCCTACACTTATGGTTTGTTGTCACCGCTTGTCGAAAAAAAAAATGTCATTTGAAATAGGTTAGGAAGAGTCATTTACGTTTTAGAAACCCAAATTTGAATTAAGATTAAGTCTAACGTGATAACTGACAAGGGTACAATGTATTCTTCTCGAGAGTACGTTTTAAAAAGCCTACATTTGAACTAAAATGTGGTCCAATTTAATAAGTAACTGAAATGGATCAAATCATTCACAAATTAGTTTTGATTCGAAGATTAGTGGGGAAAAAAATTGATCATTCATGCACGTACATTGATTTTCAATATTGTTCCAAACTTCACGAAGAAACAAATCAGTTATGCACTGTATCAAGTAAAAAAATAGGGATATGCGTTTAAACCAAATATGTGAAGAAATAGAAAAGAAAAGGAAAGTGAATGATTGGAGAAGAACAGTGAATAAAGGATGCATGTGGAATGATCTGTCAATTTCACTACATTGGTATATGTGTCTCTTCTCCATCAGCTGTCAATTTGATGCCATGTTAGTGAAGCCACCATACACTGACAACATCTCTCCCCACACATATATGTTTTGTACAGTGTGTGTGTGTTTGTGTGGATTGTATGTAAAACAATAGTGGTCACTGCAGGTGTTTCTAATCACCTTTTTCAACTTAATGATAAATCCAGAGAGGAAACTGAATAAAATTTCGCTTAAGAATTTATAATTTATCTGGTTTATGGTATATATATATATATATTTTTTTTTTATATTCTCCAGAATCTGAAGCACCACAACAAGTGACAAAAGAAGTCGAAGCAACAACAACTGCACCTGAAAGTACATCCAGCAACAACAAAGAACCAACTTCTTCTTGATCTCTTGCATTTTCCCAAATTGTACATTTGTCTCTCTTAAGAGATTCAAAAAAGAAAAGAAAACAGCTAATTCATTTATTTCTCCAGAGCTATAACTTCAGGGCCAAGAAGACCACTCAAGACTGCCAACAGTATCTCTTTATAATACTCCTGTCATAATTTTTCTCTGTTTTTTTTTTTTGGTTCTGACGGAATCTAAATGTAAATCCAGTCTTTCACATTCTTCTTATTCGTTATTTTAATTCTAATAATTTCAGCTTAATGATATATGATTCGTATTCCTGCTTTCCCCTATATATTTTTACTCCTTTTGTTCCTCTTAGTTTTTTTTTGGTAAAATTTCATACAATTATAAATGGTCCACAATTTCTTAAACCCATAATTGAGCCCAATTTACTGAGAATCAAACACATCAACACAACATTCAACCACTGCTTTTTAAAATAATAAAAGCTATAAAAATTAAAGACCATTACAATCACGTTCTTTGTGCAAAAGCTCATGAACATGCAATCTCCTTTTAGTAATGAGAATAATTATAAATGGTCACAAAGTGCAAACGAAATCACCAGTGTCGACATCGTCGTCATAATCCACATCCAAATCATCAAGATCCATACTACTTCCCATAGCACCACTACCACTATCACCAGAGCCACCAGCACCAGAGAGTCCAGAAGCTCCAGTGATCGCTTTACGAGCTTCCTCAATGATCCACACTATCTCTTCCTCTGACTGACACGTATCATTCCTTCTCGATGATCCTTCCGACATCTCAACTGGCAAATTCTTGAGAAACCAATAATGATTCTTGATCTCCTCCATAGTTATTCTCTGTCCACCAATCAAATATTAGTTTCAATCAAAGCTTAAAAAATTTAATAATTTAATTTGGGCAATTCTCTTAAATAGTTTTTTCTAAATTTTTTTCATAAAAATAACTTTCGAAAAATAAAATGATCAAAATATCATTTTTTTTTTGAAATTTTAAATTTTTTTTTTTTTGAAATTTGAAACTATATTCTCAAACTCACCGGTTAACTTTAAACCATAAGTCTAAATTAGTTAACCTTAGATGTATAAATGCATATAAATGCATTTTTAACTTCTAAAAACATATTTTGGTCATTTTTTTCCTAAAAACTATTTTTGTAAAAAACAAACTAAAATTAACTATCCTAGAATTTCTCATTTACTTTTATAAAGTAGAATATATATATAAACCGTTCAAATTTTGAAGGTCCAAGATCAAATGTTTTACTTAGCTATGCATAGGACCCGCTTGTTAAAACTCAAAATCAAGATAGTATAATATTTTATGTACCTTTTCAGGGTTAGCCACGAATATTCGAGAGAGAAGATGTTTGCAAAGATCAGAAACTCGGACATAGTCAGGAATAGAGTACTGAGATCTAAGGATCCGACCAATGGTCTTCCTGAAATCTTTAGGGTCGGATGGATCTTCAAAAGGGTAAGCACCAACGAGCATTACATACAAAGTGACTCCACAAGACCAAACATCAGCGATCTTGCCATCATATTCTCTTTTCGACAGGACTTCAGGTGCAATGTAAGCAGGTGTTCCTACTGTTGTCTTTGGTTGAGAGTGAAGAACTCCTGACTTTGAGTATCCAAAATCACATATCTTTACTCGTGGTGCTGTACTTCCATCTAATAGCGTGTTCTCTAGCTTTAGATCTCTATGGCAAATTTGCTTATTTCATCAATTACAGAAAAAATGAAAAAGAAACACTCTTTAATTTCATTGCAAAGAAAAAGGAAAAGCAAAATGTGAAAACATGTTTTTTATTTATTTAAATGGAATGATTCTCTTACAAGACTATGACAGTAACTAACTCCTGATATTAGCTGCTGGAAGAAAAACCTTGCCTGAAACCATAGGTTATACACAACTTGTTTAGATTATCCATTTTTGTAAAACAATATTTACATAATGATGGTTAAAGAATAAGTAACCTCATCTTCGCCGAATCTACCGGCGCTACAGATTCTTTCAAAGAGTTCTCCTCCGGCGGCGTATTCCATTACTATAGCCAAATGTGTTGCCGTCAACAAAACCTTATTTTTAAAACAAGAAAATACAATTATGTAATTTAAATTTATAAAGGTAAAATTAATAAAAGAAAAAAATACATGGTTGTGTATACCTCCTTGAATCTTATTATGTTGGGATGGTTGAGTGACCTATGGTTCATGATCTCTCTTTGTACATGCTCATCAATCTTCATAACATTCCATACAATTAAATATATTAAATCATACTTATTTAAACTAGCTCACATAGAGAGTGAACGAGAGTGAATGAGAAGACAAACCTTATGGCCTCTCTCGATGAACTTAATAGCGAAAAGCTCTTTAGAAACTTTGTCACGAACAAGCTTAGCTACTCCGAAATTACCAGACCCAATATCCTTCACTATGTCATACCTCTCCATGTTCTGTAACACAACAACAACAACAACAACAAAGCTTCTTCTCTGTTTCTGTTTATGCTATCTTCTCTATAAGAGTATCACTTTTTAGGGACAAAGGGAAGAGATGAAGCAATCAAACACACGTGCGTATGTGTATATATAAGAGAATCTGAGAGAGAGAGAGGAAGCAGAATCGAGTCAGAGCTCCTCTGTTCTTGTTCAGAAAAGCTGTAGAACCAATTAAATTAAATGGAGGAGAGACATCTTGAAAGAGATTACTTAATCAAAAAGGAACAAACTTTTGGAAGTATGTCACCGGAATTGTAGGAAATGATGTAATAATAATGGAAAAGAGATTAAAGATCGATCACACATTTTCTAGATTTGATCTTCTTGGGAACCTGCTTTGCTTTTGGAACAGAGTCATTGCTTTTGACTTTGTTTGTTTGTATGTTTGTGTGATTAAGGATCGATGGAGAATTTGACACGTGTTAATTGTGGTGGGAATTTTAAGTTGCCAACTACTGTTCCTGCCCTAAAAAATCTTTTTAGTATAATTTATTTTTGATCACATAAAATACCATACACCAATTTACAGATTAAAAATGATTAAAAATTGATTATGAATGAAATACTTGAGAAATGAGTAGATGAGAGAGATTCTTCATGCATAAATTTGGAATATGCATATTCATAAAGTATAATTGTGTAGAGCTTATAGTGTATTAACTTTTTTATGTTGTTATTGTAAGCTTATATTGTACGTTATTCATATGATCTACGAGATAAACTGAAGGATGTTTATGTGCAGCTTTTCTATGAAAATAAAAAAACAAAGCCGTTTATGATGCATGAACTTGTGTAGCATAGATTAATGTTTGTAAGCAATTAAAGAGGAAGATGGTGTTAGTGATTGGCTTTTAGAAGAATTTAAATTGGTGCAAGGGCTCAAGTAAGTTTAGATTGTGGGTCTAATAGTATCATAACTTTCGAATGAAAAACTTTTAGGAAACAGAAGATTCTAGTCGCCTATCTAGAATGGTTCGGAGAAGGGTACATCTAATATTGTAGCTGCTGGCTTTCTTGCTGCTTGATAAGATCTTAGCATCTAAGAAAAGTGGTCCACGGGCTTTGTGGGTAAGGATCGTCCGTGTTGTCGGAGCAACAAAGGAATGGTTCCTTGGTTTTTGTCGGCGGGTTGTGTACTATGTTCTCAAAAATACAAGCTTTGGAAGAAAAGTGAAGGCAAATGCCCTAATACCATTCAAACCCTTTTTGACAAAACATCAAGAATCGGTTAAATTTATTGAGAAAATCAAACGATAGAAAACTATGCCGACATTCTATTGTTTTGACCTCGCTGGTCACTGCTGGATATTTCAGTCCTAGCCTCGGTCACAGTCAAGCTCCCTTTGGCTCTGCATCATTAAGCTCATTTTCCAATCATTTGTGTGGAGGAGAGGAATTGAATGCTTGTATTTTTGATAGTCTGATGCGTGACCGTACCCTCTTGCTCCCATCAGCATCACTTCTTTTCCTTTGTTAGAATTCAATTTATTTTGTATCAAGCCGGCCTCTTTGATTATCTTTACTCTTAATTCTAATTGTATTTGAGTTGTTTATATTTTATATGCGCAATAAATTGATTATAATAGTATTCAAATTGTATAAGCTTGAAATTTAAACGAGAAATTGATTATAATAGTATTCAAATTGTATAAGCTTGAAATTTAATTAAAATTATTTGCAACAGCTGGAGCCTCTCAGGTATATATTATAACAAACGTCGCAAATATACATGTATTAGTGAGTTCTCACCATGGTTTTATGTCTTTTATCATATCATATCTAAATATAAATACATAGTATATACATATATATAGTTATGGTATTTTAAAAATAACTAGAAACTCATACCAAAATATTATAACTGTTAAAATACAAAGAACAGCTTGTGTGTATTGATTATTTGGTCCCACTGAAAGTAACATTTTTCAAAACAAATTTCAAAGACAGTATTCTAAACTTAGACCACATTTACTTATTGGCCGGTGGTGGCTGTAATAACTGTGAGACTGAGGTTAGATATTTCATCAAACTACAATCCTAAATTGAACAAATGGATTGAACTGAATCAAATCTAACAAATACGAGAAATTTTCATCCTTTATAAATGAGATTTTTTTCGGTTTGCTGTGAATATGAACTATTTTAAAACAAACATAAAAAAAATATTTTCTATATTTTTTAAAAATAATAATATTATATCATAGAAATATACACTAAAATAAAATTTACTTTTACAATATTACTATTTTATTTATTTCAAATAAGGAAATAGATCGAATATGCAATAATAAGCAATAAATATCATCTCATAAAAATATTTGTACATTTTTGGGTTGCCGGATTTAATCGCTGCAACTCTAAAATGAACGTGGCCTATATATTCTTAATTGTTTTCTTTATTTTTGGAAAGAAATAAAAAAATCCAAACAGGCCTAAAGAAATAGAGAAGAACGAATTTAACGGCCCATATTCAATCTTGGTTCCAAGTTTCACTCGTTTCCTCTAAAACGCATTTATCGCGTTCCCTCATTATCGCGTTCCCTCTCGCTTGACCTACACAAGGATTCTCAAATCAACTCGTCAATAATCACATCAGATCTCAGATCTCTCAAGGAGGAAGAAGATGGCGGTTTCTGCGCGTGAGGAGTTCGTGTACATGGCCAAGCTCGCTGAGCAAGCAGAGAGGTACGAAGAAATGGTAGAGTTCATGGAGAAAGTCTCCGCCGCCGTCGATGGCGATGAACTCACAGTCGAGGAGCGTAATCTCCTCTCCGTCGCTTACAAAAACGTGATCGGCGCTCGCCGTGCCTCGTGGCGTATCATCTCGTCGATCGAGCAGAAGGAAGAGAGCCGCGGCAACGACGACCACGTCACGGCGATTCGCGATTACAGATCTAAGATCGAGACTGAGCTCTCTGGAATCTGCGACGGGATCCTTAAGCTCCTCGATTCTAGGCTCGTCCCTGCCGCTGCTTCCGGTGATTCCAAGGTGTTTTACCTGAAGATGAAAGGTGATTACCACAGGTACATGGCTGAGTTCAAGACAGGTCAAGAGAGGAAAGACGCCGCTGAAAACACTCTCTCCGCCTACAAATCTGCTCAGGTAATCTCAGATCGAAGCTGCGATTCGTGGATTCGTAAGCCTTCGTTGATTAGATTCGATTGATTTAGGGATTTGCATCGTCTAGAATTGTTTGGATGTGAACAAGATCTTTGAGCTTGCCTTGGTTTCGATCTAAGTTGTGATTCATGGATTCATAAGCCTTGATGTGTTACGTCGTGGATTAGATTCGATTGTTTTAGGTATCTCTGAGCTTACCATGGTTTGGATCTTGAGCCTTTGTTTGTTTATATATGTGACTCTCTTTACAGGATATTGCGAATGCAGAGCTCGCACCTACTCACCCAATCCGTCTAGGTCTGGCATTGAACTTCTCTGTGTTCTACTACGAGATCCTTAACTCTCCTGATCGTGCCTGCAGCCTCGCTAAACAGGTACTATCTTGCAATCCACTAATCTATCAAGTGATCACCATCCTTGACTAAGAACTTGCCTTTCAATATCCTAGCAACTCAGTCATAGATCCACTCAACTTTGCTGTATTATCTTGTATGTATCATGAAGGCCTTTGATGACGCGATAGCAGAGTTGGACACACTAGGTGAAGAGTCATACAAAGACAGCACCTTGATCATGCAGCTTCTCCGTGACAACCTCACTCTCTGGACATCCGACATGCAGGTATGTTCCCATATAATCCTTTCAAAACTTATTCTATTATCGCAGTTTCATGGGCTAAGTTATATATATTTTGGTGGATGATATTTACTAGGATGATGCTGCGGATGAGATCAAGGAAGCATCAGCTCCAAAACCAACAGAGGAATAGCAGTAACAATCGTCTTTTGAGTGAACGTGCTAAAGTTTCTTCTAGGGGTTTGAAACTTTGTTCTCTTTCGTCCATATGTTTTCTAGGTCGTCGCTTGCCCATTCGCTTTTATTTATTCATCATAATTTCTGGCAAGTCTGAATCATCTTTTATCTCAGTTGCTTGATTTTCTTTTGTTCTACCTTTTCTTTTGTTGTGGGTTAATGATTTCAATGTCTGCCATTAAACCTTGCTTTGTGTGTTTCTCATCAATTTGAAGATACTTTGTCTCTCTCTCTCTCCGCTTGTAAAGCGAGTTACTTTCTGAATCCAATTTGATTATGTAATACCTTCTCTCACCAAGGAACAAATCAAACAAAAAGAAAAGAATTTTGTCGTGGCGATCGTACCGCGCCGTTTCAATTCTGGGCGACAAGGGGTAAAGTGGTAAACAGATAACTAATAATGTTTTTATTTAAAAATGAAAAAATAAAATTAATGTCGTGTACATAATGTTGAAACGTTTACTAATAAGAAAAAAGAAAGAAAGAGAGAGCATTATTTAAGTTTCAAATTATTTTTTTAACCTCAAACACACCAGATTTTGAAACCAGAAGGAAACAAAATGAAAAAAGAAACAAAGCAAGATATAACATAACATGGAACGTTCTGCAGATGAATCTAGTTGATTCCTAAAATCTTCTTCCGATAGTCAGACACTGACTTAAGCACCTTATCCGAGTCGGGCAAGACCTTAGCCACACTCTCTCTTTTCAAACACCTCTCCGCCCAAGCAATTAGCTTAGGAAACTCTGCCACAATGCTGAAATTTGCTACCACCTCGTACGTACGAAACCAACTGTAGAATCCTATAAAGGCAATGTCCACGAGCCCAAACTCGTTTCCACCGAAGAAAGATTTGTCTCCAAGCTCCGAGTCAAGGGTCTTGAGTACTTCCATGAACTCCATCTTTGCTACCTCTTGTTTCTCCCCTGTTTCTCTCTGTAATGCCTTGCACGGTCCGCTCGTCTGATCCCATTCCCATGCAACAATTAGCAACACATACTTTAAAAAAAAAAAGAATTAGCAACACATACTGAACTATTATTTTCATTGTAATACTAACTAATATAATTTTTTTATGTGTATATATCAGGGAAATGAAATATTTCAACTTAAATTTGGTATGATCATAATGTAAGTGAACTATGTTGTTTATTGTATCAAGCAGAGCCGGTTCAGGCTAGTTCATGAGATTTTAGAGGTATAGACAACTTAGTAATAAGTTTAACATATAACTTTTAAAATTTCGGGGTTTTAGGTTTATGTTTCACTAGGACCGGCCTTGTCTTTATGTGTATATACAAAAGCATAAAAGAATGAGTACATATAAGTGAAATATTCCAGCTTGAGTTTATTTATGGTGATTATAATGTAAGTGAAATATATTGTTTATTTTCATGCAGAGTCGAGATTTTAGAGCTATAGATAATTCAGTAAAAAAGTTTAATAGATGGTTTCCAAAAAATTTGGGATCTTACACTAATGTTTCACTAGGACCGTCCTTGCTTTCATGTGTATACACAATTCATAAAAAACTGAGTATGCAAATAACTCAAATAACCAAAAGGGACTGAAAGTAAACCTTCTTGTCGATGTAGTTTGACCAGAATCTAGCCTGAGCTCTCTGGTAAGGATCAGACGGAAGAATTGGGTTCTTGTCGGGCCAGACTTCGTCAATGTACTGAACCTGGATGATGGATTCGCAGATCGGCTTGCCTTTGTGAATGAAAACAGGAATCTTCTTGTGAATAGGGTTCATCTCAAGAAGCAAAGGGCTCTTGTTACCAGGGCCGGCTTAGGAGGGGGGACAACCGGTGCGACCGCCCCGGGCCCAAACCCGTGTCCCCCCGTATATTAAGAATTGAGAGGCCCAAATTTTTTATAAATACATATTTTTACATAGAAGAAAATAAAAAAAATAATTAATATAACTAAAAAGGGTCCAAATTTTTTTATATGTATAATAGTTCTATTTACATCACAAAATATATAAAATATTATTGATTTATATTTAAAATATTAAATAAATATAAATTTTTAAAGGTAAAATTTTTTTTTGCCCTAGGGCCCTTGATTGGGTTAAGCCGGCCCTGCTTGTTACTTAAATCTTCTTCTCTGTATTCATATTTCACTCCTTTCTCCTCCAGAGCAATCCTGATCCTCATACCAAACATGCTCGCCCAGTAATCCAATAGAATAGCCTCTTCGGCCATCTTTAGCTAATGGTGAAGAAGAAGAAGAGTGGTAGTTTTGGTAATTATAGAGCCAAGAAAATGTGTCGTGTCCACCTATTCTAGGGAATGTCACTGGTAAGTGGTAACTTCAAACTATTGGAGTCTAGAGAGAACTTGCCAGTGATTTGCTATCTCTGTACTTGTGTCATGTCCACCTACTCTACTTTCTCGTTTGCATTATTGTACCCTGGTTAGGTGGGTGGGTGTACATGTAACACGTGATTTTAATTATCGTACAAATGATACCACCTGGTCGGTACTTAGTTTATGTATCTGGATCTTTGAGAGAGTTGCAACATAATGTCTACGCTTTAGAGGTGTAAGTAACAAAACATGATTATATTTAGGTTAGTTCTACAATATTATTAAGGTTGCATTGTCGTTGTACATTTAAATTAGAGGAATAAAGTGGGCTAATGAAGCATCCATCGATAAGTTTATGTAAATTCATCTCATTCCACCTAAGAAAGCTATATATAAACAACCTTTCTAATATTCTTGCGTCACAAGAAACAGATATTCTTTAGTGAAACTGATAAAACAGAGAACACAGAACGTGAGATGGAATCAATTCACAAACCAAAGGTGAAATTGAAACAAAAGATAGTGATTCAGACACAATATATCTTACGAATCTTCAAGGCGAACTCAACGATCTTCTCAGGGTCAGGGACAGAGTTAACCACACTGTCTCTCTGCAAACACCTCTTGGCTGAAGCCATAAGTGTAGGACACTCCGGTTCGATGCTGAAGTTACCGCATTTCTCAGATGCTTCGAACCACATGTAATAACCAGTCATGGCAATATCTACGAATCCAAAGTTATCTCCACCAAAGTAGGGTTTATCTCCAAGCTCAGATTCAAGAATCTTTAGTGCTTCAATATACTCTTTCTTGGCTGTCTCTTGTACCTCCCCTTTTGTTGACCATATCTTATCCGCTGGCTCGTAAACCTACAGAACCAAACTGGTCTTAACTTCACATATTGTCTCAAAATAATAACAGAAATAAAATTTGGATATATAACCACAGTGTCGGTAACATTTTTTTCTTTTCAAAATATCATATATACAATTAAAATTCTCGCATAAAACTCTGATGCCCTAAGCGACAGATTCTTTTTATCTGCTTTGGACCGAACATGACAGGATAGGTACCTTGGTATCAATGAAATCGACCCAGAATCTTGCCTGAGCTCTTTGGTAAGGATCTGAAGGGAGTAATGGGTTCTTGTCGGACCAGACCTCGTCAATATACTGGACTACGTTCATGGATTCACAAACAGGTTTACCGTTATGGATGAGAACCGGAATCTTCTTGTGAACCGGATTCATTTGGAGAAGCAAAGAGCTCTTGTCCCTCAGATTCTCTTCTCTGTACTCAAACTCAACTCCTTTCTCTCTTACTGCGATCCTCGCTCTTACACCGAATGGGCTTGGCCAGAAATCTAGAAGAATCACCTCATCATCCATTCTTGGCTAGTCTTGTAATAATCAAGATGTTAAAAAAAAAAAAAAGTCTGATCAAAACTTCAGAGTAATAAATACTGTATCTATTTCATATTATTTATATTCTTTGTTGTAGAGATAATGTTTTCTTTGTCAACAACTATTGTTAATTTAATTCAACAAGAATTGAAATTTTATATTAGGTTTTACAAAATGCTTAGGCCACTGCTTACGTCATTATACTTATGAGTTAAGATCTCAAAGTATCTCTCACTCTCTCAAAGAAGTCAACTATTGTTAATTTAATTCAACAAGAAATGAAATTTTATATTAGATTTTACAAAATGCTTAGGCCACTGCTTACGTCGTTATACTTATGAGTTAAGATCTCAAAGTTTCTCTCACTCTCTCAAAGAAGTCAACGTTGGAGTTTAGACAAATCATTACCGTGACTTAAGAATTAAAGAGCAAACATAGAACAACACTCCCACAAACACACTACTCATGATCCGTATGTCACAAGTAACATTACGAGTTGAAAGCAAAGTCCTAGCTAGAAGGCTAGAATTTGACATAGTTGCGATCCGTGAAGCTCACAGAGATGATAGTTCCATTACTTGTACGTACGGTAACTTTACAATATCTTTTGGTATATATACTAAGATACGTGTGATAGCATCTCCTATTAATATGCAGCTGTTAAGCAAAATCATATATACATTTGTAGAGTAGTTGTACCTTTAACTTATTTTTATTGCATTCTCATTAATCGACGGTTTAGAAAATACTGGTGCTGAAGAACCTTTTCTATTCTTATTCATTATTGTTTTCCTTGAAAGCAATCTCAAAGCAAGAAGATTTGTGCTCAAGTAAGCTTTACCAAAATAGATAATGAGATATGAAATGAAGCAGTTCATAGATTCTTATGCAAGAAAGTAAATGCAGGGAAGAAGATGAAGTTGTCACCGAGATAAAAACATGATTCAAGATAAGAGACTGAAAGAGATAGTTGCCTGTTGTCTAGGTTACTCACAAAATTCATTTTTAATACAGATATAATTGTAGTGAAAGCCTAACACAAATGGGGCTAGCTAAACATTGTTTTGGGCCTGTGGTTATATTCCATTTAAAGTATCCGTAGTGGAATCTCCACTCAAATTCTTAAAAGTGAGGGGAACTGAGCATAATCTTTAAGTCCTCTTTATAACGCACTATCTTTTTGAGTCAGTTCCATGCGTCACTGTTAGAGATTTTATGTTAAAATCTTTCCCTTCAATCAATCCTACGAAACAAAAGAAAACAAAACAAAAGAAAACAAAACAAAAAACAACAAACAACCCCTAACACAAATAATGGATTAGAGGTACTTTTAGTGGAATCTCTAGAGAGTGTTTATGTTGTTGCCATACCCTCCCAAAAGTGAGTGAGAACCCAACACGTTTTGTACTTAAAGAAAAAGAAAGAACCTTTCTTTTTTTCTGTTGGGCCATCACTACTTGCATGATCCTAACGTGGCTACCGACTCTATTTGTCGGTTTGTATTGATATTATTGTATATTGCGTTTGGTGGACTAGTATACAATTCTATCTGTTGAAACTGCCATGCTTATAAGTTATGGACCGGGCAATGAGCCTTAATGGACCAATCCCGACCCGCAATGAGCCTTAATGGACCGGGCCCGCGGGCCTGTGATTTGAATGCCATCTCTACTTATAACGTCATATCCATCTTCTAAGAAGAAACGTCTTTCATCATGTGTGCTGGTGGGTTCACTAGCAACATTATCACCATCATCAAATGCCTTCTCCATGAGAAGTGTCCTCTTTCCCGCTATCAAGCGGATGAATTTGCCTAAATCTCTAACCGTTTTGTTGTCTTGTGGAGCGGTCTGTACGGGACCTGAAGATGCAACGGATTTCGTTTCGACGATATTCCGAGGTGTGGATTGGCTATTAACGTCACTTTATGTGATTATCTTCCTCCTGTCCGACTTTGTCGTAAAGGCTAACTCGACGCATTCGAGCTTCGTCTTGGATTCAGTGTCATCTTCTTTTGAAGAATTATCATGTTTAGTTTATATTATTGTAGTGTATGGTTTGACTCAAAGAGGATGGATAATTCCCTCTAGTTATTGTAAGAGAACCGTTTGAAGATTAATGAAAGTAAGTTGTGTTTCAAAAAAAAAATCTTCCCAATATATTCTAGTGTGAAGCGAGAACGTAGCAACAAACAAACAAGTCCCACATGTTCACGTTAAATATTTCGAAAGGGATGCTCATTCAAGCGATTTTATTCTAATAAACTACTTTGTGAAAAGATATATTGAAACAGACTTTATTTTTCAAAATGCATTACTTAAGATCCAATACAAACCACCAACACCAAACTGACACTTGCTCTTCTCTTGCATTATTAGGAAACACACAAAAACCAAAGTTAAAAAACAGAACACATCATCATCAGAAACAGAAGGCACAAGCAAGATATTATTCAGATCAGAGATTATTCTTCCTAAACTCAGCGGCGTAAGCAACAATTTTCTCTTGGTCAGGGAGAGACTTAGACACACTCTCTTTCTCCATACACCTCTTAGCCCAAGCAATCAGTTTTGGACTCTCTGCCTCGATGCTGAAGTTACCAAACTTCTCATATGCTCCGAACCAACTGTAGAATGTAATCAGTGAAATATCTACATAGCCAAAGCTATCTCCACCAAAGTAAGGTTTGTCTCCAAGCTCAGATTCAAGGATCTTCACTGCCTCAATAAACTCCTTCACCCCTGCTGCTTGTTCCTCACCTTTCTTTCCCCATATCTTGAATTGGGCATCACTAAACTGAATATCCATTGCACATTGTAACATGACATCAAGTTACTATATCAGAAAAAAAGAATCTCATATTGTCAGAGTGCTCTTGAGAAGACATCAAATAATCACAAACAAAACCAGTATCCTAAAATGTGGTTTAGATGTAACATTTAATTCCCCGGACTAATATGTAACCGATCTACTATAACTTAAGTGATGGTGTTTGCAGAAAAAAAATGTTATATGTGGATTTAAATAATTTGGACGTATAATTTGTATGAAAGTATCAATTTGCAAACTTAACCCAAAATTCATCTAAACCCTAAACTATTGCAAGGTTTTAATTAAAGAGTTATGTAGGGCACAAAAGGGGACTTGGTTACCTTCTTGTCCACGTAATCAGCCCAAAACCTAGCCTGAGCTTTCCCGTATGGATCAGAAGGGAAGAATGGGTTCTTGTCAGACCAAGCCTCGTCCACGTACTGAACAACATTGAGAGACTCACATACCGGTTTACCGTTGTGGATCAGAACCGGGACCTTCTTGTGAATTGGATTACTTTGGAGAAGCAAAGGGCTCTTGTTCGTGAGATCCTCTTCTCTAGCCTCGAACACAACACCCTTCTCCCTCAACGCCACTCTAGCCCTCATACAGAACATGCTTGGCCAGTAATCCAGAAGAATCGTCGAGTTCGCCATTGGTTTAGATCACTAAAGCTCACAAAGAATAATATGTTCAAAGTGAACAAGGCAGTGTGTGGTTTAACAAAGGTGCGAGTGGATAATGATTTTTATAGGGGAGGATAGTGATGCAGGGACGATTTTAATTTTTTTGTTATGTCACATCAACTTTATTAAAAGAAAAAGAAACATCATAGCATCTTCAACGCAGTATTAAATTAATACCATTTAACAACAAAACTAAAATTTTAAAATAGAACAAGATGAATCGTACGTATTAATAGGGTATTTTAACAAGAAGCGAATTTCTCGCCTAAAAAACAGATCTCAAGCTTTTCTCATCTATCTTCTCTCTTTTTATTTTTTCATTATTTCTCATCTAACAAGAAGTTCCATTAATCATGCTTAGATAATATATGTTCCACAGGGATTTTAACACTTCTTTTTGAACTGATTAATCTACAGTTTACTCCTTATGAATGGCTTATATAGATTTAAGTCCGGTTAAATTTCTCTAGTAAATAACCAGCTTCCCATGCGAATTTCAGGATGTAGATTTCTCTGGATCTCCACCATAACTAGGCAATGTCACTGCTAACTTCAAATTAGTGGAGAGTTTAGAGATCTTGAGTCACTGGTTTGCTATATCTCGATACTTGTGTCGTGTCCACCTACTCTGCTTCCTCGTTTGCATTATTGTAACGTAGTTAGGTGGTTTACATGTAACACGTGTTTTTGTTAACGTGCAAATGATACTCCCTAGTTAGTGTTAGTATTAGTTTATTTATATCATATAATGTCTATGTTCAGAGTCATTGCTAACAAAACATTATTATATTTAGGTTGGTTATTATAAGTTGCAGTAGTCTGTACATTTAAAATTAGATGCACAAAATGGGTTAATAGGCATTCATCTAATTTTATTTAAATTCATCTCATTTCGCTTAAAACGTTGTTTAAAAAAAATAAGCAACTTCTAAAAATTATACTACTTTTTAGGAAATGAGTATAGAACCTACGAAAATATTAATGTCTTTTTATTTTTACTAAGTTAATATTTATTTAATTGATTCTTCTAGATGATAACCATTTGAATTGCACCCTTAGTTTGAATAAATACAAATTGAACCGTTGATCAGCCTAACCTGCCCAATAATATACGGAAAATATTATTTGACAAATTTCAGTTATATATAAACGAGTTCTGAAAAGCCAGTGCTCACATATTCATAAGCTAGAGAGTAGAGACAGATCAATTCTTGACAGAGTATACACAAATTTTATTCATAAGCTACTATCAAAGTCCGGAGTTAACAGTAGTGTGCACATTTTTTTTTGAAACTAGTAGTGTGCAATTTGCATGCCATAAAATAAAAAACTCAAAAGGATATATGATATATCAATCCAGCCCACGAAACATCAAATGATCAAACCCGTATGAGTAGAATCAAACCAATTTTGTGGCATTAGAGAATCTCTAGCCCCAGCGCTGGTTCATGAATATTGGATGCTCTACTCAAAATTATAATGTGTAGTTTTATCAGCTATGTAAGTTATTATTCTACTTGAAAGCAATCCTATTTTATTTTATGATAGAGTTGGAAATGGAATAAAATTAAGAAAAGTTTTATTCTTAACTTTATTTTGAAATAAAAAATGGAGCGAAATTAGAAATACTCAAGCCATTACAAGCATGTCATATTTGTTATTGTAAGCTAAGCCCTCACTGAGAATCAATCCTCACGTTTTTAATTATAAATCTCAAATTACTAAAACATCATTTATTCCACGCATTCAAACAAGACACACAATTCTCAGGCATTATTCAAGAAGACATGAGCATCAAACGAAAGTTTAAACAGAACACAACAGAGTAAAGATAGGAACCAAACGACAACCAAACGGATCTACTCAACCCCAAATCTCTTCCTGAGCATAGCCATGAACTCAGTAACCTTCTCAGAATCAGGCAAAGACTTGGCAACACTCTCCCTCTGCATGCACCTCTTAGCCCAAGCAATCAGTTTCGGACACTCAGCTTCGATGCTGAAGTTACCAAACTTCTCATACCCAGGGAACCAGGTGTAGAATCCAATTAATCCAATGTCCACGTAACCAAAGTTATCCCCACCAAAGTAAGGCTTGTCTCCAAGCTCAGATTCAAGAGTCTTGAGTATCTCAATGAACTCCTTCTTGCCTGTCTCTTGTTCCTCACCCTTGCTCGCATACACCTTCCTCTGTGCCTCGTACATCTGATCACCCCAAAACAAAGCTCAAATGTAAACCTCATGAAGCATCAAACTTTAGGGAACAATCTAAGACGAAAGCTCAAAGATCAAAACTTTACCAACAACTCATCTAAAGATCCAAACTTTAACAACAACACACCTAACAAGAAACAGAGGATCTCGATTATGAAGCATCAAATCTAACAACAACTCATCTGTTTCAAGCTCATGAAGCAAAAAGATAAAAAAATTAAACAATAACTCATCTAAAGATCCAAACTTTAACATCTAAAGATCAAAACTTTGACTTCAATCTAACGAAACCAAACAAAACAGAGGATCTAGAGTACCTTCTTGTCGATGAAATCAACCCAGAACCTAGCCTGAGCTCTCTGGTAAGGATCAGAAGGTAGGATAGGGTTCTTGTGAGACCAAACCTCGTCGATGTACTGAACCTGGATGGCTGATTCGCAAACCGGTTTACCGTTGTGGATGAGAACCGGAATCTTCTTGTGAACCGGGTTCATCTGGAGAAGCAGAGGGCTCTTCTCCCTCAGATTCTCATCTCTGTACTCGAAGTCCACACCTTTCTCCCTCAAAGCGATTCTTGTCCTCATGCCGTACATGCTAGGCCAGAAATCAAGAAGGATCACCTCTTTCGCCATTTTTTTTTGTTTTGAGATCACTCAAAGCTCACAGAAGATGAATATTTTTATTTAACTGTTGGATTGTGATCTTGTGGATACTTGTGTTAGAGAGAGTGTGAGGGTTACCATGTTTATAAAGACAAAAAAAGATTAAGGGAAGGGTACCAAAAGTGGATTTTGCTTTCTATATTCGTTTACGAGAAGCAACTTTTTGTCGGTAAACAGATTTTCATTTCATAATGAAAAGGCCCATGAATAGGCCCAATATGTTATCAATTTTAATTCTTTGGCAATGAACAATAATAATATACCAGTTTTTTTTGTAGAGAAATTCCCTTGGATAGTCCCTTTTAGTTTGTTTGTCACAAAAATAGTTTTTAAGGAAGAAAATGACCAAAATGTTTTTTTTAGAAGCTAAAAAAATCATTTATATGCATTTATACCCCTAGGGTTAACTAATTTGCACTTTAGGATTTAGAGTTAAGGGGTGGGTTTGGGGTTAGGGTTTCAAATTTGAAAAAAAAAATTAAAAAAAATCAAAATTTCAAAAAAAAAAAAAGTCTATTTTGGTCATTTTATTTTTTTAGGGCTATTTTTGTGACAAAAACTTAAAAAAGGCTATTTAAGAGAATTGCCTTTTTTTGTATGTAAACAACTAATCTATTGGATTAATTACTTTTTAAAATAAATTGTTTATTCGTTTTAAGATTTTATTCAAATACAATTATTGAAAAATATTCATCTTCAACACTTTACAAAATAAATAATAGTAATATGAATTAAAATTAGGAAAATGAGGTTAAAAATCAAGAAACTTAAGTGTAGAAGGTAGGAGAGTAACGTACGTTGACTGAGTCACTTGGTTCGAGATGGTTCTGGGAGTTTGTAGATTGTCTATATATCATTGAATGCTTAGGCAACTACTTACGTCACTAAAAGCTGCTATATACTCGTTTGGGCTTGGGCTTTTTCGTCATATAAAACGAATTAGTGATGTATTCGAATAGTAAACTAAATATCGTGTCACAGCCCACAAATGCCGACCCAGTACTGTTTTTATTGCAAGACAAGAAACATTGCTATTCGAGTACATAACAATTCGTACCGAAATAGCTCACTCCCACGTTGCTAAAGCAGAGATTTAGTAATACCTCAGTCAAAGTTATTAGATTATTTAATACTTGGGTAAAAGACGATCAAAACAAACAGAAAATACAGGAGAGTCATGATTTTTAGTCAAAATCTAACTCTGGTCTTTATAGCCAAACTTGACTTTGCCTTTGTAGTTTGTATGTTCATGTGTTGCTGAATATTCTGAATATTATGATATCAAACACTAAAACCTACAATACTGAATTTTAATACTCCCTCCGTTTCACAAAGAGTGTCACTTTGACACTTTTCACACATATTAAGAAATTGATTGAAATGTATTTATGTTTTCATTAATGTTAGCTATTTAACCAATATCATTTTAGATAAATAGATTTATTTATAAGATCAATGCATTTTGTAATTAATATTGAGCTGAAAGTAAGTATAAATTGCATTGGAATTGTAAAATGACACTTTTTATGTAACAAGAAAAAAATGCTAAAATGACACTTAATATGAAACAGAGGAAGAGGAAGTATCGTATACGATAACTGTTTGGTTAATATTGTTCTTAAACTGATCCCATATATCCATCCAATTTAATCGAAAAGAAAAGTGAATAATCACACGTAATCGGCATCATAATAAATATACAAGCATTAACGTTTTTTGCAATTTGTGAAAATAATTTGCGGAAAGAATATGGGTCAGACAAAAAATGGGCAACGAGTGGGGGAGGCTGGGTCCCTCACTCCCTCTTGAAAGTTGAAACTCTCTTACACCAAAAAAAAAAAAAAAAAGTTGAAACTCTCCATGAAACATCCTATGTAACTATCCTCGACTTCTTGCATCACTGTCGAATTTTCTTTTGACAAATAAATCATTGAGGAATTTTATAATCTCTTTTAGAAATTAAAATAAGAAGACAATGATAAGTACTGAAGCGTATGGTTAAGCAGTCATGTCTATCAAGCCGTGAATTCAAGAGCTCAAGATACATATAACTAAAATTACCTCATAATAGTTTGAATCTATTTCTATCTAGTAAACGTGTACTATATAAATGTTATCTCATAATGTTATGTTTTATATTTTGTTTCAAAACGGGAAACATGAATAACAATAATTCGAAAATTATAATCATTTTTTAGTCAAAAAAAAATTATAATCATCGAGCCACGTAATTAAATTTATTTCTTCATCACTTGCAAAAAGGTCTTTATGTCAATATTTTCTAGAAGCATAGCCAAATAAGATTTTATTTTGTTATAGCCAAATAGTGTTTGGGACGTGCAAATTCTACACACGTGCAAATACTTTCTAAGTTTTCTGTAAATTTTCATGCTGCGTTACGCATGATGTGGGTAGGATTTCATCAAAGAAGGTGTGCTTTGACCCGATTATAGAAATGTAATATGATTTTTGGTACATTTATAGTGAGCCGACAAAAAGAAGAAGAAGAAGATAGTTAGACTGATATGAAAATTTAACGCTTGGTCCGTTAAGGCTGCTGGACTGTGTTAACGGTCAACATGTCCGAACGATCAAAGAGTTCGTATATATGCATATTTGGAAGCCATGTGATTATGATTGATCGCATCAAGGGTAGAAATAAAATGACTGTATAACAAGTTTAGGCTTTTTTTTTGGTGACAACATATTTTTTTTTTGGCTTTCTACCATGCACAACAGAATAGTTGATGTTTTTACCAAAAGAGAAACCAGAATAGTTGATGTAGTTTGGAGAAGTCATGTATATGTTTTAAATCATTTGAGGCTTACATGCCATCATCACGTTTTCAATGTACAATTTTAATCACCGAACTAAAAAAGATCACTTAATTAAAGATTCAATACTTTGTTTTTTTTTTAAAGGACAAGTTTTAACTAGTTAACGGATTTGTTTTTGTTTTTTTTGTCATTTATGTTATATACATCTAGTTTAATAGGAGAAAAAAGAACACTAGTTACACTATGCATATATGTATAAGAAGTAATGTTATTCTCTGCTTTTTCATAATCATGGTTGGCGTTCTTTTTCAGATTTATTGGGATAGTTATTTCTTAATTAGTGTTGTTGTTAAAATCTACCGGGGAAAATCGAAGTCATTTCATAGATGAAGTTTAAGAAAATCATGGCATTAACAAACAATAGAGGAATAAAAATCTACACAGTTAGAAATTCCTTCAATCATCAGATCAAGGTAGACACTTCTTAGTCAAAAAAGGTAAGCATTTCTAGAACGAACCATATATAGTTAAACATATTCGACCAATAAAATAATTTGGAAATTCATCGACCACAACTAAAATATTAAATGACATATATTATACGATAAAACCCTGGTCGTCGAAAAATAAAATTCTAGATCATCATGTAAGACAATATAATAAAATTTATTTTTTAAATAATATGAAATTTGACTTAATAAACTGACCCACTTCAGTGCCCCACGACGATATATCATATGATTATGAATTTATAATTCGTGTTTCTCTATAAATATACACACAAGTAGGGATATAAAACTACAAACATCTGGGAGAGCTCTCAAACTGCATACTAAGATCATTCATCATCATCGTCATCAACACTAAAACTCTCAGACATTAATCTTGTTTTTTTGTTCTTTAATAATGTCTGGAAGAGGGAAAGTGAAAGCGGAGCCAATGAAAGTTGTGTTCATTAACACACAATACGTTGAGACAGATGCAAGTAGCTTCAAGACTGTTGTTCAAGAACTCACCGGTAAGGATGCCATCGTTGCCGCCGGTCCTTTCGAGTCTCCATCCACTTCCGACGTCCGTTGTTACGGTGGAAGTAGTAAAAATGGCGAAGATTCCAGACGGAGCAATGGCGGCGGAGGAGGAGTAGGGACGACGACTGAGTTTGATAGATTTTTCAAGGAGATGCCTCCAATGGAGGAGTTGTATAAACTATGGTCAGAAAATTGAGTTATTAATTTGAATTCGACGTTAATTATTTTAATCTCCTTAGATATTGCTTTAATCTACTAAAATAATGTTGTGGTTGACTGATTGATTAATCATCTCCTTGAGTGGATTGCCAGTCTGAGATTATGTCCAGTTGAGAGTATAATTAGAGGATGATTGGTTGTAGTTTTTAGATTAGTTTTTAGTTTTTGATTTTCTAAAAACTGTTTTTTATCCAATCATGATTTTGAAGAAGTAGATTTCCTATTTTGTAGGAAAACTAGTTTTTGTCTCTTTTTACTACTTCCTTCTTAGAAACCAAAATCTACTTTCACTTGATTTTATCTACAATCCACGTCCAAGAAAATAACTTTCTTCTTTTTCTAAAAAAAACTAATTACCATAATATTCTACAAAAACACTCAAAATAGACATAAACGTTAAAAATTTAGTAAAAAAACTCTAGAAGCTACACTACTTTTTAATAGTTTGGAGTTTACTTATACTACTTTTCTAAACTCTAGAAGCTACACCACTTTTCACTTTAATATAGTTTTGTATTTTAAAAAATTAGATATTAATTTTGTCATTGCTTTAAAAATATAAATAATATTTTAGTTTTTGAAAAAAAAAATAACTATTATTTACTTACTATACCATATGTGTAGATTAAGATTTTTCACAACTTTATAAATATTTTTTTTGTAACTATTATTTTATTCTATATTGTACATAAAATTAATGAATATGTAATAAATTATACACATAAAATAAAAAAAATTGTAGTTAACTATTAATAAATATATATTATCAAATTTCTGCATCAATAAGTGATTTTGATAATTTTATTTTGTATTTTTTATTTTAAAATAATTTTATTAAATAATCTTATGTGTGTTTTGATGTTAGTTTTATATTTTATTATTTCGAAAATAAATATTTTATTATTAATAATATTTTTATTTTATTAATTTTAAAAGCAAAAACCAAAAACTAAATCCAAAATCTATAACAACCATTCATGTTTTTCAAAAAACAAAAATCTACTACAAAATCAAAAACCAAAAATCAAAAACCAAAATCTAAAAACCAAAAACCAGAAACCAAAATCTAAAAACTATGAAAACAATCATCACCTTAATATGAATTGAATAATAATAATACGGACCTAATAAGCTTGTTGTTTCATGGCCCATTAAGCTCAAAAAGTTGTGTGTTGTTGATGTGCTGAAATTGAATTTTTTTTTTTTTTTTCATCTGTATTTTATAAATGGCACCAGGCCCCAAAAGGGCAAGGCCCAACCCAAACAAAACAAAAGGAGGCACAAGGCCCAAACTATACAATAACATCTTTGGGCTGTCAGCCCATAGAAGGAAACCCGTAGGGAAAGACACTACATCACCGCCACAACGTGTACTGTTGCCCTGCAACCAATGAACACGTGTCCAAGCAAGGAGCAGTCATCTTTCTCCGGTGCCTGAGAAGAAGCGCGACAAAGCTCGCCGTCGGCGGAGCCAAACTAGTGAAGAAACTGATCAAACAAATCGTTTCTACCAAAATTTATGTCGAAGGATCTTGACCGACAAAATCTACTTTTCAGAAAATATCACAATCGTCTACGATCGATCCGAGAGCTCCAACTTTCTTACGCAAATGAAACACCATTTTTAATGATTAAAATAAGCTTGAAGATGCATCAACCCTAACCAAGGGAAAGAAAGGATCCATGGGGCCTCAGACCAAGAGTCGATTGAACTCATAAAGAGATGAAACGTATATCGGGAACAAAACCGGGACATCCCGGAGAAAAGCCGACGATAACAGCGCTGTAGGAGCCACCGTTTCCCGGAAACAAAGCCAGCGAAGGGTGCTATAGAAGTCACCACAACCCAGAATCAAAACCCGAAACTCGGGAGTCAAGGCCGAAAAGAAATCGGCGATCAAAAGAAAACTCGAACTCTCTTTCCTGTGAAAGATACAAGAGGGAGAACAGAGAAGAGAGCTCTTCCGCTTTTTAAAATGGAATTTCTTAAGTATAGATTTAAAATTTTATAAAACAAACGATCATATTAATGTATACTTTCAATGTGTATAGAAACAAAGAAAACAATTTAAAAGAGCAACGTACCATAATATTCCAAAAATAAACTTACAGTTTTTTAAAAAATCCAATATGCTATATAGTTCACAACAACTAAATAATGTGAATTGTTTTTTTTTGTATTTATTTATATATGAAAAGAGGCAAATAGAGGACAAGGAAGACAGTATATTTGTGTTTCTCTGTTTAGTGTTAGGTCAATGTTTATATATTTGTGTATTTCAACTCAGCGTGATGGGGCAGAGTAACACAGAAGATTTATCTCTGGCCTTTTAAGTGATCTAATTAAAACTAAACTCAAATCTTTAACAAGAAGTGTTGTAGAGATATTATTAAACTGTTAATAAATGAAAGCGTAGAGAACAAGTAAGACATAGATAAGAAGTGCAGAAGGAACAAGCACAACAAGAGGTAGAATAGCTGCAAGTGTGTCAAAGCTTCTCTTACATTCCAAAGGTCCAAGCTTGACCTGAACAAGATCCACTAAAGCCATCGTCAAGAACCCACATCCCATAACAGATCCAACACACGAAGCCACGATCCCAACTCTCAAAGCAGCCGAATTCACGCGCCCCACTCCAGCGTTTAGCACACGCGCCTCCTCCTCCTCGACAACAACGCTGCTCCCGTTTGTTGTTGTTGTTCTGATTGCTTGCTTGAGGGACATAGCGATGAGGCTGGAGAAGAGAAAGAAGCTGAAAGAGTAAACGTGGCTTGAAACTAGCCTTTCAGCTAATATAGGGCCTTTTGCGGCGATGCATCGGCGAAGATGTTGGTTTCCGGCGGCGGAGGAAACCGGGAAGGTGATGTTTCCGCTAGTGGTGAGGCCGAGGAAAAGAGCGAGCGAGAAGAGGGAATTGACGTTCACGATGCCGTCGAGAGCCGTGACGTGGATTAGCGTCGTTGGGAGTAGCCGTCGCCGGAGGAATGCCACGGCGTTACCGGAGATTGTCATCTTATAGATTTGAATTATTGCACTTGCTAAATAGAAATTTGTTTTTAAGACATAATATTGTGTTTTTCTTTTGGTCCGGAAAGAGTGTGTAGCGTAGAAGCCAAGGATTGCGTGTCGTCTCTGATCAGAAAAACGACGGGACAGGTGATGATGGGCAACGTGAACCGGATTTTTCGATGTACTTTGCAAATAACCTTTTTGGTTATGTAACGAATACACAAAGTATTCAACACAAGAGTGCATTATTTATTGACTATTGTTCTACAAAAAATAAACGTAAAGTAGAAAAATAAGTACACATAAACGTGAATCTAAAGCACATACAACAACAACAACAATCCAGCACAATTGCATGTTAAATTCAAAAAGTTTCTTCCGTTATGGTCATCAACAGTTTGAAGCATTTACCTTTAGATTAGTCTCCAGTGGCGAGGTACCTATTGTGATTGTAGAAATGAATTGTTTTTAATTATCTGTTAATGTGATTTTAGTTACATTATATCTGTTCTTAAGGAGGTTAGGAGATTAGGTTAGAACTTTGTAAGATGGGTAATAAGCTAGGGAGGAAGAGGCAAGTGGCAAGTGGTGGAAACATAGCCACAAGGTTTGTATGTGAATGAAGATGTCGGCATTAAAAAGCTTAGGAAACTCATTGTAGAGTCTAAGAACACCTCCAATGGTAGATATTACGGGGTGCTCTAAACAATGAAAGCTGCCACCACCTCAAAGAATGCCCAATTTGCTTTCTGGTTTGTGATATTTTTACTAGAGGAAGTTGTGAGGTTAAATTTTGTTATGTTTCCATGTCTCCAAGTACAATCAAATCCAATTTTTCACATATATCTTCCTTCTAGCTACATTGGCTAAATGCACATTTGATGAAACTTTAATCCGAGTGTTTCAATAATGGACTGGTTTATATAATATGTGATTTGGAACTCTTCAGGGATGACGAGGTTGATGTTGACCTTGAAGAGTTAATGGTCATGGAAGCAATATAGCTCTCCATTCAAGGAAAAAAAAAATCAATTCTCGTGGCCTTTCACTTTATTTTCTAACAAGAAACAGGGATGCAGAGTGGGGAAATGACACCTTTTAGGCAGAATGTACCAGAAGATCATAGTTATGTTTCTTTGTCACCACTGGTGTCTCCCACTGTAGAACCAGCAACTCCTTCTTCATCATCTGGTGGGCTTGCTTTGTGCAATCGCAACGTCAACGTTTCTTCATCATCATCATTACCATAACAGAACCGAGATGGGAGAAACAGGGAACAACAGCTATGTTAGCTCTTATATGAACGGTGAGAGTTTCCACAACTGTCCACCACCTCCTCCTCCTCTGGTCATTGCTCCAGGTAGTTTTGAGGAGCAGATGATGATGGCTCTATGGCTGTGACTTTAGCAGAGGTTCATACTACGACCACAATGCACCAACTAAAGTTACTTGGCAATAGATAGGGTAGTAGTTGAAACTCTCATGGGTTTTAGTCATATAATGTCTTGTTCCTATAGGAATAAAGCAAAGAAGAAAAAAAAAACAGAATTTTCAGTTTTATTAGAAAAAGTTATCATATCTCTGATTCTCTATTGTTCTTTTTGATCGATTTTCGTACACAAATAGTGAAGATCAGATATATTTTATCTCTTTGATAGTAATAGAATGAGAAGAGAAAGTCAATTTACAATGGATTGTGATTTATGACTAGCAACTAACCAATTACAGATTCGAGTTATGTATATAATCAACATCATTAAATAAACAAAAGTTAAAGGTGGTTGTTACTGGTTAGTTGCTACTTATTCTCACAGATCATAGTGCCACATAATTTACTTACATATTTACATTGTTTTAAAATATATCAACTTTTAGTTTATGTTGTTTATATATAGTGATTTACTCATATTTAAAATAGATATAAGTAATTAAATACAAAATAATAAGTCATATAGCTTACTAGTAGTTATTTGTGGTTCTATCTTGTAACATATCCTTTGTAATATTTTTATTGTTTTTGTTTAAATTATGGTTTTCTTCTTCACGTTTACAATATGTTTATGAAAATTGATATATGTTATGACATGATATGGTAACGACACTATTATAAATCTTTTTCACTATTATAAATCCTTTAAAAATGAAAGTATATTATTTTATTTTTTAAATAATTGTTTATTCAAAATTTTAAAAAGAGAACGTTGGAATATAGAAAATAACAAAATATATATAGAACAAAGAGTTTGAACTTTGTGGAAACCGACAAAAAGAAAGAAACAATGTCCGAAATACATATATATCTAAATTACTACACCATTTTTTACTTGTTTGATTGTTTCATAAGAAAAATATTAGAAAAGTAGACATAAAATAGTTGTTTCAAATTCAGCTCTAGTTATTAGTTGTTATTCACATTGTTACGATAATCATTTTAAATAATTATCTCGCATAAGATACTTCATATGTCAATGTTTTGACACTCGAAATCAAATCATGCAAAAGATGCGGAATGAGAAATGTAATAATTAATAAAAGTAAAAAAGACATTATGATTACAGTATAAATGAGGGACCTCACCTAACCCTCCAAGACAGTAAGATTACACTTTGGTCCTTTTCATCAACAGTGGTGTCTTTTCAATTGCTTTATTTCAAAAATCTTCAAACGTCTCTCTTATTCTTGGATTGAGAGAAGTGCCTCGAAATAAATCTCCACTCTCTCTCTCTCTCTTTCTTCACTCTCACTCTCAGAAAGTCAGAACAATAACAACAAAAGCTATACGACCTTTTCTCTTTTCTCCATATTTTGAGCTTTCTTGTCTTTGTGTTCTTGTTCTTATTAACCAAAGTAATCAAACCACAACATCAACATTTCCTCTTCTTATCAACCTATTATTCACTCCCTCGTGTTCACTTGCAAAGAAGAAGCTAAGAAGGTAGTCATAACAATTCTACATTGTCCTCATCTTCTTCTTCAAAGGTTAGTTGTAACTTTTTTTTCCTGTGTATGAGAAACGGGACATAGTAACTTATCTCTAGTTTCGATCAAAAAAAAAAGTGACTTATCTCTAGAATCCTTGTAATGCGTTTTGATTGAAAGAAAAGTAATGACTTTACTTTTAGTTAGTGTGCTTACACTTCTCTGTTTGACCTCGGATAGTGAAGTCTTGTTTAACAGAGCCACTCGCACTTGGTGGCGCGTGGTTCACACAATTTTTATATGAGAGTCGTGCGTCCAAGTAAACAAAAAAAAAAGAAGAAGCTCATGTATATAATCTGAGGAATGCTTTTAATGTTCATCAGATCATAACCTTGGAGAGACTACACAACTTGAAGAAGATCATAATGCCAAAACCAAGGTAACTAGTTTTATGCTCTAAATGTTGTTAGTTTCTATATTTTTCACGAGTGATTTTGAAACGTTTTGTCTCTTCTAGTGATGTGAGTAGTGTTAGAGGAGTTTCAGAGTTACCTCAGAGGCAATCTCCAAGGCTGAGATTATCATCATCATCAGTAGCTTCCTCTGTTCCTCATCATCTCCACCGTCCAATTACAGACCGGAGTCCAAAGCTTGGTCCTGACCGTAAATCTCCGAGGAGTGGTGGGCCTCACAGTGATCCGTTGACTCAGAAGAAGCTTGGAAGTCGCATCTCTGGCTTGGAGTCACAGCTAGGACAAGCTCAAGACGAGTTGAGATTGCTCAAAGAGCAGTTGTCTAAAGCTGAGTCTGCCAAGAAACGTGCTCAAGAAGAGCTTCTTCACAAGAAGAGATCCAAGAAACCAAACCCTAATGCTCTTGAGAGAGACGACATTCCTGGAGATGGACAGCAAGAGACTGATGTCTTCGAGGTTGTTCCTGTTGAGAAAGCAAAAGAAGTTGATGATGAACTGGCTTCAAAGGAACACCAAATCAACGTATTGAAAGCTAGACTATACGACATGGACAAAGACATGGTGTCACTTGGCAAGGAAAACCTGAGCTTGAAGGATCAGTTGAAGAAGACAGAATCAGAAATGTCATGCGCAAAGGCTAAAGAGGATGAGATAGCTTCGAAGGTGAGTCGGATTAAGGAAGAACTGGAAGAAAGTAATGAGAACACGGCGCAGCTAAAGAAGAAGCTTGAAACCGTGGAAGAAGCAAAAGAGAGTCTAGAAGCTGAGATGGAGAAGCTGAAAGTGCAAACCGAGCAGTGGAAGAAAGCAGCAGATGCTGCAGCTGTGGTTCTGTCTGGAGGAGTTGAGATGAATGGTCGGTTCTCAGAGCCGTGCGGGTCAATGGAGAAGCATTTTGCAGGCAGGTTTGTAGGATCACCAGGAATGGCAGCTGATGATTGGGATGATGGGTCAGGAAGTGGGAAGAGGAAAGGTTCAGGGATGAAGATGTTTGGTGACTTGTGGAGGAAGAAAGGACATAAGTGAATAAAAAATAGCATGTAATTCAAAAAATCGGTGTGCATTGTTTTACTTGGTGGGGTGATCCAAGTGATGTATAATTTTCTTGTACCATTGAATGAATATTTCTCAGCTTAAGAGTTTGTAAAAGTTCAATGGTACCCAACTCATTTTCAGAATTTAAATTTATATAGTTACTTTTTTAATCTATATTCAATCTTCTCAAGTATTTGAATACAAAAATTATCTGATTTTTAGTATTTTAGATGAAATTTCATTTTTCAAACCTAAAATGATCAGGCAAGAAACATAATATCCTAAAATATCATGAAACATAATATCCTAAAATATCTTTCTCAAATTAATTACAAAATGTCATGATTACAAGTGCAAAAAATAGATTTTAACACCAAGAGCCAGTACTAATCCTATGCAAAAGTACTACCACTTGAAATTTATGGTTTTTGAACCAAAAAGAAAAGAAATCTATGGTTCAAAATAGTGACAAACAAATGAAAATAGTGAATTCATCTTCACTCCTTAAAACGTACAAGAAATATTTTTACATATGGTTTCTTGTTATTCATGTTTCAGAAATTATATAACAAAAAACCCCTTAGAGAATCAAAAGGTCTATGGAGGTCGCTCAACTAGCCATTGGTGCAAGCTGGGTACTTGGTGTTTTTACTCTACCAGCTATTTGATTTATTTTGTGAAATTATTATTTTTTTGCTTGAATTTATACTTGATTTGATCAAATACTTGTTAATCAATTATTTTCTTAAATTTTAAATACTTACCATTTACTTGATATACTTACTATTTGTTTATATGTTCAAATTGTAAAACTGTGTACCAAAATTTTAAATAAAGCTAGACATGTGATAAATACTTTTAACTTTTAGATACTTGCTACTTTGTTTAAGTAATTTAACTTAGTACATACACATAATTCATTTGAAACAAATACTTGTTACATCAAATACTAAAAATAGTACGTTTTAGATTATTATAATCCAATAAATCAAAAACGGTTTTAATAGATAACAAATATTTTTAACAGGTAATATATATTTTACAATCATTAACGAGTAATAAGTAGTAAAATATGTAACGAATCAAATGGTAGAAAATATAATGATATTTACTTGATATATACTTGGAATTAATAAGAATTATGGACTTGTTAATTGATTTGACCACGTTAAGAATTTGACTTTTCAAATGGAATACGCGGAGTAACCAGTAAACACCAAGTAGCAAAGTAGTGATGCCCACTCTATGCTCAACATCTTCATCTTTCAGACGTTTTCTTTGTCTCAAGGCTTTAGTCAGATCAGATCAGATCAAGGTACTAGATTCGGTAGGTTGTTCATAGAGTTAAGAGTTGGTACATTGAGAGAAACTTTCGACCACTTGTGTATAATAGATATTGTAAAGGTTCTTTTGGTCCGAAAGATTCGTTGATTCTTGAATCTTTGGTGCCTTAAGAAGTTTAGTTGGAGTAGCTATCGTTCTCGAACCACGAACGTGTATGTATCTGATCCTCTTGAATAAAGAGAAAATAATATCGATATCATCTAGATTTTTCTCTTTATCCGTGCAAATTTGTTATTTTTGGTGAAAGATCTTTTTTTCAAATGGGACCTTATTAATGATTGATTGATGTTTTTCCTTCCTGCTAATCATACATACGTGTATTAATATAATCTTGATATCATATGATGGGATATTTTTCTAAAAAACATTTCGCTATCATGTAGATTGTATAATGCATGAACCGGGACAAGATTTTATATTTAAAATAAATTAAAAAAAAAAATATTTCTAAAAGTGGTCAAAATGAAGCAGATTGATATTATTCTACTTGTATAGTTGTATCACTTTCATCTTTATTTTATTCAGAAAAAACTAGTGAAACTAAGCTATGTAATTTGAACATCTATTAAAAAATTTATATACCCTATTTTTCTTTTTTTCATGCTCAATTTTAGGTTAGCTTAAATTTACTTACATATTATTGTATATTATCAATCTCATATTTTAAAACAAAAGATATTTTGAGCATGAAGTTCACGACAATTCAAGTGATGGACAGATGAGGTTAGTGGTTAGGCTTGGCGCAACCTTTAGTTTGGGACCTAAGCTCTACAATCTTTTGCTAAGATCATCTCCAACCCCACTCTATTTTTCACTCTAAAATAGAGTTTAGAGTAAAAAGTGCTCCAATGGTACTCTATTTTTCACTCTATAATAGAGTGAAAAATAGGTTTACTCCAAATATAGAGTAAATTGTTTTTTTTTTGTTCATCACTCTATTTTTCACTCTAAAATAGAGTAACATTGAAGTAAACTCCAACTCCATTATAGAGTTACTCTATTTTAGTGTAAAAAATAGAGTAAACCATTGGAGATGGTCTAATAAGCCTAATATCCAGCTTGGCACAGCAGAGATGGTCTCCACTCTCCATGCAATTAAGAGAAGACACTTAAACGTGTATACACATTGTTCACTCATTAGCCTATAAAAAAATTTCTATTCGACCCCACCACTTTGTAAGCTATACACAGAGACCCCTCTTTTCTTTAGAATTACAAATCCTCCTACCGCCACTATTTATTATTTTATTAATTTAAATGATATCTTCCCTTAACGACTTATCTAGAATCTAAATGAACAGATTTGTAATTTTGTTAGTCAGAAAATTTATAAATAAATTCAGTTTGACCAGAAATATATTTATCAAAAATTTATCCTTTCGGGCAAAAGCCTTCAAGAGACGAAACTGAAGTCTCCGACAGTAATCCTTTCAAGTGAATTAAAAAAATAGAAAAAAACAAATCAAAGAAACGGAAGGAGAAGTTCCGTTTTCTCGAGACTTGAATCGTTTCAAAGATTTTTGGTTATAAAGGATATGAAGATTCAGTGCAACGTTTGCGAAACGGCGGAAGCGGTGGTTCTATGTTGCGCCGATGAAGCTGCGTTGTGTTTGGCTTGCGATGAGAAAGTTCACGCTGCCAATAAACTCGCCGGAAAACACCAGAGAGTCCCTCTCTCTGTCTCTTCATCTTCCATACCCAAATGCGACATTTGTCAGGTCTGCTTTCATCTCTCTGATCTCAAAGTTCGAATCTTTTTATTCAATGATTGTATTTTCTTTGAAAAGTCTGAACCTTTTTAGGTTTTTAGAGAAGCCATGGACCAGTTTCTTAGATTATATGTATTTTTGACAGGAAGCTACTGGATTCTTCTTCTGTCTGCAAGATAGAGCTTTGCTATGTAGGAAATGTGATGTAGCAATCCACACTGTGAATCCTCATGTTTCAGCTCACCAGCGGTTTCTTCTTACTGGGATCAGAGTTGGTCTTGAATCTAGTACGGACACAGGTCCTTCTACACCGTCCAATGATGATAAAACCAAAGAGATGAAACCATGTACCTTACCTACATCTGAGCCTCAGATGATGGACTTTGATCATCCGGAAACTAAGGTTAGTGATCACATTTCGACAAAGCTTCCTATTGCAAGCGGTGGTTCAGCTACTGGAAGCATTCCTCAGTGGCAAATAGATGAGATTTTCGGATTAACGGACTTTGATCAGAGCTATGAATACATGGAGAATAACGGATCATCCAAGGTAAACATATTAGTGTAACAAGTAAAGATTGTTTATCGTTTTGGCCTTATTGATTCATCTTTTTTTTTTTTCCTTCTTGCAGGCGGATACTAGTAGACGAGGAGATTCAGACAGTTCTTCAATGATGCGATCAGGAGAAGAAGAAGAAGATGGAGAAGAGAACAACAACTGCTTGGGAGGTGAGATATCATGGACGGTTCCACAGATTCACTCTCCACCAACAGCTTCTGGTCTAAACTGGCCTAGACATTTTAACTCAATGTTTGTTCCGGACATATCCTCTGCATCTCATAACACCGGTTCATCCCCTAACAAGAGGGTTGAGAAACATCGGAGACGGTTCTAACAACTGCAAACTCTTTATGTAGTCTCGCTTACATCACAGTCAATGCTTATGATTTTTCTCTCTAGAGGCTTTCTACATTAAAACTTGTCACCAGAAACATTTCTTTATGTAAACGCAAAAACATTACACAGAGAAAATTACTGAGATATACAATCAATAGAGCTTTTGGATTCATCAAGAGAAGCGATCCCAAAGAGATTTTTGACAGTTTTCTCTTATATAGTGGAGAATTTCAGAAAGGCGGATTCAATTCTTTATAGCTAACTGTTAGACAAGGGTTCGACTATTGTTACATAACAGAGTGTATTTAATAAAAATAGGACTGTTCACATCAATAGAATTATAGAATTCTAACCTCACAGAGACACACATGACCACTGTAGCAGGTTTTACTTGACCCAGTTCTGGAGTATAATAAACTGCTGCATCAAAATCGCGACAATGCTTTCCAAGCTTATGTTGATCACGTTGACTACATCATTGGCTTCTGCTCTTCTATGGTTTCATACAAACCATCTCATGCAGAATCATTGTGTAACGTGATGGGCCGCGAGTAAGGCCGTGTAGCACTATATTTGGTAATACTGACGGATGGCTTAAAAATATGGAAGTATAAAATTGTAATTTTTAACTATAACCATGTTGCAATTTTTTTTATTAGTCTTTTTATTCGAAAAATCATTACTGAAACTTAAGTTAAATCAATTTACATTATGTACTAATGGTGTTTCCACAAATCAATGTACTAATGAAGTCTTTTATATGTCTTTTTGTATTTAGGTTTGTTTTTCGTTAGGCTTGGTCTGATGACTCTATAGTTTATGTCTATGTTTGAGTCTCTCGTTTGATTTGGTTTTTGGGCTTTGAACTTTAATAAAATCATTAGATGACACAAAAAAAAAAATTAGTTTTACAAAAATGTAAAAGACCGTTATTTGATTATTGTCTGTAACGCTGATGATATTGCAAGTACTATCTCTTTGCTGAGTCATTGACACTTAGACAGAAACAGCTTTGAAACGACCAGTTTGAACAGAAAGAAGGTTCTGATAAGAGACTCGACGCACAAATGCGGCGGCCACGTGAGGCTACTAAGCCACTAGTGCTGCGAGTGGTTCCCACTCATATGTAAAAAACTAAAAATAACAGTATCATGGGCCCTACTTGGTCACACCGTGGACGCACCATCACGTGGAAAAGGAAACTTCCGAAACGGTATCGTGGAATTTTCGTGAATCAGGTCACGTTCTATTGGAGAGAAGATCTCACATCGGAAATATGTAAGGGACAATAGTAATATATAAGAGACTTTGGCCAATCCATTTACTGCCAATTGGTTTTAAGTTGGAAGCCCAAGAAACTTATCATGGTATCAGAGCGGGCCCAATACCCTGACCCATTAATCCGGCCCGAAAAGTGGCCCGATCATCCCACGAATTGATGGCCCAAAGAAGGCTCAATTTCTTCGAGATTGCTAGAAAAATAAAGCATTGTCTCGGAGGGGTATGATGGATTCTGCGAGATTAATGGTTATACGCACCATTATCTCGAGGGAGGGTATTGGAGAGAAGATCTCACATCGGAAATATGTAAGGAACAATAGTAATATATAAGGGACTTTGGCCAATCCACTTACTGCCAATTGGTTTTAAGTTGGAAGCCCAAGAAACTTATCACGTTCTGAGTGTAAATGTTAGCTCTCGCACGTTGGTAACGCGGCTCCATGTGTGGCAATTTGGTAAAATCACGGCATAGTCGCCTGTAAGAGATATATGCTCCCACGTGCTAGTTCCCTACGTGACATCATGTAGTGGTAGTTTCGTAAATATAGGGTCAAAGCAAGGGTAAATTGGGTAGTGTTTAGCTATATCAGTATGAATATATTCAACATCTTCTCTAGCACGAGAGTTCTTGATTAGCTTGAAGCTTCTTGAACTTTTTTAAGGTGATCGGAGATTGTTTAGGCACACAAGTATCGATCTGGTTGTTCTCTTAGGTCTTTGATATTTTCTTGTCAGATCTGAGAAGAGAATTGTCGTCTCTTTGATCTGCCAAGAAACAGAGTTTAGGAGGAGGAAAAGAGTGATGACGTCAGGGACGAGAATGCCGACATGGAGGGAGAGAGAGAACAACAAGAGGAGAGAGAGACGACGAAGAGCAATCGCGGCGAAGATCTTCACCGGGTTGAGAATGTACGGGAACTACGAGCTTCCTAAGCATTGTGACAACAATGAAGTGCTTAAAGCACTTTGCAACGAGGCTGGTTGGATCGTCGAATCCGATGGCACTACTTACCGCAAGGTTTGGATCTTTACTTTACTTTTGTCTTGTCGGAACATGAATGAATGTGTTAAGACATCAAAAAAAACTAACATGCGCAGGAGCCTACCTTCCCGTGAAGTTCTAGCTTGGTCGTAGGATAGCTAACGTGTTCGTTGTGCGTAGGTTAGCGTTAGAGGAGCGTTTAGTCAAACGTTTTGATTCTTTCTATGTAACTTTTTGTTATGCGTTTAACTAAAAGTAGATTCTATCTAGCTCTCTTTCACTTTATGATTATTCACTTGCGTCATCCTTACAATTGTTACCCATTAATGGGCATCCCATGGGATTTGGGATAATTTTTAAATTCAGGTTTTGGGCATACAAACGAAAGATTTAGAGCGCCCAAATAAAACCCGCCCAGAACCAAATCTTTAATGGGATAGCCCAAATGGGATAGCCCAAAGCCCATGGGCAACCAAAAAAAAAAAAAAATTTTCCATTGAATAAACGACGTCGTTTTACATTTTCTCTAACCTAATCTTTTTTGTTTCCCGTGAGTTGTGAGACACAGCCACAAAATTGTAAATCTTAGATCTTAAAATCAAATATGCTCTTCAAAGATGATTTTCATAGATTCTAGACGTGGTCTTCATCAAGCAAAGCAAAGCAAAGGCTCTTCCTCTTCCTTTTCCACTCACTCCACTCACTCTTATCTCTCTGCGTCTTCAGTTTTCTGATTCAATTTCAAGTAGATAAATATCTCTTTAGGGTAACTAACGCATCTGATTTGAACTTCCTCATTCCTTTTTTTTTATTTTTATTTTAAATCCATTTGATAAAACGTTACTGTGTTTTGTCTTTATTATATACATTATGACTAATTGTTTAAGTTAACTAATTGATTGATGAGTTTCAATTGTCATACGCTTGTATGTATTTTTATTAAGTTAACCATTTGATAAAACGTTACGTTGTTTGCATTCATTGTAACAAGAAGTTAGTATGAAGTTGTTAAGAAGAATTTGAAAATGCTTTATGAAGAGTATGGAGCCAAGTTTCGAAGTTCTTCTTCGACCTCTTCAGCAATACCAACTCCACATGAGCTTCTTACTGAATCACCATTAGAAGATGATCTGAATTATGTAAGTATTTTCCAGTTTATAAATTCATATATCATAATCTTGATATATATCTAATGTGATGCTTGTTTAATATAATAATGTAGGATCTGTTTGAACTTGAGCGGAGCATCCAGCCTGGTCTAGACAATAAGAAGACAAATCTAGAGATGTATTTAGAAGATCCCAGGCTAGATTCAAGGTCTTTTACCGACACAGAGGTTTTGGGTTATTGGAAAGATCAAGGACAACGGTATGGCGATTTAGCTTATCTTGCATGTGATTTGCTCAGCATTCCAATCACAACTGTGGCATTGGAATCAGCCTTTAGCATTGGAGGGCGGGTAATAAGTCCTTACAGAAACCGTCTTCTTCCAAAAAATGTTCAAGCATTGCTTTGTACTCGAAATTGGTTAAGAGGTTTTGCTGAATTTGAAGGTAAATTATTAGTTTTGAAATTGTATTTTTGTATCATGTATAAACTTTAATGTAACTACAGATTATATTTTATAATTTCAGGTGATGTTGAAGATTATTTTGATGAAGACAAGGATACTACAACAACAGCAAGTAGTTCTGGAATGAGTTAAAAAGTCTTGGGTGATTTTGAATTTGTTTCTTTAAGTTGATACTATGTGATTCTGGATTGAGTTTGTTTCTGCTTTTGAACTTTGTTTCTGCTTTTGAACTTTGTTTCTGGTTAAGTTAGAGATAAGTGAAGTCTCTGTCTTTGTCTCGATGAGAGAATCATCAATAATTGATATTTGTAACTTAAATACGACCTCTTTTTTCCTTGATTTGGTGGCTATGTTTCTCTCTGTCTTTATCATTTATGCAAGAATAGGTGTTTGCATTTGACTTCACTAAATTGCTATAGAAAAGAACATACAGTCACGTACGTCCTTTTATTTTTGTTTATGTTTTCATATGGGACAGTAAGAAAAGAAATTAACAAAGACAAAAAGTGTGTTTTATAGAAATTAATCAATTTTTTATATTTCAAAATTGATCTTTAGGTGTTTTGAATAAATTTTTTATATGTCCCAAAAAGTGCCCAATGGGTACCCATTGGGATATCAAAAGCCCAAAAAGCGCCCAATGGGATTATTATGGCCCAAAAAAAGCCCAAAAAAACAAATCTTAAAAAAAGCCCGCCCAAAAAATCGGGTTCGGGTCGGGTTGGGTAATTTTACCCATTACAACATCCCTACTTGCGTCCCCATGTCGTACTAGTCTATTCTCAGATGATGATACCTACCAAAGAAAAATAAAGAACTAGAAAAGCAAAGTAGCATAGATCTCTAGAAAAAATAAAACTATAAAAATGTCACTGCACAAAGTTCAAAGTGTACGTTTTGATCTGTAGATTTTCTTGGAAAAGCATGTGGGCACTTTTGCTTTACTGCCTCAAGTCTATACACAAATTTCAAGAATCTGAGTCCAATGATTATCTGTCGGGTCAGGACCGTATCCTTGACTCGAACAGTCATGGTTTTGTATGTGAAACTATTTAGACCTAGCTGACTTGGCACACACTAGTTCAGCTCATTTCTAGGTCTTATCATTATTTTTTTTTTAATCAGTAATTAACTTTATGATATGTTGTGTTTGATCTGTCTTCAGGGATGTAGTAGACCAATAGAGCGCGTGGACATAGGTGGCGGTTCAGCAACCGCGAGTCCTTGCTCTTCCTATCAGCCAAGCCCTTGCGCTTCTTACAACCCTAGTCCAGGCTCCTCAAACTTCATGAGCCCATCTTCTTCTTCTTTCGCTAATCTCACCTTCGGAGATGGCCATCAATCACTCATGCCATGGCTAAAACACCTCTCAACAACATCCTCCTCCTCAGCTTCTTCATCATCAAGACTCCCTAACTACCTCTACATCCCTGGAGGCTCCATAAGCGCTCCTGTTACCCCTCCTTTTAGCTCTCCCACAGCTCGTACCCCGACCATGAACCCTTTCGTTGTCTCTTCAACACCGCCCAGTCCCACCAGGCAGACCATCCCTGACTCTGAATGGTTCTCAGGGATTCAACTCGCGCAAAGCGTTCCAGCTTCACCAACGTTCAGCCTAGTCTCACAAAACCCTTTTGGATTCAAAGAAGCAGGAGGCGGAGGTGGATCAAGAATGTGGACACCAGGTCAAAGCGGGACTTGTTCACCGTCTATTATTACTCCTGGTGCTGATCAGACATCAGATGTTCCAATGTCTGAAGCTGTGACTCCTCCAGAGTTTGCGTTTGGGAGTAACACAAACGGGTTAGTGAAAGCATGGGAAGGAGAGAGGATACACGAAGAGACTGGTTCGGATGATCTCGAGCTCACTCTTGGGAACTCAAGCACCAGGTAATTGCAAAACCGGTCCAACCAAACCACTATCAATATTGTCCCTTCAATTTAAATTTAATTTATTTTCTCGATCATATGTATTAAGGCTCAAAGTGAAACACAGCTTTGAATATTCGTTTATTTGTTACCTTGTGGAGTTGTATCCTTTTCTAACCCCCTTGTGTTCCCGACCCACCCGGTTAACCAGCTAACCTAAAACCAGGTTTAGATGGTTCTAGTCAGATTATTTTTCACATCAGTACAACAAAACAATAGGGGTTTGCAGGTGATGAAGGAGCCTCAATCTCTGTTCATAAAACGGCTACAGATTTCATTTTCTGATATGGGCTTGTTTTGCTTTATCTTGGTACTCTTATGACGACTCCTTTTTGTAATACACAGAGGAATGTGGATGACGAAGGTGTAACCCAATATATATAAGAAATATTATTTTTATTTTAAAATATATTTAATAGTTTTCGGATAATTTTATTATTTTATTACTTATTTAATTAAATAAATTTTAAATTCATTTTTATTTTAGCTAAATTTTATTATTTAATTAATAATTAATAATATATCTAATAAATAAATAATTTATTGGGATATTGTAACTATTTTTAAATTAATTTATTTTTTATAATGGAAAGACATAACTCTTAAAACTAATAGATTTCAGTTTTGTTAAAGACATAATTTATATAATGAAAAACACAACTCTTAAAACTAATAAATTTCAATTTTTCATGAAAAGATATAAACTTTAACATTTATTAGAATTTTTATTATTAATTTATCTTTTATAATGAAAATACACAACTCTTAAACTAATAATTGTAAAAAAAATTTTACTGTGATATTTCATTTACGTTTTAAACTAATTATTTTTTATAATGAAAAGATAAACTTTTAAAATTAATAAAGTTTTTTTTTATGAAAAGACATAATTTTATATAATAAAAACACAAATCTTAAAATTAATATATATCATTTTTAATGAAAAACACATTTTTTAACATTTATTAATATTTTTATTATTAATTTATCTTTTATAAAGAGAGGACATAACTTTTAAACTAATAATTGTAAAAAGACATTTACTGGAATGTTTTAACTACTTGTCCAATCCAACCTAGATTTGAGTATATCTGAAAGACTGAATAGTTTGAAATTAAGCTTTGACTATACAGATACCATTTTCATTAACTAAGAGATAAGCATACACTTCCAGTTTATCATATTAACTGGATCTTCCCCTATAGGCAATAAATCTCGTATATTTCATATTTAAAATGTTAAATTCTTGAGCATAAAGTATTCAACAAAAGGTTATTACTTACCCAAAATCATAGATATTTGGCTATTTATGTAGTAGCCAGACCATGCGCGTACGAGCACTAATGTCTATAAATAGTTAAGTCTATACGTTACTAATATCATGTTACATTGTCTCTTCTAATTAAAAAAAAAATGGATTTCCATCAGGTCATACTTCTCCTTCTTCTTGTTTTTCTCGTTGATTTATCAGATCGCAATTTAAAAGCTAATGCTAATCACAACGCAACTGGTTACAAGGATGGGACATCAAAGTGTAACATTTACGAAGGGACTTGGATTTATGACTACTCTTCTAGTCCTCTTTATGGAACATCGACTTGTCCGTTCATCGGACTAGATTGCCAAAAGTTTGGTCGGCCGGACAAGAAGTACCTCCACTACCGGTGGAAACCGACCGGATGTGACATCCCAAGGTGATAATCACTTTCCGTTATATATATATCATCAAATGATGCTTTTAATTTATAAAAATCGATAGACGGTAATTATGTAGTTTATAGGGAATTATTGATTAAATAGATGTTAAGACACTGTCTATGAAGCCTTTAGTCAAACAAAAAAAAAGACACTGTCTATGAAAATCATTTTAGAAAAATTGTTTGGTTTATGATCGATTTTCAACAAAAAGACATCTATGCGTATTCGAGTTGTAAAAGACATCTACATGTATTCGAGATCATTATTTAGAACACTGATTTATAGTTAAGATAATTGTTATTTTGGGAATTCTAAATAACTTTATAGGGATGAAATCTGTGTTTTTTCTTTTTCTAATCTGATTTACGTTTGGGTATTTGTGGTAACGTTACGTGGTAGATTCAACGGAGTAGATTTCTTGACGAGATTGAAAGGGAAGAAAATACTGTTCGTGGGAGATTCACTAAGCAGCAATATGTGGGTTTCGCTATGTTGCATGCTTCACGCGGCCGTTCCTAACGCTAATTATAACTTCAAGCCCGATAATTTCCCCTCTACGTTCACCATTCCGGTAGGTAATTCAACCGGTTTATTCCTGGTTATTGGATTCGGTTAACTAGAACGATTAATTCATTATTACATAAAATTTCTTATATAGGAATATGGAATATCTGTAAATTTCCTGAAGAATGGGTTCCTGGTGGATGTTGTAAAGGACAAAACAAGAGGATTGATATTGAAACTGGATTCAATCACTACCGGAGAAATGTGGTTGGGTTCAGATGTTGTCATCTTCAACACTTTCCACTGGTGGGGTCACACTGGTCGTGCTAAGACGTAACATACTAACTAATAATGATCTATATGAGCTCAACTAATCACATCATTATATATCTTAATCTAATTAATGGTGATTATATTATGTAGATGGAACTATTTTCAAGTGGGAGACAAGGTAGTGAAAGAGATGAATAGAATGAAAGCTTTCAAGATTGCTTTAACAACTTGGGCTAATTGGGTTGATCACAACATTGATCCTTCAAAAACTAAGGTTTTCTATCAAGGCGTTTCTCCTGTTCATCAAAAGTTAGTCTACATCGCTATTCTCTCTAATAATCATAGTTAACTAAGAGCATCTTCAACTCTATTTTATAATTTAGAGTAAAATATAGTGGGAAATAGAGTAATGAAGAAACAAAAAAATGATTACTCTATTTTGTTTTTTCACTATTTCATTTTCCATTCTATTTTGCAGTAAACTATAAAGTGATGTTGGAAATGCTCTAATAATTAATTTATTGAGAGACACTTAATTATTGATTTGTCTCTGCTTAATTTGAAGTGGGACTGAATGGGGTGAACCTGGTAAGAGTTGCTTGGGAGAGACAGAACCAATAGAAGGATCAAATTACCCCCACAGAAACGAAGGTGAGGCTATAGTAAAAAATGTGATCCGAGGGATGACTAAACCGGTGAGTCTCCTAGACGTGACGACTATGACGGAGCTGAGAAAGGATAGTCACCCTTCGATCTATGCTGGTAAAGGCAGTAGCTTCAATGACTGTAGTCATTGGTGCCTCCCTGGAGTCCCCGATGCATGGAACCAGCTTCTCTATACCTCTCTTCTCCGCAATGTTTAGTGTTTTCTTGGATGTCTATTAAAAAGAAAAGTAATATTTTATTTCGGAAAAATAAAAGTTTTATGTTTCGGATTTTTCTCTTTTCATATTTGGGTGCTGTTGCAATAAAAAAGAGTATAACTAATTTTTTTTACCAATCATGAATTAGATTTATTTTTTGAGTTAGTATTTGAGAGATTTAATTTTTGAGTTAATATTTGAGTTATAATCCATTATATTTGAGTTACAATTTTGACTGAACTCAGCAAACCCTCTCAAATCACAACTCTTTAATGGCATTGATGTTCAAAACTAAGATCACAAATCACGTAGAACTTTGATCATCAATGGTATACATATAGATGGTAAATTAAAGCCAAATGCTTTTTTATTAAAATAGAAAAGTTATACATCATTAAACGGTGAATTATTACAAATTCAAGACGTTGGTCTTGGTGAATAAACAACACTGGGAACAAAAACTAATATTTGATATAAGCAATAGAAGACGTGTTAGCGTCTTTGATGAGCGTACCAAGAAGAGGAACGATCAAACACTTCTTGTCCTTCTCCTTGTAAAAATAACCCAAACACTTGCAATCACGATCGCATTTCGCCTTGCATTCGTTTACAGAAACTGGTCCTTGTCCACCGTTAACATACGGACCATTAAAATGCTCAACACCGACTATTTTGTAATAATTTACCTTTTTACCCTTGTTTCTCCCGCCGCAAAACTCGGTCGTTTTTGGTGCTGAGCATTCATCGCTCCAAGCAAGCAAACCCTTCGGTGTAGGACACCCAACGCACATTCCTCGACTGCAGTATCCAAACTCGCCGCAAAACGACGGCAAGGCACATGGACGGACGAATAACTTGGAGAAGAAAGCGAAAGTCTCTTCCCATTCGAGATACGTAGCCGGAGGAAAGTAGGAGAAGGCCTTGAGGCTCCCGTCTGAACCGAGTCTTAGATAAGAGATAGTTCCATTGTAGTTAGTTTTGCCTAGGTTTATAGTTCCGAATCCGTTTCCGATGGGTCGGGCTTGGAGTAACCTGCGGTTATTACCAGGGTTCGTCGTTGTCGGATGTGGACCTGGTTCTAGGAGGAGCTCGTAAGCTGACGGCTCCGTTAAGTTAGTGAACTCTCTTTCAACGATGAACTTGACTGTGCCGCGGAAGTCTTGGAACGGCCATCCACCGTAAGCTAACGGCTGTCCGGTTTTGTTAACGTACATGATTAAACGACCTTTGTTATCAAGCACCATACTGTACGGTCCATCTGAGCCGTCCACGTCGGATGTACGACTAACGAGTTTGTTAACTCCGTTGAGTTTTAGTGACTGGCCGACAAGAAGTGTATCTGTCGGATAGTCGAAGCTCTGCCAAACGAACTTACCGTTTTTGTCGTGTAGCACCATGTTACCATTGGGCAGGATCTTGAACCCGGTGACGCCTTTGTTGGCTGTGTTGGTCTGCCACTTTACTTGGCCGTCTAACTCAGCCAGCACGAGGTTTCCATCACGGCCGAGTGAGAGAGTTGAGTTGTCTCCGACGGGGTTGTTCCGGTTTGCGTCCCAGATCCAACGTGTGTAGTCCAAGTCACGCCTGCTTCCGACACGGAGAGCTAAAACGTAGGCACTAGGGGTAGTATTGTAAAACATGAGCTGGAAAGGCAGTGTGAAGAAGCTCTGGTTCTCTGAGCTGAGGAAACGGTAGCTAGCGTCGTACTCGGTGATGTATGGGGCGTAGGATGGTTCGTTGAGGACTCTGAATTGTTTCTCGGGAGGGACTTGGGCTATAACCACTGAAACAGTAGCAACGACAAGTACCGTTGCTAGCAAGATATCTAATCGTAGCATCATTGCTCTTTGTATTTCTGAGAGTTGAATAGTAGTGAGGTGAGATGATATTCAGAAGCATGAGTTTGTGAGTGTATATATAAAGTTCTTAAGTTAGAACTTTGGGTGTATTTGTTTGAATAGTCTAAGTTGCAAGTTATGACTTGATACATGATACAGACCAAGCAAATTGGTGATGCAAAATACAGGGGGCCAATGGCTTATTTATGATTTGGATAAGGTTTATGTTGAGAATTTTCGAATATTCCCATTCGTACAGTAAAGTATTCAATAGAACATTAACCAGATTGTTTAATTTCTTAATTGAAATAATAAGATTATTGCAACTTTGTGGTCAAATTTCTTAATCCCTCTAAGATATCCATCCTAAAAAAATTTCAATAAACATGCTCTTAGACTCAGGGTCAAGCATAGGTTTGAGGTCAAAATTGGTTTAATAGTTTGAGGGGTCAATATATTATGTAAAAATGCATGTAGTTCTATTGGTATATGGTTTTCATATGCATATTTGAGATCATGGATTCGAACTGTTTGTATTTATATGGGTTTTTGAGTTTTTTTCCAAAAACTAACAGTTAGTGGGTCAAACAAATTTATATGCTTGAGGACTTAAAATATTCAGGCACGGCTCTGTTTAGACTTTCAAGGTCGATAAACCAAACCAATCCCTAAATGCAGAGAGCCTGGAGATGAACTAGAAAAACTACTAAAACTCATACATGTATACGTAGTCCAGGCTCAAGTGTATCAATGGCCAATATTTCATCATGTTAACATCACCAACAAGACTTAAAAAGACAAAATCTATAATCAACATTGTCAAAGTTTAACCTCAACCGGTACACGAATGATTCTTTGTCAAAATCCACAAACTGCACCGATGTATACTTCGGGAAATGGTTTATTCCGGTGCTCGGTGTACATATACTCTACTAAAATAAATACTTTTCATTTATAATTATTATTTACTTTCCTCCGTATCAGTTTAAGTGGTGTTTTATGAGAATTATTTTGTTTCATTATAAGTGACGTTTTCAAATTTTTATGTAAAAAATAAATGAAATTTGATGTTTATGACCATTTGTATTTTACAGAATAATTTCTTATTAATTGAATTAGTTGTAATTATTGTTGTTTTTAGACAAACGAAAATGATTGCATGAAAATTTGTAATTTCTTAATTGACCCGTAAAAATCTTAAAAACTAGTTATTGTGATAGAGTATTATTTACCCTTATCTTATCCTTTATAAATGAAATCATGCCAAATAATGTTTGCTTGCATGTGGGCTCGTGCGTTACTGACAAAGCATTTCAAATATACATATAATATCTCAAATTGATTCATAAACTTCATTCACTGCACTTTATTACGATGTAGTTAAACGAACAAGACAATATTTCAAATGACTTTTACACACCTCAAAGAACTCACTTCTTGTTAGCATTAGGAGTCTTGACATAAGCAACCAGGGAAGAATCTCCGGTTCTAGTCAATGTCTTAAGCTCATAACCTAACCAACACCTTGAACTCTTCCTGTTGTAGAAAAACCCTAAACACTTACAATCTCTCGTACACTTATCCCCACACGCTTTCTCCGTAGTTGACGAGCCACCGTTATACTTAGTCATAAAACTATCAGCTCCTTCGATCTTGAAATAATGAAACGTCTTGGGATCGCAACTTGCTAGACTTGGAGTCTTACAAGTCTCGTCCCATCCAAGAAGCCCTTTGTCGCTAGGACAAGCGTTACACTGACCTTTCTTACACAAACCAAAGTCCATACAATGCTCAGGGATCCTACACTCGTCGTTACCGTCAGTATCGTCGTTGGTAAACGCCGTGTAGGTCACGTCCCAAGCCGTTGAAGTCGCTAACGTGCTGTAGCTCCAAACTCTAACGTTTCCATCTGATTCTAAACGAATGAAACTCAACGTGGCATTGTGTTTCGGCCGCGAGAGGAACGTTGAGACGTTGAATTTAGAACCAGAGTCAACGCCTTCAATATGTAAACCCCACGTGGTGTCGGAATCTTCCACGGCTTGGAACGTCATGGACTGTAGTTGAGTGATCTTGGAGAAGAACTCGTAGCTGTAATAAGCGATAGGTTTCGGAGTCTTGTTTGTCGTGTAGTACAAGACTAGCTTCTTGGCTTCCATCACGAGACTGTATGGTCCGTTTGTGTTAACCGATGGAGACCGTCTGCTTACTAGCTTGTTCCGACCATTGAGTTTAAGTGATTGTCCGACAAGAAGAGTGTCTGTCGGAGAATCAAAACTCTGCCACAGAAACTTTCCGTTTTTGTCGTATATTACCATATTACCATTCTCCAAGATCTTGATCCCCACGGCACCTTTGTTAGCCGTGTTGGTTTGCCACACCAGACGGCCATCAGCTTCGGCGAGGACGAGGTTTCCATCTTCACCGAAAGTCAACGTGGCGTTTTCTTTGACCGGTGAGCCTCTGTTAGCTTCCCAGACCCATCTGAGAGTGGATTCTTGAGCTCTGTTTCCGATTCTGAGAGCGAGAGTGTATGCATTTGAGGTTGTGTTGTAGAAACAGAGGCGGAAGTTGTCGTTGAAAGGCTGGAAGCCACGTACGTCAGGGTTGTATTCGATGGGACTGTAGTCGGTGTAGCCTCCTTCGTTGACTACTAGGAACTGCTCGTCGACGGGGACTTTGGCTTGTGCTCCAATCAAGAAGATGGAGAGAGTTAAGCAGAGAGCTGATGTGATTGAGAATTTCATTTTATTTTATGTGTGCGTTTAATGGATCTTGGTGTGTTTTAGAGATATAAAATGAGCTTACTATTTATAGAAGCAAAGGAAGTCGATCTTTATGTGTTATTAGAATTAAAATGATTAAAATAGTATTTTAGACGACTTTTTGGTCTTTGTTTTGCTATATTAAATATTTTTGATGGTTTTGCTTCATACATTCAAGGGAGTAAATATTTTACATTCAATGCTAACCCGTGTACGATTAGCCAAACCAAGTCAACAATTGAGAGACGAGATTATAATGAACAAGATCTGAGTTAAAGGTGTTTAGGATGATGTCAATTGATTTATCAGCTGTAATTCAGTAAGAGCAAATTAACAAAGAAAAGGCACATTGACTGTAATTAGGTTTTAGAGTTATAGTTTGTTTTAATTTCCCCAAGTAGTAATTTTCTTTTTTCATACAAACCTTCACATTTTCTTCAGTGGGGAATTTGGATACTGTATTTGTTTATCAATTGTATTCGGTGCCAACAAAAAATATGGCATGTTTTCTTTTGAAAAGCCACTCGATATTTATTATGCTAGTTTTGTTGGTTTCTAATTAAGCTTCTTCTTTCTTGCATTACATGCAACAGTTAAATTAATTCGAAAGGGTACGAGAGCTGTGTATTGATTGAACACAGAGAAATAAATAACGCTTTTGAACTAGGACCGCCCCCCTTTTTAGTTATGACCCACAGGGAAGGATGCTCGTGGTCGATTTTTATCGTCTCTTGACTTGATTGATGTAATTAATATAATTTTAACCAATTAAATTTTAATTAATATAATTAATTTTAAAAATTAAAATTTATTATTAATAATACAATGAAAATTTAAAATATTTTTTTGATATAATTTTTTTTCTAAAACTTGAGCTTTTCGGAGCGTAGAAAGTATGTAAATAATCTGCTACTTGTTTGCTTTATACAGCATCTAAAGAAAGTGGAAGGTGTTAAGTATGATCCAGACCGGCTCATCATGTGTGTCCCAATACCCGGCGGCTTGCCAGGTGTGGAGGGCCCCATTAGACAGGTCTTATTCGACGGCTGCTTTTTGTGATTATTTTTGTGGTCCATGTGCCAACTTGTATTAAACAAAAATAAGAAAAAATGAAATAAAAGACTATTTATTTGTTCAGCCTGGTTATAATAGGCCAGGGGAATCGTACACATGGGCCTTATATCTAATGAACTGCATCTTTTGTTGCATAACCGTCTGTTACCTTTAGGTTCCAAGCTTCTATGCGTGTTCGCTTTCGATTCTGATTCCAGTTCGAGAATATATGTGATACATACACGTATGATGGATACAGAGATATGGTGATCATAAAAATAATAATGTGTCCACATATGCAATAATTGATACTAACGGGTGTACACCAACATAAAGGCATATAAGGGTGTAACATGTGCAATAAACGGAACTTTTGGGCGTTGATAAATAACTAAATAGGAGGGTATATGTGAAACAGAAAACTAGATTGGAGTATTTGTAATTAAAAAAAATGAAAATACAAAAACGAGGGGGACTGTCAAGCTTGTCAGTTATAGATGAAACTATTGAGGTAAATTCGTAAAAACAAAACTTTTTGGAAAATATGTAATTCGTAGGGGACTTGATTTCTATCAAACAAGGTTAGAGGGATATATCTATAATAAACTAAAGTTCTGGGTAAATATGCAATAAAAATAAACAAAATCATCGAGGAGCACGTCAGATTAGACAGACGACGAAGTGTTGTTCTTGATCATCATCGTGCGGAACTTCTCTCTCTCTCTCAAAAACCCTAACTCTGATCGATCGAATTCGCCAGCGCGAGACAATGGCCAACAGTAATCTACCCAGAAGAATAATCAAGGTTCATTTCCCAATCTCGTTTCTGATCTCATTGGACGAATCTCTCTAAACTCTTAAATTTCAATTGCCATCTGATAGGAAACTCAACGTCTGCTCAGTGAACCGGGTAAACTTTGATCTTCCATGGAAGTTTTGAGTTTTGTTGTAGAGGGTAAGTTAAAAGTGTGATCTTTAACATCAATTTGATTGTTTGTAGCTCCTGGTATAAGTGCATCTCCATCTGAGGATAACATGAGGTACTTCAACGTTATGGTTCTTGGTCCTTCACAATCACCTTATGAAGGTAAATTGCTTTTGTTCTCTCCTTTGAACTAAAGTCTACTCATTATTAAAAGTTTGTTTTTTTACCAATCATTTGCTTCATTCCATTTTCTAGGAGGAGTTTTTAAGTTGGAGCTCTTTTTGCCTGAAGAGTACCCTATGTCAGCTCCCAAGGTAAGTTGCTTGTATTGAAGTTTCTATGCCTTGTTATGAAGTTATGCATTTCTTGTCATTTTTTTCTTTCTCTTTTCCTATATGTATATTCAGTTCTTTAACATTAGATTTTGCTGAACAGGTTAGGTTTCTCACCAAGATATACCATCCCAACATTGATAAGGTCTGATTAACTCCTTCCTCTGTTTTCCATTTACTATTCACTAAATGATATACATGTTGTTCCTTTTTTTCTTTTTTTTTTTGAACAACGGAGATATACATGTTGTTCCTAAACTTGTATATTTACATGTACAGCTTGGAAGAATCTGTCTTGATATTCTGAAAGACAAATGGAGCCCTGCTCTCCAAATACGAACAGTGCTCTTAAGGTACGTACGCGTTGATTACATTAGATTCTCTATTTTTACCACAAACCATAGGTTTCTTATTCTGTTGATGTGTTGTCCTGAAAAAAAAAAGTATTCAAGCTCTTCTGAGTGCACCAAACCCTGATGACCCGTTGTCTGAGAACATCGCTAAGCATTGGAAGAGTAATGAGGCCGAAGCTGTGGAGACAGGTAATGTAGATTTAAACCATGAACTCTGAACTTAACAAGCTATTACTACACAGTGTCGGTATCTCACACCATCCTTGTGAACTACCTGTGCAGCTAAGGAATGGACCCGTCTTTACGCAAGCGGGGCATGATGGATTGGAGAGTGACATTCATCCAAAATAACATTACGTTTGGTGAAATCTATCAACATCAAAGTTATAACAACTCATATTTTTCGGGTTCTCCTCCTCATAATGATAAAAATGTGTGATTCAGCACATGAAGCTGTAATCTCTCTGAAGTATTGTATCATTACAAGTAGGGTCAAGACTCGTTTACCTATACTTTGAAACTCGTCAAGTTTGGTTAAATCAAAAGATGTTCTCTACAGTTGTCTAAGCTCTGCAGATTCCCAATATCTAAAATGTTGTTAATCAAAATATCTTCTCTACATTTGACTAACCTAAGTTTTACATTGGCTGTATCCACTTTTCATGAATTTATTTAGCTTCTGATGAGAAAAATATCAAAACTTTAGTAGAGTATGCAAACCTTTTACCGACATCAGATCCTATCAAATTATTAATGAAATGTGAAATCCAATAAGGAAAATGAGTTGTAGCTCAGCCCTCAATTATTAATGTAATCTTCCTCTTTTTAAGTTATAACAATTTGTTAAATCATGTGTATGTATAGATTGGCATCACCTCGAGGGTTCAGTTCCCATTGACAACACTTGTTTGTGAAACAATATCATTACAATTTTTCACCAGAATGGTGTGTACAGAAGGGGAAACTATTCTGAAGATATGAATATGTAAGCATGAGAAAGAAAGAAAAAAGAAAAAAGAAAAACAAAAGCTAGACAGATTATGTATCAGAATGTGCTTCCTGTTCTAAATTGTCGGCGTTTGCTAGCTTCAGTACACAGTTTCCAAGAGGTTGAGAACTCTGACAGAGCATGGAGAGACAGAACATGCATAGTCCTGTTTCAAGGTAGAAGAACTAATAAGAAACGACTTAGCAATATTTGACACAAAGCAAGCAAGAAGTGTTTCACAACTGGATGCAACATTGTGGCTCACTTCTTCTTCTTCTATTAATGTTACATTCAGACAGATTATGCGCCTAGTTTTGTTTGCAGGACACTTGTATCTACAGGCTAATACAAGAGTTTTGAATATAAGAACATGGCCTATTCCTATTCAATCCGACATATTGGTATGTAATATTACTCATCAAGAACCAACACGCTCTTCTACATTAAAGTGAGATTTTGTACAAGCCGGAGATGAAAATGTGGATGCTTTTACCTGCATAAGCAACGGTTACACCTGATATGAGCCGTCCCAGAGCTGATAAGAAGTATAAGCAGATTACGACCTAAAAGAAAAAGAAAAAAACACAATGAATGACTACATATAGATGCTAATGCATTTAGACATACGCATGAATCATGATAAAAGAATAGCATCTAACATATGGTGTGAGTTGGTAAACTAAAGGAAACACTTTGCCTTGACAAAAAGTCTCTTGTCGTGTCCTGTTGCTGCAACCCTCAGAACGGCCTCTGCTGCTCCAACAGTATTAGCTAACCGCGCAACGATGTTACTTGCCGTGTCCTGTGATATTTGCCACTCTAGTGGATCCACTGGAACCCTTTGAGAAAAAAATGTTATAGAATAAGTACAGAAGATCATGGAGCTACGCCTCATGCATCAATCACAGAGAACCATCACTGATTCACAAACCAATCAAAAGTTCAAATAAGGGAGATGCATATACAGTATTCATTATCGAACTGTGGAGTAACCGCATCGCTAAAGCACAACACAGTTCGACAAAATCAGAGACCAAAGAACACAACCCAATACCGAAAATAGAATAAAGTCGAGAACTTTGTGGTGAGATGACACTTACGAGACATTGAGTTGGCGAAAAAGGAGACCGAGGATGGCGAGTGAGCACAAGAGAACGATTAATACATCGGCGAATAGAGAGAGAATAGTCGCGTTGCGGTATGCGCAGTGGTAATACACTAGCGTCCCGCTTATCAGCAACCCCATCGCCTTCCCTACCTCTCCCATCTCCCTCCCCAAACTTTATTCACTCCCAGATTTCCCCAGAGAGATCGTTTTTTTTCCCCGGAAAATAAACTGTTTTTTTTTTCTTATGATTTTCCTGGCTTGATCAGACAGAGATTCTCAAGCATGTGTGTCTTAACGAAATACAGAAGGAAGAAACACGGAAACATTATTAACGGACCCGCACTTATTGGGCCATACATAAATATTACAAAGCCCACAAATAATATGCCACGTGGCAACTACGCACATAGCCGATTCCACCGAAACATCATTAACGGACACTTCTTGGGCCATAAATAAAATATTATAAAGCCCATAAACCTACCACGTGACTTAGTCACACAGTCGAATCCACAAGCGTAATGTGCGCCGTCACGTAGATGATCGCTCCACGGTTTTGTCAAATCAGATCATCATCATCTTCTACAACTCCTTCAATATCTACTACGTGCCTTCCCCTCTCTCTTCCTGTGACCACTCTTCCTGGTTAGTATCTCCATCCCTCTCTCTCGCCGATCTTGATCAGAGGCTTTGACAGACCATTACTGATCGGTGTATTTGATCGGATCTCGGCGTTTTGTAGGAGGTGAATTTTGTTTGAATCTCTGATTGCTACGAGAAAATGCCGGCGTTTTACGGAGGAAAGCTCACCACCTTCGAGGATGATGAGAAGGAGAGCGAGTATGGTTACGTTCGCAAGGTACAATCTCGTTTCGTCGATCTGATTACTATTTTGAACGATGTTTAGATATTCTGTGGACTGTGAGAGAAGAAGTAGACCTTTGAATCTTTTGATTACGTCTTTGTTCAGTAACTCGTATGAAAATTTCTGATCTGATCTGATAGTTCTTAGTGGTTTGGCATTTTGCTCGTGATGTAATTGGTGATGTAGAAATTTTGCGATGCAGGTTTCAGGGCCCGTCGTTGTTGCCGATGGTATGGCTGGTGCTGCTATGTATGAGTTAGTGCGTGTTGGGCATGATAATTTGATTGGAGAGATCATCCGTCTTGAAGGAGATTCAGCCACCATCCAAGGTTGGTTTGTTAGCTCATCTTCTTATCTGTCTAGCGTTCTATAGAAATGAGATGTTTTAAACTGATTTTGGCAACTTCAGTTTACGAGGAAACGGCTGGATTGACTGTTAATGATCCTGTTCTTCGAACACACAAGGTTCGTGAGTTCTTTATCTTGGTCTTTGTTTCTTTGTAGCTGACATAGATTTTTTTTCCTGAATTTTTTCAGCCTCTTTCTGTGGAGCTTGGACCAGGAATATTGGGGAATATCTTCGATGGAATTCAGGTTAGTAGGATTTTGAATCTTGGTCAGACATGAAAGTTTAGGACTTTTGTGTTTCGTTACAAACTGCAGACTGTGGCTTCTCACAATTCTTTGGTTTCATTCTTTAATCAGAGGCCTTTGAAGACTATTGCGAAAAGATCTGGTGATGTGTACATCCCTCGTGGTGTGTCTGTTCCAGCTCTTGACAAAGATTGTCCTTGGGAGTTCCAGCCGAATGATTTTGGTATATTTTTTACGTCATATATTTCTATGGTTGTGTTCAAATGTTTTTTTTCTTGATGTTAACTGAATTGACTTGGTTACAGTCGAGGGAGACACAATAACTGGTGGTGACTTGTATGCTGTAAGTTTATTGGCCTCCTTAATCTAATCTTGGCAAGGGAATATATTTCACATAGTTACCGTGGGGGTTTCTCTTGTGTTTGCACTTGAAATTGTTTTTTTTTTCCTTCTGATAGTCAAACATAACTTTGGCATGCAGACCGTCTTCGAGAACACTTTGATGACTCACCGTGTTGCCCTTCCTCCCGATGCCATGGGAAAGATCACTTACATTGCTCCAGCTGGTCAATATTCCCTTAAGGTTTGAGTTTAGCTTTCTCTCAAAAGATATAAATAAACACAGTCAAAAATTCTTTCTTTTCCTTCAATTGTTGACTTGATCTATTGGTAACCACTTCCTGTTGGAAAAAGATTGACTTTCTTCTCATGGTTGTTCGACGGCATTTTTCATATCCCAGGATACGGTGCTAGAGCTTGAATTCCAGGGGGTTAAGAAATCGTACACCATGCTTCAGGTTTGAGCTTATCTATAATCTTCATACTTGCAAGCGCAAACGTTTAGCTATACGGTTCACTTTATAAAATTTGTTTGGTTGGTAATATTTCAGAGCTGGCCTGTCCGTACGCCTAGGCCAGTTGCATCCAAACTTGCTGCCGATACTCCTCTACTTACGGGACAGGTGAACCGTATTTTAATAAAGTGGTCATAGTCATTCCAAGACGTGTGTTGCTGATAGCTTTCTTCTCCCTGTTCCCAGCGTGTCCTTGATGCCCTTTTCCCCTCTGTTCTTGGTGGAACCTGTGCCATTCCTGGTGCTTTTGGCTGTGGGAAAACTGTTATCAGTCAGGCACTTTCCAAGGTACGTTGTGACGCTTGGGTTTTGTTCCACTTAGTTACTGGATATGTCAAGTTTCCAGAGCTAATTTTTATTATATACATAGTACTCCAACTCTGATGCTGTTGTCTACGTTGGTTGTGGAGAGAGAGGAAACGAAATGGCTGAGGTATATCTCTTCTCATTCTAAATATGCATATTGGTCACACACATCAGAAATTTGATCTTGACGGTCGTGAGGAACTTGTCATAAATTAGGTTCTTATGGACTTCCCACAATTGACAATGACGTTGCCTGATGGTCGTGAGGAATCTGTCATGAAACGTACTACACTGGTTGCCAACACCTCTAACATGCCTGTGGCAGCTCGTGAAGCCTCAATTTACACAGGTAATTTTCAGGCTTGTAAGTCTAATAGTATTTTACTAATCCTTTCTATTAAGACCCTCATTATTTATACTGTGAACTCCAGGAATCACAATTGCTGAATATTTTAGAGATATGGGCTACAATGTTAGTATGATGGCAGACTCAACTTCCCGTTGGGCAGAAGCATTGAGAGAAATTTCAGGGCGGCTGGTATTTTCTTGCTTCTAACTTTTTCTGTATGGATTTTCGTGTTGTCCTGCTACTCCTTTTCTCAGTTTCTTGACTCCTATTTTGCTTTGTTTTCTAGGCTGAAATGCCTGCCGACAGTGGATATCCTGCCTATCTTGCAGCACGTTTAGCATCTTTCTATGAACGTGCTGGTAAAGTAAAATGTCTTGGTGGACCAGAGCGTGATGGAAGTGTCACAATTGTTGGTGCCGTTTCACCTCCTGGTGGAGACTTTTCAGATCCTGTGACTTCTGCAACCCTTAGTATTGTGCAGGTGATTATCTAGTTCTGTTTCCCTATCTTCCATTGTGTATGTACATAATCAAATATGTTACGACAGATGAACCAGATGGTTTTGGCTCTAAATCTTGCGTAGATTTGTATATATATTAGCATTCTTTTCTCTACTTTGTAGTGCTTACTCATCAATTTTAAATATCTGCAGGTCTTCTGGGGTTTGGACAAAAAACTTGCCCAGAGAAAGCATTTTCCTTCTGTTAATTGGCTGATTTCCTACTCAAAATATTCGACGGTATGCTTCAGTCTTATTCGAACCTGTCAAGCATATACTATCTCGAAGTTCTTGTATATGTAAAAAACTGCTTGTTTTTTCTCAGGCATTGGAATCTTTCTATGAGAAGTTCGATCCAGATTTCATCAACATCAGGACAAAGGCCAGAGAGGTGTTGCAGAGGGAAGATGATCTTAATGAAATTGTCCAGGTACGTCACTTAACCTACTAATGAGTTCTGGTCTCTTAGTGATAATTTTGGCATCTACACGTGACTCAAGTTATAGAAGAAAATCACACTTATTTGACCCGTGTATTACACTTTGTGTGCAGCTTGTGGGAAAAGATGCGCTAGCAGAAGGTGACAAAATCACCTTGGAAACAGCTAAGCTATTGAGGGAAGACTACCTTGCTCAAAATGCTTTCACACCGTAAGATTTGTCTCGTATCGCTTTGCTTTTAGTTCTCTCGCAACGGGTTATTTATTCTTGAAAATGTTTTGGGATGAATCTTTGACAGATATGACAAATTCTGCCCATTCTACAAGTCTGTGTGGATGATGCGTAACATTATCCATTTCTACAACCTAGCCAATCAGGTAAATAAGATGCTTTATCAAGTGGATATATTTTTTTTTTGGTAAAAAATTGGTTTGTCTAGAAGGCAAGTAAATGTCAAGGGTAGACGATAAGATCCGATAAATTGTTAAACTTGAATTGAAAATATTGTTGGTGATACGATAGGCGGTTGAAAGAGCAGCGGGAATGGATGGTCAAAAGATTACTTACACTCTCATCAAGCATCGCTTGGGAGATCTTTTCTACCGTTTAGTGTAAGCAAACTTAAATATCTCCATGAACCAAAAAATCATTATGTAGCTAGCTCAAGTGAAATGTGTCTGTAACTGAAGGTGTGAGTGAATCTGTGGGAAATAAACAGGTCTCAGAAGTTCGAAGATCCAGCAGAAGGTGAGGCTGCGCTTGTGGCTAAATTCAAGAAACTATACGAGGATCTCACTGCTGGATTCCGTGCCTTGGAGGATGAAACTCGTTAAGCTCCCACAAAGTCCTCCGAATTGGATTGTTTGGAGAAAAAGAGTATCACATGTTTTCGTGTGTTGTTTTGAACCAACAAACTATCATATAGTGGTCGGTAATTTATTTATTTATCCGGTTTGTTCGATCGGTCGAGTTTAGCTCTGTCAACCTCATATGATTCTCCGGCTGTGCTTTGCTGTGTAATATGTTTGATTCGTTGTTTTCTTTTTTTTTTTCATGTTTTCTTTCGGATGGTAATAAGGGTACAGCCAAAGTGAGTCATGTATTTGATTTGTTGTACCTCTCTCAATTCAATAAGTTTACTGTTATCTCAAGTGTACTGAAACCTATTGGGAATACTTTTTACTTGCTCATAATATCAATACCAATTCATTTTGTATTTTTTCTTTCCATTCTCTGCCCTGTATAAATAAATTACCTTTCTTCAAAACAGCTACGTGTACACTGTGCTACCCCCGTAGTAGGTGATTATAAATACGGTTGGTTCATGCCTCAGGTTGAGATATCGAACCAAATACTAGAATAAACTGCGCAGACCAACTGAATCTTATTCACCTTGGAATATTCTCGTTGTTACAACTTTGGCTGTAAAGTTAGGTTGCAAAACAGGACAATGTGCGTAAAATATATACAAAATCAAGCTACTGATCACAGCTTCGAATATCTATCCACAAATACCTTGGCTTTGTCTGGTGCGAAAAACCGTGCCTACACATTTAACAGTTTGGAGCTTTTTATGTCATATACTTTCTATACCATTTATAACTTGTATTGGAACGAAAACGAGTTCATATGATTCACCTGGATGAACATTCTCTCTGCATCTCCTCTGCTTCCGTTTTCTTTCAATATAATGCCCTGAAACACCAGTTCACATTGAGTTTTACGGTCATGTGTATCGCGTGACGTATTCAGGCAGGGCGAGAAAATTACCTTAGCCAAGTAACCTCGGAAGTCTTCAGGATGTTCAGAGATAAGCCGGTCATACACAGCTATAGCGTCGCTGATATGTTCCCAGTCTGAATAAGCTTTTCCAAGAAGCAACTCCACCTGAGCAAACATTGCCCCAACGTTTAAAATAAGTACAAGAACCTAGAATAGATCATTATGATTATGATTATGGTAACATGTTTCTTCCCAAGTAACACACAAAACAGATAAAGCCTTATAGAATACACAAATGTGTCTATATCATCAACGTAAAGTATGGCAAAATGGTTCCAGGGAAGTTGGTTTGACTGGTATGGTCATGACTACACCTATATGTATATTACCAAGAAACCAACTTGCCTGAATTGGGTCCAGATCTGGTTGAGTTTCAGGGGTAACACTGTCTGCTGTGCTTGTTTCCCTTGTATTCAGTCGTTCACGAGTAGCCAGAAGAAATTTGACAGCCTGAGAAGCATGAAATGGATCAACTGAGAAGTTAAGACTAACTTACTATTAGGTTCCTGAGACAAAAAAAAAGGTAACATGGATCTGGTAGAAGCAGATTAACCTCGTCTGGTTTCTTAGCCGCTAAATAAGCGTTCATGAGGCCTCGTGTAACTTCGAGATCAATGCCATTGGAAACCTAGGGGTACATAGATCAAAAAGTTAGAACATTACTGTTAAGAAAAGCATGGTAATAGTATCTATATAAGTTCATATCCTATGTCCCCACTAGAAACTTTCCTACATTACTGAATCATTGTCAGTTCAATGCAAGTAGAAAAGCTATAAAAACTGAGAATATTTACCTTTTCAGATATTTTGTATGCAGCGATACTGCCTTCATAGTTCTTAAGTTCGAAATTTACTTCTCCAAGCAATCTAAAGACATCAGGGTCAGTTGGTCTCTCCTACAGAGCAAGAATCCCACATACTATTAGCTACGTCTCATATCAACATGTTCTTAAGATATAATAAAAGCATGGGAGAAACAAACCTTAGCCAATTTCTCAAGAAGCGCAGCAGCCCGTGAATACTCTCCTAGATTAGTCAGTGTCACAGCTGCCCCCTGAACAACCCCTCAACTTTAAGAAAATTTGTACCGTTATAAATAGTTCAGAAGAGGAAGCCTTGTCTAGTTTTCAGCTTACTGTTAGCAATTTTAGCAAATAAGTTAACGGAAACAGAATGAATTTCATGCAAGCCAAGATAGGTGGAGATTAGACTCATTCAAGAAGAACAAAAAAATGCAAACTTAAAAAAACAAAAGCAAGCAGAATATTAGTTTAAGTTCTTTTCACTATATAATTGGCAGCCTACAGGGAGATGGATGGCTAAATGCTCAGGAAGAAGAAATCCAATCTTACGCAAAACATACACATTGTCTTCACTACTCACCTCTAGAGCAGTTTGATCATTAGGAGTGCCATCGAGAGTTGTTTCAAACTCTTTGAGCCTTTGCTGCCAAGATTAAAAAAGTTTCAAGATGTTCACGGCATCGCTTGCTTCATTTAATCATGAATAAAAGTCGTCAACATCTTATTATACTACCTGAAGCGTGGCTTTCTCCTCTTCTGAAATTTTATTTTTAACCACCGGGGTGTTCTCGGTTGGACTATCGCTGAAAAGTTAAATACAACATTGTTAGAACTGAGACCCACTAAGGCGTCTGAAAACATGACTTGGTGAATCACGGACACGAAGCTATCTGATCCTCAAAACATACCGTATTACCATTACATACACACACACACACACACACACACACACACACAAACAGAGTAGATATTAGACAAATAACAAACAGCGTTTACTGAAACATCAACGTATCTAACTAGTCATATGGAGAGAAAGCCTCTAAAAGATAACTCACCTTCCTGTGGGGAGAAAGTCTCCAAGAGCAAAAACTAAACCAAAGACAACAACAGCTATGCCAACTCCAACCTGTCATGACATTATATAAGGCCTCACGCGGTTTTAGGAAAAAAAAGACAATAGCACACTTGGAAGATATAATTTGTGTGTACCTTGGCACCAAGACCAATTTGTTTCTGATCAGGCTGGACAGGTGCATCATAGTCTATTGGACCGAACTCTTTAACCACTTCTGTCTTTTTCTTCTCAAGAGCTGACCTGGTTCAATTAAAAGGGCAGAGGTCAAAGAAAGAGATTTCATACTAGTGAGAGTACAGAGCTGTTGATAGTGTCTAGGGGTGAGGAAAGTGGTACGCAAGACATGTGCTGAACAAATCAAGAAACTTCTATAGGAAAATCACGTCGCCGTCGTGGGAAAGTCAAGTGAACTACTATTACTCCAACAGCTATCTGCATGCTATAATCATAAGAAACACACACCTTCGAATGGTTTCCAGACGTTCCTCAAAGTCTACATCGAAAGATCGACCAGATTTTCCTTCAAACTGAGAATTCAGACCAGGTGCCTCTGCATGAAAATGCAAGAATGCCTTCAGAGAATTTAAAAAAAAAAAAAAAAAAAAACAGAGCCACAAATAAACACTAAGGTGTGGGGTTGAAGTTATTACTGAAGTAGCTGCAACATGTGTTAACTACATATATACTTACTTCTGGGAGCAGAGACGGACTGTTTCGAAGATGGTTTCCTGCTGCAGCAAATGAAGCCGACATGAAACATAACAGAACTTGAAACTATAAAATGCTCAAACAATGTGTGTAACATAATATATATATTTATACCTTTGCTGTAATGATGGATCTTTCTCTTCCTGTGATGCGATTTTCACATTTTGAATCAATAAAATACAAAATGATTTCTAAAGGCAAAAAAAAAGACGAAGACTTTATAGAATCTACACCTTTTTAGAGCCAAAGCCGCGTTTAGGGTTAGAATCCGAGCAACGTATTCGAAACAAGATAAGCTTCGAGTTGAACGAGACGGCGTTAGCCGCCGCTAGTGTCATGAACATACTCTTTGCTACGAAATTCGCTTAGAGTAAGTGATGAATTTTAACGTCTGAGCAGTTCGGAGAACTTCCAAAGTAGAAACACGTTCGTCGGAACACTGACGATGAGGAGGGAGTGAGCTCCGACGTGATCGGACCGGTGAGGAAGTATGATAACGTTAGTAAAGTGGTTGGTGGTTCTTATTTTTTTGCAGATGATTTCTCTATATGGGCTTGCTCTATAAATGTAGTGTTGGGCTAGGCCCATTATTATGGATCATTCGAGGCTTTGAGCTCAATAATGCTTTATAGTCTGCTTTTTTATTGTATTGAATCGAGAGATTATGACCAAAACAAAACCTCTTGGGCTCGCTCAGGTTTGGTGTTTCGGATGTTCGGACAATCTCTGCCTGGAGCTAAAGTAGTAAGTAGCTTCTATGCTCATGTTTGCAACTGTCTGTGGAGGTATCTTAATGGTGCACTCGGTGGCACAAAAAAAGGAAGTGAATCCCACAAAGCAGCCGTGACTGGTGTGATATGTAAGGCTGGTTATGATTATGAATGAGTCACATGGACTAATGGGTTTTGTGTGTTACATTTCATCTGAATAAATGATAGTTTCTGAGTTTATTGGCACTTCTAAAGACATTTTAGTCGACCACATCTTTGTCTTTAACGATCTTCTTAACTCTCACTCTATTAGATTTCATTTTTCTACCACTTCTCACTCTTCTTGATTTGCCTCCCACTCGTATAGACATTTGTCTACTCCTTAGCCTTACCAGGCGGCGGTTGCTACCACGGTTATGGTTGTGTTTGCGTCCTCGTCTTCTTCTTCTTCTTCTCTGTTTCGGCCTAGTGCTGTCTGCTGAAGTTGGTTCGTCATCGCTTGGATGATCATAACTCGCGGCTTCGATGTCACGGAGACGTTTTCTGCGGTAGACACGTTTAGTGTTCGTCAAACTATGCCACAAGCAACGAATCATCTCTCCAATGGCGAACCAGTACATTGCACAAGCGGCACAAGACATTTTGCATATGCTTTTAACAACACATTGGCATATCCCAAGCTTGAACAAGAGGGTGATAAACATCAAAACTGCAACAAAGAACAAACATCGCTTCATCCAAAAAAGGAAAGTCGAACAAATATACAAGACTGGTCCTGAAATTTTGGAAGCTATAAACATTTTCAGACATATGTATAATTAGTTCTTTAAAATTTAGAGGCGAAAGCCAATGTTTCATTCGGTTAATCCGCAATATAAATATAAATAGTAGTTACTAAGAATATAGAAGAGGCAGAAAGGTTTTACTTATGACACAGAGGCCTGAGATGAGGACGAGCTTGGCAATATCAGGAAGACAAAAATGTTCTATGAAACATGAAAGATCCCATGGCCCTGAGCATACATTTCTGTAAATGGTAATAATAATGAAAAATCATCAACCCAATCAGAACACTTCGATCTTATCTTCAGACAACATTCAAAGGTAAAAAAGAAAAGTGTCTTACAGACAGGATCTTCCAAGTGTGGCTTTGAACGGTGCTGTGAATACGTTCCCAATAAAACCACCAATGTCGGTTCCTATAGTGTTTCCCATTTTTGCTTCATACAAAGTCGATGAGGATCTTTCGGTAGTTAATGAACTAAATCACTCGTTTGAATGATGATTTTCACAGCAATCATGTTCATCAAAAACGTAAAGAAACGAATGCTCTCTTTTTTTCTGGCAGTTTTCAGAATATGAATGAAGTTATCATCTTCGCATACAGTTTCCTCTGTTACTAGAAACCGTTTCTGGATTGGGGTATGTAAATAACTATTTATAACTTTCTTTTTTTTTGCTGATTAATATGTAAGTGTCGCCAATCTATAAGTTATTTGTAAGAGGGAGACAATGTTTATGGAGTGTTACTCGCTAGTGTATTTTAATTGATTAAAAAAGTTTTACATGATTACAATTTTTTGTAAAAATTAACCAATGAATTTTAATTAATATTTAAATCGTAAGTTTTTTTTTCAAAATTTCTTTGTATTGTTAACATATAGTGATATAGATATGCTTATAAATGTATCAGATAATTTTTTTTTACTTATCCATTCGGAAATCAAATTCATAAATAAATCAAATTCATAAATAAATTCATCTGATCGAATAATACCAAAAAAAATTATATAAATGAATAATATGTGATTTTGATAAAGATTTTAAAGTCATAAACATCATGATAACGTTGGATATGATTCACACTTGCATAACATAGTCAATGTCGTAAAAGAGAAATCATAATAAGTGGAGCACATTCACGGAGGAAGCCGCTGAATCATGAATAGAACTTCCACCGGCCAATTAAAGAGGCTTTCTTTAGATAACGCTGGAGGATTCATGAGTTATCTGAGGGATTGTGAAACCAATCCTTGAAAGTTTATGTGTTCTGAATGATCCAATGTTAATATATTGGACATGGATTTACTGTATTTTTAAACTTGTCTTCATCCTATATAGAGAAAATGTGAGCCCAAAAACAAACAAGTGGAGCTTTGAATCAATGGTCTTCTTTGTCACATTTGGCTGACAAAAAACAGAAGTAACAAAGAACACTTTACATGCGTGGTTTGTAAAGCCAACCTCAAAAGCAGAAAGTTGGTTTGTGGTTGTATATTTGGCTTCTGAAGCAAGTAATTTCTCATTTATTCTCTTAGTTATGAAATATAAATATGTTTTTAAGAATCTTTTATATTTTTAGTTATACTTTAATTTTATTAGCTGATTTATATTTTCTTAATTAATTTGGGAGTATTCTATGGATGGACTCAGACTATAAAAAGATAGAATTCACACATAAAGTTTCTTTCCAAATATAGGTTGGGGATAAAGACTATATATGTGTGGTTGTTAAGGAATAATGTGATTTCACCATTCGACTACAAGGTCTTCAACAGTTAATTTATTTACATTCATAATTGATTTTATAATAATTAGGCCCCCTTAAGACATTGGCAAGTGTTTGTACGATCTGATCCACCCTGGCCAAACGATAACACGAGGATTAGATATGTTCGGTCCTAAAAGCATATTTAAGAAATATATGAATGTTATTTGATCAAAAAAAAAAATTTGATAAAAAAAAATAGAAATATATGAATGTTGTTTTATTTTTTCTTGATTTCTAGAGTTTGTTTTTATTGTTGTAAACAGAAAAAAAATATAGAGAGAGAAATTCTAAGAAATTTACTAAAATACAAAATTGATAATTTTTTCTATGTTTAAGTTAATTTTTATTTTCAAATTTGAAGCTTTAGCAACTTAATTTTATACATATAATTTATAATTTGAACTTTTAAAACCGACCGTGAGCTTAAATATCATATTGACAAATAAAGAACAAAAAATTATGGTTGAATGGTTGTTTAATTCTAAGAATTTTACTAAAAATACAACATTGATAATAAAAAAATTAATTTTAGCAATAACTTAATTTTTATTTTTCAAATTTGAAACTTCTTCTACTTACTTTTATATAATTTTGAATTTTTATTTTAAAATCGACAGTGGGCCTAAATACCATATTGATGAATAAAAAACTTAAAATTGTGGTTGAATGGTTGTGTGACACGTGAGTATCAATGAAGAATCATCTCTTTCACAAAAATCATCTAGAGACTAATGTATGATCTTGAAATCTGGGTTTGGATTATAATTTCCAAAATGGATACTCTTTCCGTTTCAAATTATTTGTCGTTCTGGAGTAAAATTTTTGTTTCAAAATAAGTTTCGTTTTCGATTTTCAATGCAAAATTTATTGGTAATATTCTATGTTCTATTTTTCTATTGGTTGATATATGGTTAGGTATATTGGTAATAGTGTTTTTATTTTGAAAATATGTAAAATTAAATGTTTTCTTGTGCATAAACGTAGAACGACAACTAATATAAAACGAAATGAGTATTATTTAAAGCCATAGGATAACTATCGCTGTAATAACTTGTGATAGTTAGACAGTGGATTTCAAACGTTTGGTTGGGAACATGAGCGTTGGATACAGTTATATGCATATTTATGAAACATAAAATTACCGATCAAGTTAGGATGTATTTACATATTTTCTATGTTTTAATGATCAATAATTTAAAGTTACATTCTGTTAAAGCTACAAATAATTTCAATTCATTGGATGCAGAAATAAATACAACAAATTCAATTGAATCTTGCGATATTATCTCTGTGATTGATTGGTTATTACTAGTTTCAATGGATATATTATGTATATTTTTGATTGGTTTTGAGCCAAAACTAGCCAAAACATGTATACATCATTTCAGAGATTTCTGTTTGCATCATTTCAATTTTCAAGAGTTAAAATACTAATGAACTTACATTTAATGGCTGGATGAAAAATAAAACACCGTATAAAGAGTTAGAGCCCAAACGGTCGCAGTTACCACACCACCAAAGAGTCACATCAAGGACCATGGACTAATAGATCAAAGCTCACTGCATGGGACCCGTTAATACATGTTGCCGTGTGTAAGCGTTTGATTTGTGTGAGTGGCAAATTGAGTTAGTTCTCTTTCACTCTCGCTACTTATGATTTTGTCAAGTTACTACATTAAGAGCCTAACGATCATGTGCGCACCACATTATGTAGGCGAACCATGTCCTCTCATACCGACGACCTAAGATGATGACATCTATCCATCACTCCACATCTAGTACGGCACACGTAGTGTTATGGTTAGATCTGCCAACAGTGTGATTAAATGCTGATTGGTACATGTATGATATGATATAATATATACTTTGTATTAGATTTTCTAACTTGAACCGAAAGTTCATGACCTTACATTCATAATCTCTTCCATGTTGCTCAGAGTCAGCATTTAAGATCTCCAATTTAATGATTGAATATTTGAATCTAAAACACAAAAGAACTAAACTTTGATAGTATTACTAAACCACTAAGAGCATCATTAAGGGGAATGTTTAGAAGGATGCTTAGAAAGGGTGATTAGCAAAAAAGTGGGTGGATCCCATAAAAAGAGTGCTTGTGTTGCCTAATTAAGAATTGGTGTTTGCACTGTTTGCGGACTACACTGACAAATGTCGGCCCGTAATTAGTTTGTTTATTATTTTTTATTTCTATTAAAAAAAAAAATTAAACACTCCTATGAGGTGCTTAGGGTTAATAGTGCTCTAACACTATAATATTTGTATTAGTTTTTGATTTTTCTTTTTGTAAAAAGGTTTACTTATTAGTTTTGATTATGTAAAGTTCAAACTAAATTTTCAAAACAAATACTGTAATCGTCAAATGTGCATTAACAGTTGGGATTTATTTACTTACGGTTCAAAAATAACTGATGATTAATTACTACCTTGAGTCCTTGACCAAGTTCTTATTGTTTTTGAAAAACTCTTGTCCTTTTAAAATCAAAATGAACGTACAAGTTAAAACACATTATGAAACAATAGTCCTAGAAACTATCTTTTCTTCTTGATTTTTTTTTTCTAAAAGAAATTTATATTCTTATTGTAATAAGAACAAGTGTTTTTATCTGCAAACTGCTTCTAATATACAGGTTTCGATGATTGTGAGTCTTACGTTAAAACCAACAGAAACAAAAACTCAGATACGATGCTCATTTATTTAGTTGTATCTACTATCTACACCCTCTCGCGAAATCAACAACATAGAGTGCTTGTTTTATTAGCAGTATCAATCAAATATTATCAATTAATATTGTAATTTTTTAATAACATCTCTTGTAATCCTTCATATAACTTTAGACTGATTTTCTTTTGTTTATACATAAGAGATTTGTAATCATGATGAACAATAAGACACACAACTCCGTTTAATTCTTTTATTTTATCATGGTATTACAGAGGAGCTAATTCTAATTTTCTAGGTTTTTATTTACTTCCGGGATTGGGAAAAGGTAGGTTGGTCATATCTCCACAATGTTTGCATTTAAATTTTTTATTTTGGTTAAATAGATTTTGCTTGTAGCTTACGAGTTTTTAGCCTTTTCAAATGAATGATTTAGTTTGACAAAGAATTAAGAGCTATTGGAAATTTTGAGATTGTGATTTTTAATAAGATTTTTGATATTTTGTTGTAGAAATGTGTGACATATAATTTGTGTGTTTTAGTTTATGATATTATGAAAATTTTGGATTTTGTTTTTATTGGAGAATTTATAGAAATGTTCATGTGTGTTTTTTATCAATTTCTAATTCGATTTATGAATTATTTGATATAAACATACTTGTTGTGGAATTAAGAACGAAAACAAGTGGAAGTTTCATCTCTTTTACAAGGGTGATGTCACTATCTTAGAGAAATACGTTGATTTATTGTGCTTATACTCGATATGTATCCACAGAACCACAACGTAGATATTTGTGTTTGATATTATGATTTTGCGTCTCTTATTCCATTTTAAATGAAAAAAAAATAGCAGTGATTTCAATGAAATGTTAGTCGTAGTGTCATGATCAGAGGCGGACCCGGCCAAGTTTTTAGTGTGGGGCATGCAGTGTAAAAATTGTTTAGATCAAAGGTATATACATAAATTTGTGTTATACTATTAAAGAGAAAAAAAAGTTTGGTATGGGGCACATCTATATTAAATTTAATATTAATTGTAAAATATATTAAACTTTAAATAATTTTATTCATTTCAAATATTACTCCCTCCGTTCCACTAAAATAAATGTTTTACAAAAATAAATTATTTCACAAAGATGTATTTTTTATGTTTTCTATACAAAAATTACAAATTTCAATAAAATTAATTGAATTTATTGAAAGACTATTGGTTAAAATGCATTGGAATTTGATAATTTCTAAAAACAATGTATGATTAATATATTTTCTTAATATGTGTGAAAACACCAAAACATTCATCTTAATATCTTAATGGAACGGAGGGAGTATTAGTTAAACAGATTTAATTATAATAACATAATGTATTTCAATCATTTTTAAAATTTATGTGGAAGAATATATTAAAAAAAAAAACACTTTCAGGAGGGCTGGTCTATAATTTGTAACGAGTATCATATTTTTCAATCATATTTTTCAATCATATTTTTCAATCATATTTTTCATAACCATCTCGTAGAATTTTAGATTGGTTCTTTTTAGTTTTAACATAAAGAAGACGATACACAATTTCATTCTCTTGTTTAATCATGTTTCACATCCTTTATATGTTGACGTGCGTGAACTAAACAGGTGGGCCATATAATTTCTTAAATGTGATTTTTGGGAGTACGTGAGTTTTGAATCAAAACTTTTGATTTTCCTGGGTAGGTAGCTAAATGATTTACAGTTTAATAAACATTTTATTTAAGTTTTAAAAAACACTTAGATGATTGGTTCATGAAGTCTTGTGACTTCATTTACTATTATTTTATTGTCGGCACATTTATTATTTATTAGTTTTATTTTTAGAGTTCGTTTATGTTTACTCCAAAAAGCAAAACGCAACTGTACACATTGACAAATACTAAGAATAACAAAGTAACATTAAATTCCTTAATTAACAGTCCCATATTAAATTATTATTATAGTGCGTTCTGAATCTCTATATAAACAAGACCTCGTCCAAACTATCTAAAAATCGATCGTAAAGGCAAACATCGACCCACCACAAGTAATTTCTCTCATCTCTTTCATCCCCTCTACTCATATTCGTTACACGAGGGCTCTTTCAGTACAAATGCATATCAAAATCAGATTATAATTGTATAAAAATATGCCTGTAAATATAGTGATAAATATATATGCCTGTAAATGTAGTGATAGAAACACTGCGTATATTTATTTATAGCATCATATGATTGATTGAATGAAATGCTCTGAACTCAATGAGTATCTCTATCTTTATGGACATGTACGTATACATAGGATCATTGTCATTATGTGGAAGTTAAAGATAGGAGAGGGAAATGGGGAAGACCCTTACTTGTCAAGCAGCAACAACTTCGTCGGCCGTCAAACATGGGAGTTTGATCCCAAAGCCGGTACACCGGAGGAACGAGCCGCCGTCGAAGAAGCTCGCCGGAGTTTCTTGGCTAACCGTTCCCGTGTTAAAGGTTGCAGTGATCTCTTCTGGCGAATGCAAGTAAGCTTTTACTTTTCTCAACTGAGTATTCTTATTTGTTTATCATGACAAAAGGTACCCAAAATCGCAATAGGTTGTAATATAGTTTTTATACACACTTTTTTTTGTTACAGTCACGTATTCATCTTTGTTCAATTTATAGTTTGCATAGATTTATCACTCGTATATTTAACTATACTACGTTCATAATGTATTTAGTATTTACGTACAGTTAGATTACAACCACAAGATTATTTGTTTGGGTTTGAGCTACCACCACGTGATATGAAGTATGTGGAATATAAATTATCTTCAGTCACTAGATGCATCGTAGTATCGTATGTAAAAGAAAACTATAAATATCATTTTCTTTTAAACACTAAATGATTTGTGTTGATAGTATAAGCATGGTTGACAAAAAAAAGCTATAAGATTAGTATAGTTTTCTTACAAACACTAAATCTTAAGAAACCTTTGATTTATAGTCAAGTCGTATAAAGAGAGAATATCTAGTATCTCAAAATGAATATATAATATAAAATATTTTATTTTACTATATTTTGGATAAATAACTGATTTTTTCAAGTAAATGAAACTAATCACATGTTGACAAATGTCCAAGAATCTCCAGGTTTCATTTAGGATATTATCCATTACATATCTACTTTTCTTTTGTACTTCTTTTGTTTTTTTGTTATTTGTTTTTGAGATATTATTGGAGATGCTCTTATTATGTCAGATGAAGAGTTAAAAGGCCAGTGACAACAGATTTGATGAGATTAAGCATTTTTACATTTGAGCCCCAAAAGATAATGGGCCTTGTTACCATTACTCAAAACGTTGTTGGGCCCTAAATTATAATTCGCCTTCTTTCGAATACGCGCAGTTTTTGAGAGAGGCGAGATTCGAGCAAGTGATCCCGCCGGTGAAGATCAACGGCGACGAAGCCATAACTTACGAGAAAGCGACGGATGCGTTACGGAGAGGAGTTTCATTCTTCTCGGCTTTGCAAGCCTCCGACGGTCACTGGCCAGGAGAAATCACCGGACCTCTCTTCTTCCTTCCTCCCTTGGTGAGTGTTTATTACTCTCTGTTTCATCCTTTCGAATATGTCTATCGGCGAGCGAACAATGTAGCGCTAGGATTAGGGTTTCTAATTGATAACAAAGAGGAAACGATTGAAACAGATGAATTATCCCTTTGCAGGTGTTTTGTTTGTATATCACAGGACACCTCGAGAAGGTATTCGATGAAGAACATCGCAAGGAGATGCTTCGTCATGTCTATTGTCATCAGGTACTTTTCACTAAGCAGAGGTTTGGATTAGTGATCATACTCAGAGGAGCTAAGTTAATGTTTTGCAGAACGAAGATGGTGGATGGGGATTGCACATTGAGAGTAAGAGTATTATGTTCTGCACTGCGCTGAATTACATTTGCTTGCGTATTCTTGGAGAAGGTCCCAATGGAGGACCAGATAACGCGTGTAAACGGGCAAGACAATGGATTCTTGACCGTGGTGGTGTTACTTATATTCCTTCATGGGGGAAAATATGGCTTTCGGTAAATCTTCCAGACCTTATGTATATGCCTGAGAGATGTTGCAAAAGTTACAATCAGCTGTTTTGTTTTTTGGTATGTGTAGATACTCGGGATCTATGATTGGTCTGGAACCAATCCGATGCCTCCTGAGATATGGTTGCTACCTTCCTTTCTTCCAATACACTTAGGTTTGTTTTACTAACTGGCTCAGCTTAAAATCGTTATTTCCATTTGAATTTATGTTTAGATGTTTGTGTTGACGCAAAATATAATACAGCGAAAACATTGTGCTATTGCCGGATGGTTTACATGCCAATGTCGTATCTATATGGAAAGAGGTTTGTTGGTCCAATAACACCTCTTATTCTGCAACTGCGTGATGAACTCCTTTTGCAACCTTACGAATCAATCAACTGGAATAAAACCCGGCGTCTATACGCAAAGGTATGCTTGACCTCTTTTAATCTTCAATTTTTTTATGTCATTGTAGCATAAACATTTTTATTCGTTCTTCTCGCAGGAGGACATGTATTTTCCCCATCCTTTGGTTCAAGATTTGGTATGGGATGCTCTATACGTCTTTGTGGAGCCGTTCCTTACCCGTTGGCCGTTAAACAAGCTTGTGAGGGAGAAAGCTTGTCGGCTGGCTATGAAACACATACATTACGAAGATGAGAATAGCCATTATATCACCATCGGATGTGTTGAGAAGGTAAAATGTTGAATGACCCTTAATAAAATTAGGCATATCACTCTCTTGAGAACGTACATTTGGATTCTAAATTGAACTTTTTTGTTCTGTAGGTATTGTGCATGCTTGCATGTTGGATTGATAACCCTGATGGAGACTACTTCAAGAAGCATCTTGCTAGAATTCCGGATTACATGTGGGTCGCTGAAGATGGAATGAAAATGCAGGTGACTAAAGGAGTGAAAATCAGTTTCTTTTGGTATATTCTCTCTAGCGATGGAAACTTCTTTAAATTTATTGATATTTGCAGAGCTTTGGAAGTCAGCTCTGGGATACAGGGTTTGCGGTTCAAGCTATACTTGCTAGTGATCTCCTTGATGAAACTAGCAATGTACTCAAGAAAGGACATGATTATATTAAGTTATCTCAGGTTTGATATCCTTTTAACTATAATATTGTAGCTTGAATTTTTCTAAAGAGAGGAGTTGAATGTGTGTTTTCTAAGTCAAAGAACTTTTGCAGGTTAGAGAAAACCCGTCTGGTGACTTTAAGAGCATGTACCGCCACATTTCCAAAGGAGCATGGACCTTATCTGATCGAGATCATGGATGGCAAGTTTCAGATTGTACGGCTGAAGCTTTAAAGGTAACCAATCCAGTCACGGATGCATAACAAGTTTACTGGAGCGTCCAAGAGAGTTATGCCTCAAAGTACTTCTTTGGTTTTGTAGTGCTGCCTGCTGCTCTCCACCATGCCATCTGAGGTTGTTGGCCAGCAAATAGATCCCGAACAGATATATGATTCTGTTAATCTCTTGCTATCTTTTCAGGTAAGTTTACATCTGTAAGACTAATATGTCCTAAAAGATTATTGGCTCTTATTAAGATTTGCAGCTAAGACTTCATTTAAATGTAGAGTGAGAAAGGAGGTGTGACTGCATGGGAGCCTGTACGTGCATATGAATGGATTGAAGTAAGAGCTTGAAACACATATCAAATTTGGAAGTTCTTAGGATGGGAATCTGTGATGTTTTAACCTTTGTAACTTGAGTTTCAGTTTCTCAACCCCACGGAGTTTCTTGCTAATCTCGTGGCCGAGCGTGAGTATGTGGAGTGCACATCATCTGTTATACAAGCTTTGGTTCTGTTCAAGCAACTCTATCCAGATCACAGGACAAAAGAGCTGAGCAGGTCTATCGAGAAAGCGGTGCAATTCATAGAAAATGAACAAACGCTAGATGGTTCATGGTATGTTACTTTAAACACAAATCATACATGGTAATGAAATATGGGTCAAGAGAACTTTAACAGAATAATGTTTTACTCGAGCCATGGTTTATAGGTATGGGAATTGGGGTATTTGTTTCATTTACGCCACATGGTTTGCTCTTGGCGGCCTAGCAGCCGCTGGTAAAACCTATGAAAGTAGTCTTGCTATGCGTAAAGGTGTTGAGTTCTTACTCAGGACACAGAAAGATGATGGAGGTTGGGGCGAAAGCTATCTGTCATGCCCTGAACAGGTATTATGCGGTATAAGTACTTGGTACATGCATGAAGGTATCCAACTAGTGTTGACCTTTTTAGCATTTTGTGTATTTAGAGATACATACCATCAGAAGGGAATCAATCCAACCTTGTGCAAACAGCTTGGGCCATGCTGGGTCTCATTCACGCTGGACAGGTTCAAAAACATGTCATTTATTGCATTTGAATTTTTTCATTTCAATAAATTCCCTCAATTTATTAGGCCGAGAGAGATCCAATACCTCTTCACCGTGCTGCAAAGCTTATCATCAATTCGCAAATGGAGGATGGAGATTTCCCTCAACAGGTTAGACAAACATGATTCTTATGGGATTCAAATGATCTATAATTCATTTCCTTAGTACATTTGGATTTGGAATTAATGTTTATGGTCATTGCATTTGCAGGAAATAGTAGGAGTGTTCATGAAGAATTGCATGATGTACTATGCTACCTACAGAAACACTTTCCCATTATGGGCACTTGCTGAGTATCGTAAAGCTGCGTTTCCTAACGCAACAACAACATCTACAGCTTCCTAAATATAATTGTTCACACATTTAAGACAAGAAAACAAAGTAGTGTCAAAATTGAACAAAATAACAAATTGTAACACTACAAATGTAATATTCAGATGCATGTTTGTAAACAAAATACAGCACAAAGTAAACACAAAAATATTTATAATAAAATAATAAATATTTCTTCTTTTTCCTTGTGTTTTTCATAATTGATAAACATTTCTCTCGTCTTTGGGCTACTTTTCTTTTTAACTCTTTAGAAATCATAATCGTCGTGGGCTCGATACGACGATGAAAGATCATCTTTAAGTTTCATACTTGACCGTTGAACCATTTCTTACAAGTGCTTCAACAACTTCTGACATCGGTGGTCGGAACTCAGGTTCCACTTGTACACAATGCAATAATGTCGGCGAATCTTGACAGTGACTTTGGTGGGTAAAGTCCATGCAAAGCTGGATCTGCTATGTTCGACAACGCATCTATGTCATGAAGCTGCGGTGTCGCCCACCGTACCAACGATCTCTCCGGCCTTGGCTTCTCTCTGTTAAAATATATGTAACTATCATAGCGTGAAAGAAAGAAGTAACCCTAGACTACACTAAAAGATTTGTTATATCAAATCGAAATTTGATTAATAGTCATAAAATTGGAACTGACCCATCAAATGGAACTCGACCAGTGAGAAGCTCTAACATGACGACGCCGAAGCTGTAGACATCACTCTTTGGTGTGTAAGCAGAAGGGTTCTTGGCTTCTGGTGCATTGTATCCTTCTCCAAGGTTTTGACTCGTCTTCTGTGACACCATTATAATATATATACATACAATTAACTCTCAGTCCAAATTTCTACAATATTTTAACGAGAATTATTAATCTAATGCCTTACGAGATAGAATTGGGAGAGGCCGTAATCTGAGAGACGAGGGTTGAGATCTGCGTCTAGCAAAATGTTAGAAGACTTTATGTTCTGATGCATCACAGAAGGTGAACATGCCTCGTGCAAGTATCTACACAAAACAAAACAACACATGATGGTTATGAAAAGTTTTAAGTAAAGAGCGTTTGCACTTAAGAACGCACTCGACGGCTCGAGCGGTTCCCAAGGCGATTCTGACTCTTGTGTTCCACGTCAAAGGTTTACTGAAACAATCTGACAAATGAAGGAACTCGTGTAGTGAGCCGTTCCTGAAGTATTCGTACACTAACATGTTGTGACCTTGCTCTGAGCAATAACCTATGAGCTCTGCTATGTTCTGATGCCGAATCTTTGAAACGCTCATCACCATTGGCGTTATTCCTTCTCATTTACCCGAATCAAACAATGTTGAATCGATCTTCTTGACCGCCAAAGTCTGAATCAAAGACATAATATATATGTGAAAGTAAGTGTGATTGTCTTATTACTTGTGAAACAAGGTAGGTCAGAGACTTACACGTCCATCTGGATATTTGGCTCTGTAAACACGCCCTATTGAGCCTTCACCTAGTAGGTTTCCAGGTGCGAATTTGTCTGTTGCGGTTTGCAGATCAGAGAGCTCGAACTCCGTAGCAGCACGAGTCGAAGTGGTTCGTTTTGCGTTGAGCTTGTTCGCAAATTCAGTATCGTTGAAAGACATCACACGAGATGACACTGAATGTTTCAGTCCCTTGGATCCAACTCCGTGCATATTATCACCATCTTTTTGCTATAAATAGAGATAGCAAAACTACTCTCTCTCTCTCCACGTCAATCTCTCACTCTCTCTTTCATTATTGCACAAACACACAAATAGTATATTACATTGAGAAATTCCGTTAGATAGCCCATTTTAGTTTGTTTGTCACAAAAATAGTTTTTATGGAAGAAAATGACCAAAATGTTTTTTTAGAAGCTAAAAAATTCATTTATATGCATTTATAGCCCTAGGGTTAACTAATTTGCACTTTAGGGTTTAGAGTTAAGGGGTGGGTTTGGGGTTAGGGTTTCAAATTTCAAAAAAAAAATAAAAAAAAAATCAAAATTTCAAAAAAAAAGAAGTCTATTTTGGTCATTTTATTTTTTGAGGGCTATTTTTGTGACAAAAACTTAAAAATGCCTATTTAAGAGAATTTCCCTATTACATTTATATCAGTATATAATATATATATACATGTCTTGACCTTATAAATTATAAAACACAACAAAAATATATACTTTTTCAGCTACACGGTAAGCCTATTAGTTGACGAAAAGTAAGCCCATTAATTACGTTCGGCTATATTACTACCCATTGGGCCTCCTTAGTCTATCAACTGAATAAATAGTTTTGATTAGCCGTCGTGTGTTACCATGTTATGAAGAAACAAGACACTCCTCAATTTGTTATAGACATTGTATCATTTTAAATCTTGTTTAAATCAATTAATATTATACTTAACAAGACTCTACAAAAAACAATCTGAAGGTACATGAGGTCCTTTCTCCACTGTTTCTTCTTGATAACATTTTCAAGGTCCATAGTCACCATCTCCGATCAAGTTGCATATATCTGAACATTCCACTAAGCTACACACAAAATAACAACAAGAATCATCAGCTCCTCTACGTTAAAGATTCATGATTAACAAAACAACCTTAGGAAGGTAATTTACCAGTAATTACGACTTCGAAATCCTTGTTTGAACACCACTAATGGCCTTTCCATCAGATACATCCACAAGAGAGAAAAAGATCAGTTACCAAAAAGTGAGTGAGAAAAGAAAGAAACAGAGAGATAGATAGAGAGAGAGAGAGAGGAACCTTCTGATATTGAGTGGTCCTTCTCCATCTCCACCACGAATACAAGTGTTGACGCATTTAACGGTGCATTTCTCTGCGTTCTTGGATTTGGGTCGTTGTATCCTCTGTTTCTTGCAGTCTTCACCTGATAGCGTTTGCGGTACGTTTGATAGCGTTTCACCGTCTTGCGGCGGAGGAGGAAGCTCTGCGTAAGCTATAGACACAGAAGACATCATAACCGCCGCCGCTACGGCTCCAAACGCCGCAGTGGATATACGAACAGCGGCCGACCTAGTCACCAACCGGCTCTGACACCGAGATCTACTTCGATAGTTCAAGAAGTTCGTGTGACGGAGAGAAGGAGAGTGTATTATCATTACTTAACAAATGTGTTTTGGTCTTTTGTTTTGTAAGTTCATCAGAATCTCTTAGTCTTGTTTTCTCCAGAAAGATTGAAGCTAGTGGTTCTCGTTGAAGACTCTATCTTGTTTAGACACGTGTCAACATCTGGTGGCTTGGGATTCAGATACTGCTTAAACTCCACGAGTGTCAGAATCTTGTGCTTATCGTGGTAATAAGATTCGAGAGTGTAATAATCTCTGGGACTTATATACAGAGAGAGAGATAAAAGCCATCACAGTAGTTAACCAAACACGTATGTATATAAATCACGTACAAATAGTAATTAACCATGCATTGTTAGGAAAATGAATATACTATTTCCAACTATTTAAAATCAGCACATTTAATACCTATCCAACAAAACAAACTCAAATATCTGAATTAATACTCCAAATATATTCAAAACCTAAATAACTTAAAATATTCAATTTCAAATTTATTTTTAACTAATTCGGAACATTATTAACAGAACTTTGAAATAAATTTCAAACAAAATTTACTCAAACTTGAAATATTATTAACCGAAGCCAACTCGATCATATATAAAACCCAAATAGATTTATGAGACCTGAACCCGAAAATCTGATCAGAACCGGGACACCCTGGCCTAGTTTTCAGTCTTTAGCGGAAAAACCAACACACTTGACCGGAAATCAAACTCAGGTCGCCGATGCAATCAAAACAATTCAATTACACAGCACAAAGCTGGAATACAAAGGAGAGGGGAGTTTTGGAACGCATAAGATCTCATCTTTTTTTATTTCTAACAGAAGCAATGGAAAAAACGTTTTCCCAAGAAGTAACTTGACTGCTCAACGGTAGAGACTCTCTGATTTAAGATTCTCAGCAATCTCAGTCTCCCATCGATCTCCATTCTCAAGAAGCTTTTCCTTGTCATAGAGAAGTTCCTATGAAAAGAGGGAGGGGGCATAACAAAAGTTCAATATGCATGCCACAGAAGGCCTAGAGGGGTAGAAAATTGTGGTATAAAACCTGACCTCGTGTGTCTCGGTCGCGAATTCAAAGTTAGGTCCTTCGACAATTGCATCAACGGGGCATGCTTCTTGGCAGAAACCACAGTATATGCATTTTGTCATGTCGATGTCATACCTGTAGAGCTCCAAATCATCATGAAAGTGTAACAAAGAAAGCATCTATGGTTTTTACTAAACTGCAAGATCAGGGAACTGTGACCTAGTGGTTCTGCGGCTTCCATCTTCCCGCTCTTCTGCTTCTATTGTGATTGCTTGAGCTGGACATACCTGATGAAATAGACAAGTATCCCACTCAATATAACAGTCCGAGGTAAACAAAAAAGATTCCATAGCCATATAAGATAGTATATGATCTTCACATATTAAACGGATAGTAGTCAGCGAATATGAGGCATTTCATCAGAATTCTAGCAAATTCATTACTAGTGCTCAAATGATTCTTCTAATAACCAGGATGAAAATCCAGAGCTATTAGGATAATAGGGGTTAACAATCTTCGTTAAATCAATGCAAAGGTACTACTCATCCCCGTAGAAGAGCTACTAATAATACAAAGAGCAGATGAAACTAAGTCTTAGCATAGATGTAAAGACTCACAGCTTCACAGAGTTTGCAGGCAATGCAGCGTTCTTCGCCAGTAGGATAACGTCGAAGAGCATGTTCACCACGGAAACGAGGGCTGAGTGGACCCTTCTCAAATGGATAATTGATCTGCATACACAAGACAGAGTCAATACAGAGTTTCTTTCTTTCTTTCAATCTAAAGAATTGAAAGAGATGTAACTCACAGTAACTTTGGGATCAAAGAAGTACTTGAGGGTCAACGACAAACCACGCACCATTTCAGTGAGAAATAGTGTGTTTATGCTCCGTTCAAAGACTGCAAAATAAAATGCAAAACCGCGAGGATAAGTATGAGAAAAAAAAGAAAAAGGCGAAAAGATCATCATAATAGCAGTACCAGTATTCCAGTCCTTGGAGATTTCCTTAGCAAGTTGCTCCTCTTCTTCATCATCTGAACAAATTACAGAAGCAAACACATGAGTCATCAACATACACCAAGATCCATGGAAAAAGAGGTAAACTCACACTTCAACGTTATAAAAAAAATATACCTTTCTTGGAGCCATAAGAAATACCACGGGACTGCAATCCAGAAAGATGAGATCCCTGCAAAGCTTTCCCTGACAAAACCTATGGAAAATGAAGATAAGCTCATGATGAAGTCTCTCCCTCATATGATTCGTAGATCAGCCACACAAAAATTCAATCCCTATCACATTCTACCATCTAAGAAATTAGATAGTTTCGATTTCAGACTCAATCCCGAAGAGAATCTTATTTGATCCCCAAAAACTCTTAAGAGACATCCAAACAAGTAGAAAGTAAAAGACAAGAGCGAACGAGGTTCATACGAGATGGCGAGCACGGATTGTATTCAGTGACCTGCGAGCCAGCATCGAAGCCATTGATGATGGATTCGATTTTTTTAGGGTCCTTCCTTCCTTCTTCACTGCGATTAACGACTAGAAACAAAAATGAAAAACTCTCAGATTAAAGCCAACAAAGAGCTCTTAAAAATACTATTTTGACCCCCAATTTAAAATACTATTACAATTTAAGTCCCTTGGTGCAGTAACAATTGGATTTCTAAACCGGCTACAGAACAGGATTATGAATTAACAGAATCAGTGCCTTTAAATCCTCAGATTAAAATAAATGAAAAGCCTTGAATAATCAAGTTTTGTCCCCGATTTAAAGATATTATTACAATTTTGTCCCTGGTGCAATATCAATTGAATTTCTGAACCGGTGACATAACCGTATTACGCTTTAATCGAATCATTTCCTTTACCGAGATACAATCCAGAAGAGTTACAAAGTGCACCACCCCCTTAACTGATACTTCTTGCATACACTTCTTTACAAAGAAAGATCTGTGAAATGTTTTTGTTTCAGTTGAAGTTGGTAGATCAATGATTTGGTGCAATGTAGAAAGAGTTTCCACAATTAATGTGAGATTGCATCAAAGGATTCCATCTGTCAAATATTATCCGGCCACCACGCCCCATCCTCCCCTGAAACCGACTTTGAGGGTGACCGGAGGATGAACCAGGTGCTGGAGGAACAATCCCTGCAGCTGCCAGTTTCTCTGGGACCAGCGGTTTTGTGAACAGCATCACCGGTTCATTAGGATCCTGAGGAGATTCAAAAGCCAAAACCAGTGTGTAACATGTTTTGTTTAGTGATTAGTTACAGCAAGTAGAGAGAGAGAGGGAGGTGTTGTTGTAAGAGAAGGTTTTAACCAGTCTGTGAAGCCAATTGTGATGCGAGTGTCGTCTTCTAACTTCTTGTTTTATGCCTCCGGGTTGAGGTGCATTCAGGTTTGAGTTTGTGAAACGAGAGTTAGGGATAACGGACGGTCTTGTGCGTACATGTGTGCTAGTGTAGTCATCTGAGTCCATCAACTCTTCGTCGCTTGAGCCAAATTTGTAAAATGTTGTTGTAGCTGGTGGAAATCCAGGCAAAGCCAAGCTCTCTTCCAATAGCTCTGTTTCATGCTGCAATATCAAACCCAAATGTCAGACTAATACACACACTCACAAAGAGTCCTAGGAGTAGTAGTAGTAGTAGTAGTAGTAGTAGTATGTACCCTGTATTGGAGTTGCATTCTCTGAAGGCTAACCTCGCCATCCATGACATCCCTCTTTTTTTCTTCTCTCTAGAGAATGGTAAAACCGAATAAGTGAATATCGAGAATGCGACCCTTTTGCTAAGATATGAAATGAAGTTACATGCAAACGTCATATACTCTTAAAACTGTCATAAAGAACACCTTAATGAGAGCTTCCAGAATTGTCTTCGCTTGGTCAAGATTGCGTCTAACCTGAATAATAATACAATTCCCAGAAGGTATAACTTGTCTTCAGAATCAAACAGAAAAAATCATCAAAGGACCCTAATAGATAATTAAAACTGGTTCTACTAAGAAAGCCTCGCTTACCTGTCGAAGCTTTTCAAATGACTGCACATTGTTTTCTCTCCTTTGCATCTATAGTAGAAATAAAGCCTTATCAGTGTTTTTCTTTCTCCAATTGGATTTAAATATATATATATAAAAAAAGTATCAAGATAACAGCCTACCCTTCTTGTGTGGAGTCTGTGAGCTTTCTCCCTTGGCCTAAACACATTGTACGGATTGGTGTCATTGACCGGTGGAGGAGGCTATTCCAAACAAAAGCAAAACTTTTAATAAAGTAATCGAGGTCCAAGAGGGCAGGTATTGTTTGTTTCAACCTATATAATGGTACAAACCTGTAAACGCCGCAAGATAGGTTTCTGCCATCTTTTGCGCTAAGTACACATAAAAGAAAAGATAATGAAACATATGCATTAGGATTATAAGCCAAACGTGCTCCTCCAGATGTATAACTGGTTTATAATCTGAAGAGTTATATTACTCCCATCACAAATGATTATGCATATACTTTAAGAACCCAAATATATGTCAAACAAGGTTTATCTCACGCTGTCAAGAAAAGTTCTATAAGTACCATCAACCTATGCAACACAATGTCTGTATCCAGAAAGCTTGTAACAATTCAAACCATGTCAAGTAAGGTTTATGCCAAACCTTGTCTTTCCAGTAGTTGAAGATAGCCTGGAAGACTCCATAATTAATAGACAGTGATTGCAGCGCCTGCAGTAAGATGACAAGAAGAATCATTAAAATCTCATTTTGGTTCTGTAAGAGTGTATATTATAAGAACAAAAGATATGATAATTCAAAAGACAAGGAAGCAACAATCACAGTAACGGTATACCTCAATAGCACCATCAAGCTGCAAAAGCACAGGAACTGGAGAGCCAAGGGTAGGTGTAATAACTCCAGCTCTTTCCCGCGTCTTGTGATCCAACACCTCTAGTTTAAAAATAATGCTCTCAAGCCTGTTTCAAAAAAATTCAACACGTTTACTTGATTTACTTTTAGCAGAATCCAATCACTTTTGAGTATATAGAGAGAACAGTATACAGAATGTGATAGTCTGGATTGGTTACTATACATTTCAGGTGAAAGTTCCTTGGTGTTGTCCTTATCAAATTCATAAAGCCAGTCATCATCCTCATTGTCAAGATCATACTCCACAAACTCTCCAAGCTCAGACCGAGCTGCAAACAAAAGAAAAAGACTTTAACAGTCTCCAATAAAGAACCATCACCACAAGAATCCATGATCCAGTAAGTGGTACCTCCTCTGGCACGTAGATAAGAAGCAGGTTGACCAAAAGTAGCTGAATAATCCCTTTCATACGTATCAACAACAACAAACTGAGGCGTTGGTATCTCTGAAGCTAGTTTCTTGGTTAGCACTGGATGCACCTGCTAATACAAACCAAAACGCAATTCAAAAAATCACTTTTTTTTACACTAATGACAATGATGAAACGAGTTAACAACACAAACCTCATTGTCACCATCTAAAGAAGAAGCAATACGCAGGAGCTGAGAGTTTCTAGTGGCGGAAGTTGGTGTGTCGTCGTCTTCAAAGTCTTTAAGAGATTTTAAAATCGGAAGCTTCTTGTGAATGTCCAGTGGCCGTGGACGGAAAGAAAGCCTACTCATTTCCACCCTTCAATTCTACTTACAAGACAGAGAGATAGCTCCAATAAGACAGGAAGATGCAAAGACAATGGGAACTGATAGGTTTCCGACAAAACAGTAAAGCAATCGAACGCGGATTTTAGGTTTTAGGGTTTATGTTTTGAATCTGGAAGGGATGAGAAGGAAATCAAATTCAATACGTAAGCCTCTTTCCCTTTATCGTCGAGCAATCTCAATTTCTAGGTCTTTTTCTTTGCCGGAGAAAATTGCGGCGGTGCCAGAAAAGGAAAGCTCGAAATCGAAGCGGAGAGAAAAGCTTAAAAGGAAATTTAATTAAAAATGATAATTACGTTTTTTGTTTCGTCAGTAACATATATACATGGAGGGAAAACTCTATGGCTAATCAACTTTGTGCAAGTCTTAGTAATAGTAAAAAACAATTATTTTCTTAAAAATATATTTGTTTGTGTAAGTCTTAGTAATAGTTAGTGGTTTCACAGAGTGTTAATTAATTATTTTACACCCAAAAATCTATGTTTTGAATTAAAAAAACAAAAATTTATTAATATATTATGCAAATAATAGAGAAAATGTAAATCAAATATTTAACATGTGCAAATAAAATTTGTAGATCTTCATAAACGATTTAGAATGATATAAATATAATTGTCAGCCATAATCTTCGTCAGAAAATTATTATTATTTAAAATTACTAGAATCATCAATTATAAAATTGTCTATTATTTTTTTATAATATAATAACAAAAAAATGAACTTTATAAATTTAGTGATCATTGATTATTTTTTGTTCGAGCTTCTTCTTATTAAGTGAATTGGTTTTAAATGTACACATTACTTGAAAGAAAACAGCTTCTTTAAAAAAAATTTCTTCAAGTAGTTTTACAACAGTGAAAGATTTGTAACAAAAAAATCCACAGCTTCTATTTACAGAGAAAGATCCCCAAAGTTGAGAAGAAAAAAAAAGATCCCACAAAAAGAGATCAACTTCAGGCCTTTGTATTCACTTGCTGTGAATCCTGTCTTTTCAACTCTTCAACCATGGTGAGAGCTATGGAAGTTTTGAAGAATCAAGTAGATGTTCTTCGCCATTGTTTCTTGCTTTTCATCTGGCTTAACTTAAAAGGGCTCCAGCTTTTTCTGCGTTTTGAGGTCTCGCAAAACAGACCAGAAGCAAGAGCTTGTTGAAGCCATAACTCGAACTCTTCTTCATCCTCATCCATCATCTCCACGTCTAAATCCCAAGGGAACCTACTTGAGTTTGATCTCTGCGTTGTCTTTTCTAACCCAACCATGTTCACATGAAAGCTTGGCCTATGCGTGTTCGGTCTACACGCCATTCCCTACTCAATCAAAAACCAAAAGAACATGTTCATGTATCTCAATCATCTTCACATACAAGGAATCTGTAAAGAGAACTAACCTGGCAAATGGCCCATTCTGAGACGTCAAAGATTTTGCTTTCCGCACAAACAAAAGCACGCGGTATCTCAATCTTTAAAGGACATGAAAAGAAAAAATCAAATGGTTGAGTTGAGGAGATGCTAAATCAAAACCAGATTCATCATTACAAGTAACAAAGGAAGAAAAAAGAAGTTTTATACTGAACCTTATGTGCTCTCTCCAAGGGTAATGTCCCTTTGAGTTCCACCCACCCATCTCCATCTTTGGCTTGGTGATATTGACCACAATCCTGTTACATTTTAACAGATTAGATAATCTTTAAAGAATGCATTCAAATAACAACAAAAAAAGAATGCAACAAAGATAATGGTTTGATTCAATCACCTGGCACCATCTTGCCTTTGCTTTGGTTCTACTGGTGCACACCCATATGTGTGAATTGCCACATTTTGTACAATGTATCCGCCTCGACTCTTCTGATCGATAACCATTACCACTCTGCAAATGAAAAAATCAAAACAAAACAGAATATTGAACATGAGAAGTCTCACAAACACGAGTCAAAAGAGCTAAACCTGATGTGAAGAAGCATGAGATGTCTGAAAAACACTCCTGCTCGTCCTAGACTCTTCTTTTCTTAATTGCTCATCGTAATCTCTCTTCTTTACTATATCAGAAAGAACCTGAGGAACACAAACACACAAAAAATTCAAGAACATAAACATCACAATTACAAATTTCAAGATTATACGTCATCACAATCATCACCTCATAAGCACATTGAAGTTTCTTGAATGATTCACTTGCTAAAGGACTTCCCATGTTTTTATCAGGATGAACCAGCATCGCCTAGAACAAAGCACATACTTTCATCAACCTTCATAGAAACTGCATTAACCCTACTCAGCATTGTAAACAAGGACCAAACCTTCTTTCTATACTCTTTCTTAAGCACAGCGTCATCAATCCTTTTATGCCGAGTGAACCCCAACGCTTCATAATGATTCAAACTTTTCAGTATTCTCTTCATTTCATCAGCTGAACCTGTTTCTATTTTAACTATCTTAACACTAGCAATCTCCTTCACGCTATTCACAACAGTTGTAGTAGGAGCAGTGGGTTCAGCAGATGACTTATTCTCGTGAACCTTTCGCTCGGTTTCTTCTTCTTCTTCAACGGGAACTGAAGGATACTCAAATTCCCCTGAGTAGTCTTCTTCAATGATTGTTTCTTCGACTTTCTTTGGTTTCTCGCTTAGATTGTCACACCATTGAAGAAGAGAGTTTAATACATCGTTGGACAAGAAAGCAAGATTCATTGAGAGCAGAACGCCAAGCCATCCAAGTCTGACTTTGACACAGTACATCGCATATAAGGCCGCCATTAGAACAACCAGACGGGCATGATTTAAGGAGAATAAATAGCCTAAAATCAAACAAAAAAACATTATAGTGTCATTTACAATAACCTGAAAGACAGCCTAGCAAACTAATCTAAAAGCAATAAAAAATCGAAACTTGCCTCCAACAATAAACAATGTTCCGGTGATCCAAAAGTTTGCATACATCCATAAAACCAAAATAGCAAATAGTCCTACAATAAAGAGCCCAGGAGTGCAACCAAGGTTCAAAACAACAGCTGCAGCAGCTCCCTGCATTATTAGTATATTCAAAAACAATATGTCAAAACCCAACTCAATCAATAATGTAGTATAAATCTTGGAGAATAATAATAGCATCTGAGACAATACCATACTGAGGAGAACACAGAGCAAGCAAGATAAGGAAGTCAAGCTAAGGAAGCAACTCCACATTATCAGAAGCAAAGCGGATGAGCCCAACTTGGCACTGCAACGGAAACCTCTCAGAATACAATCTTTCCAGTAAACAATTGACAGACGAAGCAGCTCTAATAGATTCCCACATCCACTACACACCAATGGCCAGTGACGCTCCATGAGCTCTCCTATCTTCTCCACAAAACTCCTCATAACAGAACAAGCATCAGAGCACATATGTTTCTGAGATTGCATCCATTTCCAACCTTGTTTAACCAACCCAATATCCTCCATTAGCTCAAATCCAACAACTAGAGGAGGATGAAACTGCTACAAAGGCCACTACTTTTAATCCCCCTATCTCAGGCTCTCGAAGAAACTAGCTTCAACGCCATGGCTTTGATCAGAGGAGCTTACTCAAACAGATAAACTTCACAGAGAAGCAAGAAGACAATATGTTTACGCTTATTCGTTCAACGCAAGTCCCTTCACATACAAGTTTCCCCAAAGGCAAAGCAAAGCTCCGCAATATCTGAAACAAACACACAAAAAAAAAGGGAATCTTTATCTTTCCCTTTTGAGCAAAACCAGTCTTTAGCTAAAAGACATTCCCTAAATTACCCATAAAGGTCCCACCTTTAGAAACCAATTTTCTGATGGAAGCTCTCACCAATCATAGTAGTTTTTTTCCGGTGAATGAATAGCTTCGTCGGAGAACCACCACCACCGAGAAGAGTTTCCCGGGAGAGAGAGAGTGAGTGAGTGATAAACAAAAGTAAAAGGCTTTGTTTAAAGTAGATTGTGAGGGGCACTGTGAGGTTAAAGCTCGTGAGAAAAGCGAAAAAACTAAACTTGAAAAGTTTCGAAAAGTTCTTCGAGGTGAGAGAGAGGGAGAGACGACAAAGTTTCGCGTATATAGAGAGAGAAGATAATAATCAATCCATAGAGAAGAAGGCGAGAGAGGTTAAGTCGTTAATTAATTAGACTGTTTTTTTTTGCGTATTAATTAGTCTTAAGTTGTTGTGTTAAATAAACACACTTACTTGAGTAGTGTTAATCTTATGGGTCCCACTTTGTACAATAAAGCTAAAACCGGACTAGGTTAATTCCGGTTAAGTTCTGTAAATGTTGAAGACCAGTAATGGGTTTAACAGAACTTAACCGCATCTTTCAAGTTATTTTTATACGTTTTCAATACTCAAAACTCATTGTGACTAAAAACAAATAAAAGTAGTGAAGACAAACTGTTCTTGCTTTTATAAATCTGGATTTATTTTCTTTGATGAACATGTTTTATTGACAATTGCTTTTGCATGCTAATTGCTATTTCGGTTTGGAAATTAATATGAATTTCGGTTTGGATTTATTGAAAAAATATATAATTATTGCTGTTCAATTCTTCAGTTGGCATTATATGATGTATCGGCGAAATATTCTTGTGGAATTTGGTTTAAGTTTTTATTTCAGAACATGTGCTTTGAAATGATTGTTTGTTTTCATTGACATTATTTAGTTAAGCATGTTCTGTTATCTGTATCCATAGTGTCGTGTATTTATATTTTGGGATTATGTGAATACAACAAAGATTAGTGTTTTTTAAAAAAAGTTCAATGTTTTCTTTTCTTTCATAAAAAGAGTTCAATGTTTTTTTAAAAAAGTTCCTGTGACTTATAAGTTACAACAACAAAAAATTAAATAAATGAGAAAAAAAAATATAACAACTTATATATATACTTCTATATAGTCCTAGCGAAGAGTTCAATGTTGGTAAACAAATAACAGAGTAGGTTCCCTTGACTTATAAGTTACAACAACTTTATACAGTCCATACGATACAAATCATTGATTTGCTGGGTCCACCCACATCCATTGGAAGCAGTCTCAGAAAAAATGTCTATATTTAAGTTGTGGTGGGTGATATTTTGATTCAATATATGAAATTGGTGGCTTGTAGATTGTAATCTTACTCACTCTTATTCAAATCTAAAAGTTTTGTGTTTTTGTTTCTCTTCACGATTTAGACGTGTAGCTAACATATCAATTAGTTAACCAATAGTTATTCATTTAAACGACTTTAATTGTTTTATCTCTCAATGTATTACTCTAGTTGATAGTTTTCTAGTAACATGAGTAGAAGAACATGCATACAAGAATGTGGAAGAATAATACTATATATACCAAACATTGACTAGATCACTAGGTACAATCATGTAATTTTACATACGCAATTATATATCAGTAAATATGATTACAACTTGTTTGATGTTAAGGCTTTTAAAATAGAGAATGGGCAAGTATGTTGATGTTTCCAGTTATGGAGAAGCCATAGTTGAAGGAGCATTAGACATTTATGATTTATTAACAATCAAAACACACAACACACACATCATCCACTTGTGTGTTGTTTGTCAACCGCAACGAGCGATTCCAACATGAAACGCGTAGGTAAACGCTGGTCGCTGGAAGTAGTCATTGTACTAATATGCGTTTCATGTCACCGCTTGGCGAATTTCACAACGTGCAGTGCATAGTTAAAGTTGTGGGGTTGATTTAACTAAACTAACATTTACAGGGATTCAAAAATGCAAATAATAAAAACAAATACTGAAAGTCCTACGTGGCAAAATTGAAGATAACGTTAGTAAGATATCCAGAAGAAAGCCACACAGCAGTCGCCACGTGTGAGGACAAGAATCACTTGTCGGATCTCCTCTCTCTTCATATTTGAAGACCACATAAACGCACCATGCGAGAACATAGAGAGATCGCGAGAGAAGAAGAAGAGAACTTTGATATTGTGAGAACATGGCTGCTTCAGTGATGCTTTCATCAGTGACATTGAAACCGGCGGGTTTCACGGTGGAGAAGATGTCGGCGAGAGGATTACCGTCGCTCACAAGAGCTTCTCCTTCTTCCTTCAGAATCGTCGCGAGTGGCGTCAAGAAGATCAAGACAGACAAGCCCTTTGGTCCGTTACAACATATAACACACTTTACATATGTTACACGCTATCGTCGCCGTTAAAAAGTGTTAGCTTATTCCGTTAAATCGCTTTTTTGTGTGTGTAGGAGTTAACGGCAGCATGGACTTGAGGGACGGCGTCGACTCTTCGGGCAGAAAGGGAAAGGTAAAACGATGTCGTTTAAATGTTTATTTTCCCCGTTTTGAGTCACTAAAACGATGTCGTTTTCATATCAGGGATATGGTGTTTACAAATTCGTGGACAAGTACGGTGCTAACGTCGATGGATACAGTCCTATCTACAACGAGGAGGAGTGGTCAGCGAGTGGTGACGTGTACAAGGGAGGACTCACTGGTTTGGCTATTTGGGCGGTGACCCTCGCCGGAATTCTCGCCGGAGGAGCTCTTCTTGTGTACAACACAAGTGCTTTGGCTCAGTAAAATCTTGAAAACTGTGTACTCGTGTTCCTATTAGTGTCTTTCTTATCTTCTATGTAATGTTGTTAAGAAACTAAGAACATACTTTGAATCTATAAGAACATGTTTATAGACTAAAGTAAAATGGAGTTGTGATTGATGATACTTGAAACAAGAGGTGATTACGCGAACATTTAAGATGGATTAGTCACTGAAAATCATCAAGCGAGTCGTTGTCTTCTTCTTCATGATGTGAAACTGATGAGGAGCTGCTGCTAAGCAAAGGAGTTGATCTATGAACATCTCCATCTAACATCAACAATCTTACTCTCTGCAACACCCATTTGCAAAAATAAACTCATAAAGATAACAAACTGATGCAAAACAGTTTACATTAATGGAAGAAGCAAACCTTCTCAATTTCGTCTTGAAGAGAAGGGTTTTCTCGCAAGTGCTGCAGTGCTTTCTCTCTTCCTTGGCCGAGCCTGAAACAGAGACCCAAAACACAAATGAATATCACGTCATCTGTATACTATCCACTTCTCTCCAAGCGTCTTGTTACAGTTTAGAATCTAGACCTTTGGTCTTCGTAGCTGTACCAAGAACCTTTCTTGACCACAACCTCCATGATTTCAGCACAATCAAGAACACATCCCTACATTATTTATGTCAAAGTTAAAGGACAAGGAAACATGTTCATGTCTTGTCAGAGACTGATGATGCATACCAGTTTACTGACTCCTTCCCCAAACATAATCTCAAACTCTGCTTGCTTATACGGTCTTGAAACCTGCAAATGAATAAATATATAAATCCGAGTTTTACCTTTATGTTTCTAAGAATTTGGCATGTCAAATGCGTTCATAGTTTGGTACTAACCTTGCTCTTCTGTACTCTTACACGAGCCCGTAGACCAATATCTTCATCCCCTTTGCTCTTTAAATAAGTAATTAGAAATGAGAACACGGACCAAACCACACAGCAGATATATAAAACTGTTGTCCTTACAGATTTGATCTTCCCAGCAGAACGAATTTCTAGTCGGACCGACGCAAAGAACTTCAACGCAATACCTCCACTAGTCACCTCTGGATTCCCATAGTACACACCAATCTTGAAAGCAGCATAAGAGAACAGCAGTGTTAGCTCACGAACCCACCACCATGCTGGAGAGTGATTAGTCATATAATTAATTAAATTACCTTGTATCTTATTTGGTTTAGGAAAATAAGTGTACAGCCAGCTTTAGAGGCGTTTCCTGACATTTTACGAAGAGCTTGACTCATAAGACGAGCTTGCAACCCCATTTGCTGCATTCCAATCTCACCCTATCCAGAGTAAACAATTTCTAACTCAGAAAAAGTAGATGTAGGGGAAGAAAGAGATGATATCATTACTTCAATCTCGGCCCTTGGAGTAAGTGCTGAAACAGAATCAACACATATAAGGTCAACTGCACCCGAACGACACATACGGTCTGCAACTGTGTGTGAGTAACGGAGAGAGAATTAAACATGTTAGTTAACTTTTACATGAACATAAACCAATCATATAAAGAATGTTTGTGATTACTTTCTAAAGCCATCTCGCCGTTATCTGGCTGGCACACTATCAAGTTTTCTACATCAACACTTAATGCTTTAGAGTAAGCTGGATCAAAGGCATGCTCTGCATCAACGAGCATTGCATTGCCTCCAAGCTTCTGCACAGATATAGAAAACCATGTTTCAGCAAAACATATAGAAAGAAAGATCAGATGGAAGTAGTTGACAAGAAAGATAAACCTGAACTTCAGCGATTGCATGGAGTGCTAACGTGGTCTTGCCACTACTTTCTGGTCCATATATCTGCAGTATTAAGTTACAAAACCAATTATTCAGAGTGTCACAATTCTCTTCTTTTTTTATATATAAAAAATCTCAACAAGTGCATACCTCGACTATTCGACCCTTTGGTAGGCCTCCACCTAAGGCAAGATCAAGAGTCAAAACACCACTCGGAAAAGTCTCCCTGCAAGATCAAGAGTCAAAACATCACATGGTGGAATCAATCAAAGATGTGTAGTGATGTGCTATTGGAGTTGTTAGTATGAAAGAAAGAGCTATCAAGTGTGTGTGTGTGAGAGAGAGAGAGAGAGAGAGAGAGAGAGAGAGAGAGAGAGAGAGAGAGAGAGATATTCTCACACTAGTGCACCACCAGCACTACCCAACCTCGTAACACTTCCTTTACCAAACGAACCATTAATATCACTCATAGCTGCCTCTAAAGCCTTTTGCTATATTAACAAAGCCAAAGGAAACAATAAGTTTAGTGAACTCAAAACAATGCAAAATGTTTATAAGAGTAATATAATAATAGCTCAAACTGCTACTGATCAGACAAGACAAGCTAAGCCACTCTTGAAACTAAGACACTAAGTATAAACAGATGAAGAAGTATATAGGAAGCTAAAGCTCCAACATTTCCGAACCAAAAAGTGAGCAGCTTCCAAAAGGTTAAGACTTTCCAGCTCAAAATAATCCCACAAAGGCACAAACACATACAGGTTTCATCCTAAACAGACAATACACGAAGAATTTACACGGTCGAGGAAGCGGGAATCGGAGGAATCGGGAGATAAAGCGCCGTTGATTCTTCTGTCATCGAGTTCAGAACGGATAATCTGAGAGGTTTTCTTCGCGGCGTTAACGGTGACCGGAGAATAGAAGCGGCGGGAGTAGCAAGAGGAGAGGCGGAAATGGTGGAGAGGAATGAAGCAAGGATTAAGCTTGAGAGACAACACTAGGCTTGATTCCATTTTCTAGGCAACGACAGAAGAAGAAGAAGAAGAAGAAGAAGAAGGAGACGAAGAATACATATATTTTCGAATTTTACAATAAATAAATATTATGATAGCGACTGTTAATGGGTTTATTGGGCCTTTCGCTTTTATTTTCTTTTAATTAGTAAATTAAGCCCAAATAGATTATGCAGATTAGTGAAAGTTGACAACTGTCTTTTTTAAATCGAACTATTAAAAAAAAACTGAAGTTAAATCTGCTCTCACGTAACCAGAAATACACACTAATGGATTTTATTGCAAAACAAATAAATAAAAATCTGGGTATTTCACAAACTGAAAAGATCCGATTAGGTAAAAAAGCCCGCTAAAAAAACTGATCATAGTGGATAGAAAGAGAAGCCCGACAACAGAGCGACTCGTGTGTTCGGGTAGTCAATCACGTAGTTTCCGAGACTGCTGCTTTCTCTGTGTTACGGTCTTGTAAGGTGTTGTTGGTAGAGAGGGTGTGATGGATGTTATCAATACGCCTTTGTATAGACTTAAGCACCAGATTCATCGACGAAACTCTTTGTTTGACGCTCGAGATCCTCGACGCGTGTTGTACTATGAACGGCAGTGGAGCGTTCTCCAGCAATTGATCAAGCTCTGTATATCTCCACATCGCATTTCAAAAAATAAAAATTGTGGCTAACCGGTTAATCCAAAAGGCAAAATCAGGGCTAACCAACTTAACCGGTAAACAGTCTAACAAAATGAGAGAAGCCGGTTGGGAATCGATCAGTTAAATTGTATTACCTTGGACTAGTCGATCGAGTGAGCCTGAGAGTTGGTCTTGGCTATTGAACGTATCATTAGCTTTTGAGTCGAACTCCTTGATGATGGACTCTAGCATCTCCCACAACCCTCGAGCCATAGCTTCTCCGGAGCCGGCGTGGCCATCCACGGCGGTGGAGCTAGACGCATCAGCTGAATCGCGGCGGATCGATTGTGATAACTGCTCCATTTCCCGGCGATTGTTTGGGCATTTCAGGGTTCGAAACTTCGAAAGATGGATAAAGAGTTGTGGCTTAGAATGACGAAATTACCCCTGAAAAGTTTTTGACTTATTTTCGACTTAAGTGTTACGGTTCTCAAAATGATACAAAATAGCCTCATGGTTTCTTCTTCTGCACCTACTCATCAATCTAAACTGAACTGCATCACAATCCTACCTACTTCATTCTGTACTACAACCTTACACGATCGCAGCTACTCAGGATCCTCAGTTCATCTTCAACGATTATCGCAGAGATAAGTGGAATGCTCTTTGCGAGATGAAGAAGAAATATAATTTATTACCAAAGCATCACTCCAAATGTTTACTTGGTAAAACATAGAAAAAGGAAAGATAATAATCAAAAAACATGAAGGTTCCAAAACAAAATCAAACACCACAATGACATGAACTAGAGACAGAACACAGAAAACATACACAATGCCTTGGCTACAAAGTTCTGCAGAGCTAAAGACACAAAAACAGTCTTGTCCATTTGAAGGAGCAATCCTCTTTCTCTACTGCAAAAAAAAAAAAAAAAAAAAGAGTTTGAACCGATTCTCTCTAACCTTTCTTGTTACGGTTTCCGCATCATCTTATGCTTCATATACAGACATTGCGGTATGGTTTCTTGATTCTATACTATCTCAGCTCAAGACTGGCTCGGTTTTCTGGCTTCCGAGCATAGATCGTTTCAAAAACTCCATTAGCAATTTCTTTTGCTGTTCGTCAATGTGTGGGAAACTCGAACGTAGAAGCTCAATGGGCATTTCGCGGACAATGGCTTGCGCAGCTGCATCGGATATCTCACTAGCAAACTCTGGTGGCAACTGCGAGTTCAAACTCTGCATGATACTGTCGTATTTGCTGATGCAATACCTCATCAGAAGGTTGAAGAACTCATTGAAGGAAGCACGCCAAAGAGCCATGCCCGCGTTGTTGAAGTTATTAGCTCGGAGAAGCTCAGAAGCCCTGTCGAGTGTAGATTTCAGTACCGTGGAAGCTCCGTCTCCAACAGGACTGCCTAAAGGACGGAGCGGTGGCTGCTCAGAAGAACAGGAAACCGCTGCTAAACACGCGCTCATGGGTCCTAAATCCATCTTGTGAATGCACAAGTTTACAACGTTTGCAAGCTTGTTTGTGGTTTTGGTGATATCAGGATCGGATGAGAGGACTCCAAACAATGACCTGAGATGACGGAAAATGGCCATGCAGACTATCCGCATCAGGTCGCTGCCAGGGAAAATAAGCTGAAGATACCTTATAAGTAGTTTCCGACCCTTTGGAAGAGAGATAATACTTTGAAAGATAACATCATCCTGGGACCGGCTTTGCCCATTCTTCGCAAGGGGATCAACGAGCTGCAGTGAAACCGCAAGGCTTTCCAGCAAAGCTTGTCGTTTTTGTTTCAATTGGTTTCCTCCATCATGGAATTGGCTAAACTCTAAGAAACGATCTATGTCATCAACATCAAGGAGGATATTATGACCATCCTCGATATACACTCTAGCTGCAAGCAGTGGTTCTTCATCAAGGGGCTTATCGGTATCCCTATGCTCTGCCTTGTCCGATTTAGTTGAATTTGGAGGGTCCACTTCAAGAAGGGGACGAGGCCTGCGGATTGAAGAGAAAGGAACCCTACCAAGACTAAGAGCATCAACCTGAAGAAAAGCATGGGGCTCATTGTTTGTCCGTGCCCGTGGATGGAGGTCCCTCAAATGGTTTGGACAGAAATGATGTTTCAGTTTCGCACCTGCAGATTTCTTAGCAAGACAGGCTTGATGGTAGTAATCATCAACGTAAGGATCATTGCTGTGCGTAGCAACAAGCTGCGTTCTCAGTATGTTCTCTATCTCGCCTGCTGACATATGTTTAGACCGGAATGGAGGCCACCCACTATATCTCCTCTGAACGCCACCATCAAAGCCTTGTTGATGAAAACGCATGTTCTGTCTGTTGCCTTGAGCCGACCCTGGTCTTGCTTCCCTTGGATCAACAAAACCAAGCATTCCATCATAACTTGCGGAAGATGATGATCGAGAAAGGTGGGGACTGAATAACTGAGGCTGCATTCCTGGCATATGACCGAGAGGAGGCTGCATTGGATGTTGTGACCTATTCTGAGGGGGCATCAAACCGTTTTGATGAGGCAGCTGCTGTAACATCGCGTTATTTACGATCCCAGAATTATCACCAGGATGCATATTTTGACGATTCATCCACTGAGCCGGAGGGCGAATATTCAGAGGAAGAGCAGGACGAAACTGAGGCATGTTTCCGGTGCGCTGGGGAGACCCATGATGCATGCCAGCCAACTGAGGCTGCAAAGTTGGGAACTGAGAGAAGTTCGGCGATCCCATTTGAGGCCCACCAGAATGATATTGTAAATTTGGGTGTCCTAAGCGCTGATCTGGTGATATGCTGCCTTGAGGAGGATATGAAACAAAAGATGACTTAGGGACAATGATCGGCTCACTGGGAAACTGTTGTTGATTGTGGTTTTGATGCAGCTGACGTTGTGGTTCAGGATACGGTGTTGTTCTCTTAGGGTCCAAAGCAGAAAGAGGTTTTGCTGACCACGCCTTGTCATCAGAGTCCAGTATCTGCTGGCCGTAACAATCTGGCAACTCCTCCCCATGAGCCCACTCAGGTACTAAAGAATCTGAGAACAAAAAAAGAAAAGAAACTGCGCTGTTAAACCATAAACCAAAGCCTTGCTCGTAAGGTAGAACCATGTAAATGTATTAACTCTGCAACAAAAAAGAAAAAAAAAATTGAAACTCACTCTGGGTCGAACGCCTATCAGTGATTGGTCCCGTGTTTCTATAGACATCAGGATCCCTATTCAACTGTAACATCATAGGAAACAAAAATCCTCAGATCAAAAATTTCACCGACGCAAAGCTTTTTAACTTTCATAATAAAATAAAACAGAAATAGAAGTGTAGGATGCATATGCGATCAATTAATAAATTAAAGCAAGCCAACCTTTGAAAAGGTAGTAGCAAGATCATCAACGTCAGGGAGAAGCCTAGAATCTCCAACCTGCATATATACCGGGGAGGAATACAGTAAATGTAAAAACCAAAGAAAAGCTTTTTACCTCTTCCAAAAGAAAGAGCTCATTTGGTTGCGTAGATAAGAGAAAATAAGAAGAGATTAACAACCTCTTGCTTAACAAACGAAAGGTCATCATCGCCTATCCCATTGAAAGACAAAATCTCATCTTCTTCTTCGAGTCCACCAAGCTCAACCTCCTCCACAACATCGTTCCCGAAAAAGGCATACTGAGATGCATCAAACACTGAATTACCTGCACCAATCAAACCTTCACTTAGATGAACAACACTATAAAACTCTTCTAAAGCGCGGAAACTGCTCTCTCTATCAGAGAGAATCTAAACATGTATAAAACCATCTCAGATTCCACCCTAATCTTCTTCTTCTTCAACTATGGCGAGCGAGGTCTAACAAATCAACTAAGGAGCAGAGATTCAAGTTTGACAAACTCATCCACAGACGAAGAACCAAATCAATCTAGATCCAGATTCAAACTACAAAGCAATCATCTCGAGAAAGCAAACCTGTAGGATTGTCTCCAAGTTTCTTAAGATCATCGGTTCCAGGAGCTATACTGCTCCCCATACCAAAAGCATCCATAATTGATTCCGTAGTCGAATCCCAAATCCCTAATCGACTTTGCTCTCTATAGATCTCTAAGCGATACGCTATATCTAAATATCAAAATTTTGCTACGAATCCCAAATCCCTAGAAGCCTTGTGAAATTGATATCGATCGATCGAATTCAATCGGAGTAATGAGCTTCTCTACTGAGTAAATCAATACATATCGTCCGCTCTCCGTGACGGAAACAGATAGGGAGAAGAAGCAGCGGAACCCTAGATGCGAGAAGATTTAGCTATGTCTACTCTTTTTAATATATATTATGATTGATTGATGCATAGAGATATAAGAGAAATTGATTAAATAATTTATAAATTGTTATCACGTTTATTTTTATTATTTTATTTAAATAATTATTTATATTTATATATCTATAAATTAAAGCTATAAAAAGTTTTTTTACCTCTTTAATAAAACTTCATACTTTAGAAAAAGTAAACATGAATAATAATATTAAATTGAGTTATATGTAAAATTCTGATGAAATATATTGCTTTCCTAATTCATAATACAAAAAAATATTTTTAAACAATTATTTATCTGTTTCTAAAACAATTTATTTATTTACTTAAGGAATTTTTAAATAAGCTATAATACATTAAAATCTAATCAATAATCTTAAATTTAAATTGAGGGTAAATATATTTTTATTAGGATTATTTTTTGTTTTACTAAAATGCAGTTCCCTGTTTTTAAATGATTCTAGAGAAAATTATATTTAACATCAGTTGCAATTGAGACCATTTTGGTATATTATTTCATTTTTATTTAAAATAAAGTAATTTTATAGTTAAACTGAATTTCATTCTAACATAATTTTTATTTTGAAATTAAATTAAAACACTAAGTAAAAATAAAATTATTATTCTGAGTTATAGAGTTTTTATTTTATTTTATTATGGTTAGGAAACAAATTACTGTAAATTTATTTTTTGAAATGAAAAATGGAATAGAGTTGTAAATGATAAGATGTAACTTTATTGCATTTTGATTGGTATTGGCTGTTTGCTAATGATTCGTATGATACATAACTGGATAGGACATAATGATTTGTTTTCCAAATCTGCAGGTAACTTTTGGTAAAACTATACATGTTGAACTTGTTATGGGCTTTATTTGTTCCACAATCATTCAGTGAGACCTTCACACTGGGCCTGGTCTTTTGACTATTTATTTTGTATGCAATTTGTGTCATGCATGAGATGTTTGCCTGGTCCTTCGCTAAATAGATATCACAACTTTTTATATGTTGCTAATATTGGAATGCATTATAAAGCACACTGTCATTGTAATTTTGGATCTTCTAGTTCATGAAATTGTGATCAAACACATGATTTAGGAAATTGGATAAACATTACACCCAACTAGAATATCTCCTTTCAATGTTTGGCTTTCAAATCTGAAAAAAATAGAATAAAAATATTGTGAGATTTTGCTATATACGCAAAGGTCTTTGAGAGGAGGTAGAAGAAGCATCAACAACAGTAACATTAGCAGCTTACTATCAGCTGACAAAACCAAGTACCCTTTCTTCAATCTCCATAAAGAAAGTTTGGAGTGACCAAATGAGAACCTTGCAGGTATCAATCATGTTCTCTCATTTACTAATTTAGATGGTACTGAATGTGACTGATTGGTCTCATCAGTGTAGGGACTTACGTAGGCTCATGTAGTGATGGATTTGTGTAAGTTTCTTATAAAAACAGCACATAATCTGTTGTCTAATCTCTACTTATGATTCAAACTTCTTGATCTGGTGAATGTGAATCAGTGACCTGACAGGAACAACAACCACCACCTTTGTCTTTTAGGTTAGAGTTAATGTGGTTCATGATCTGATGGTAACAAGTCAGTACATTCAAATTTTTATTTCGATGAATAGCTCTCCTCGTATTCATATACATTTATAAATATAAATATTTCACATTTATTACGTATTTTGTCTGAATCAATTAAAAGTGGTGGTGGGATCATATAATGCATTTTATAGCAGAAGCTGAGATTGAAAGCAGTAGTGGGAATCATGCAATCTACACATTGGTTCTTTATTTTATGTAAATAAATGAAAAAGAAGAGGGTCCACAAACTGTCCACAAGCACAACCACACATGACACCAAGTTTAAGTCTTTTGCAGAACCTCTTCTCTTGTCTCCTAATGGGGCAACGATTTTCTATAGAATTAAACAAATAAAAATCTTAAATCTTTTGTTATGGTGAAAGTTAAGTTTTGATGATGCGGCTAAGTAAGGTATTTTTGGAATAGCAAGAAAGAGTGATGGCCCAACACATTTCTAATCAAATCAGGACCTCTCAAACCTAACTCTTTTATCTCGAAAGTTTGAAAGAATACTTCATCAATAGTTCACCAAAACAAGAAAGTTTATAGAAAAAAAAATAATTAGATCACATTTCTTATTTTCGATAATTGTGATAGTGAATTCCAATCCATATGGTATTTTTATTAAGATGTTAGGTCCAAAGATGTCTAGATGCATATGATAAATATCCAAAGATTAATTAATATGGTGTTAATATGTTAGGTCACGAGCTCCTCATGCATGGACCATATCGTACATGTGATATGTATGCACTACCAAGCCCCAAACAAATTAATTCAAATACATTGTTGTCTTTAATGGGAAGGTTTACACATCCAGCGAAGCTTCTTTTGAATTGTTGTAAGAATTGGGTCTGTGATATGACGTTGGAACAAAAGTATTATTTAAAGTCACCAATTTCAAAAACTTTGATAGACGAATATTTATGTATATGAACCGAAAGATATATTATTAATATGGTACACAAAAGCATGAATTCTTTCTTCATGACATTATTGAATTATGGTGGTGCCTTTAAGGAAAGATGAAGTTTCTAGGTAAGGCACCCTTTGAGATTCCTACAATGGTTATAATTTTCTTCTTCTTCTTTTCAAATGTTGATACCACATGATTACACGCCATAGCCAACTTTAAGTTGAACCAAATAGAAGAAGAACAAAAAAAAACGAGGATTAAAGTTAAAGCAAATAAAGCATATCATACAACAAAGTCAAGGCGTGCGTGCAATCAGCAATGTCACTTGTTTTCCATTCTTCAATCAAAGAGAAAACCACAATTCAAGATTTCATGTGTTTCTTAAGATATATACTTTTAAGTATATAATAATTCTGATTAGTTGTATCAGACAGACACCAATTAGTTAATGTCTCGTTACGTTGTTGGTAATCTCAATTAGTTAAAGGTCATCATAATACATGACAAATGCGAATGAAGATCAATTTTGATATGTGAGAGAACCAAACACGTAAGTTGTGAACCATGGCTACTCTTTTACTTTACAAAATCTACTTTTCAAATGTTTGTTTTGTTAAAACGTACAAATTAAGATAGTGGGACTTGAATGCTTCTAAAAGACAAAGGCATATTTTAAACTTTTAATGTGTGGGAAAGAAAATATAACAAAGCACAATAATTGTAAAGAAGAGGTAGGAAAAAAGAAAGTATAAGGGACATAAATCAAAGTAGGAATTAATTCTTGTGCGTTACTTTAAGAATATATCTAACTTTCTTCACCTCTTGGGCTCTCTTTGTTGTATACATGGATATACACTGACTTTTAGTTTATTTAAAGGAAATTAAGGATATTTAAACTAATTAATGGAATTGAAACTGTATTTATTATAAGAAAGCATGAATAATATATAAATACAGTTTTATCTTAAAGAAAGTTGATATAATATCACACACTTTTATTTACTTTTAAATTAACACAACTTATTACTGTATTAATAATTAATCTACAACAAATAGTCAAGAAAATCTAATAAATTTTTTAATTAAATATATAGTTACAACTTCTTTTGTTGATGTTAAAAAAAAATTACTCCATAGAGTCAAATGAATGGGTCAAACAGAAGTAAGTAGCCAAGATGTTTTACGACGTGGCATCACATGGCGCCAAAATCGTAGGAAAAAAAAAAGATTAACAAACCGTACAAAAGACAAATTAAAGGGTCCCACTCAAAATTGTTCGCGACGCTGTAATGCTTACATGGCAATACGAGTGACTCCTTTGGACCTTTTTACACGTGGCATATCTCCATTGCATGGTTTTCATCATACAAAAAATGTAATTTGCGGAGATAAGTATCCTACAATACCCCTGCAATGGCGCTAAAATCAGGGCTCAACCGATCCATTCTAATTATTCGGTACGGTGAGTGTTAACACATAACCGAATCCAATTTCCCTTGAAATAACTTAATAAGTTTCGCTAATTTTGCTATAAATTACCAAATTTAAAAATATTATAACCGACAATGTATTTTTATAAATATATATCACAAATGTGTGGAGCAAATCTTCAAGTTAAACAAAAAAAAAATCTTAATATTGAATTTTGTAACTAAATACCAAAACGTAGCAAGTAAGTTAAAATATATTGAATTTCAGAAAACGTGTTATTATTGTAAAGAAGTTACCAAAAAGATAGAGTCAATATATGATTCAAACCCTAAGAACATGGTAGGTTAATTAATTTTAGTATGTTGAATAAATGTTAGATTTACCTTTGAAAATAAATAAATATATGAAATTAATTATTTTCTGAAAAATCTGGCTTTCTCTCTCTCTCCTTATTTCTCTATGTACGTTCGTCGCATCGATGTGTATAAATAGCAAACAACCATATGGCCTTTCGATTTGGTGTTACAAGTGAAAAGATAATTAAAAAGAAAAAGAAAACAAAGGGCCCTCCTCTTCACGCATATCAAAACAGCAAAATAAAAACCGAAACGCATGCATTTCTCCAACCTCTCTTTCCATGGCAGTCGATGCTCATCATCTCCATTTCTCTCCTCTTCAACTCTTTTAAAACTTCTTCCTCCTCCCTATTCTCATCATCATCATCATCTCTCTCTAACCTCTCTTTCCATGGCAGTCGATGCTCATCATCTCCATTTCTCTCCTCATCAACTCTTCTCCAACAGGTTTGTAACTCTCTCTCTCTCTCAATTTCTGTTTTTTTTTTTAATTTGATTCTTTAAAGTTTTATTGTACTGTTTTTCATTTTGCAGAGACTTAGTGATGAATAATAACAACAACACAACCATGGAACCGACTAATGGCGGTTTCTGCACGAACAACCAAACCGGTTACGGCGTCGTTTCGCCTCTTCTTCTTAACATGTACGGCGGCTCCTCCACTGTTGATACTATTCCGACAACAACTGATTCATTCACTTCTTACCCAGATGGTCCTAATCTCAACTCTGATTTGTTATCTTTACACACGAGAAAACGCTCCAGAGATTCAACATCGGATTATCATCATCATCATCTTGTTCATGAGAATCCTAGATTAGCATCATCGTGTCTTACTCCTTTTTCGTTTCTCGGCCAAGACATGGATATGATCTCCTCTCACATCAATCACCAACAGCATGACATCGATCGGTTCGTCTCCCTTCACGTAAGCCTCTCTTAAGAAACCTCCTTCACCATTGTTCGTACGGTTCAAATGATTATTAACATTTGCTTCAATGGCAGATGGAGAGAGTGAGATTCGAGATTCAAGAGAAGAGGAAGAGGCAAGCAAGGACGATTATGGAGGCTATAGAGCATGGACTGGTGAAAAGGCTTCGTGTCAAAGAAGAAGAAAGAGACAGAATCGGTAAGATAAACCACGCTCTTGAAGAGCGCGTCAAGTCACTCTCTATGGAGAACCAAATCTGGCGGGATCTCGCTCAGACCAACGAAGCAACCGCCAACGACCTCCGCACCAACCTCGAGCAGGTTCTAGCGCAGGTTAACGACTCTGGCGCAGGATTTGATAACGCTAACGGCGATGATGCGGAGTCGTGTTGCGGGAGTAGCGCGGGTGAAGAAACGGTTAGGCGTACGGTAGCGGTGGAGGCGCATGATAAGCTGGGGAGAGGTAGGATGTGCAGAAACTGTGGAGGGCGGGAATCGTGTGTGTTGCTCTTACCGTGCAGACACTTGTGCTTGTGTGGAGTATGTGGGTCCAGTGTGCACACGTGCCCTATCTGTAGTTCTCCCAAAAACGCTAGCGTTCATGTCAACATGTCATCTTGACCCCGTTTATGGAAATTCCCTCTTTTTAAAAAATTTTATTTTATTTTTTGAAACTAAGATTCATTTTCTTTTGTTAATGGAAGTTTTTATTTTTTCTTAAGCAATTGTAAGGCAATTAGTTGAATATTTTTAGTTAACAAATCAAAATCTGGAGATTTATTTCGCTAATTTTGAGTTACTTCATATTTATTATATCGTTTATTTTCAACACAGGTTTTCCCTAAAAATAAAAACTCATAAACTTAATGAATAAATCGTGTAACACAAATACCATAACTTTTGAATAAACAAAAATCATCATACTCATTTTAGTTTGTTTAATTCAGAAGTGTATATTATTATTATTATTAAAATAATAATCGAAAACTATTGGGGAAATTAATAATAGTAATATTTGGTGCAGTGTGGGACCTATAAACAACAGTACACTGTAGGGTGTAGAAGCTACGCGCCGGCAGAGAAGCGTGAGAGAGGAAACAGACAGTGAAAGAGGTAAAAGCTGACACGTCGGACGCGCGCAAATGTCGCTGTTGTTCGTCCTGCGTACTCCGCCTGACATTTTTTTTTCTCTCTTTTCTTAAATGAATTCGTTCTCAGTTTTCTTGGATTCTCCATTTGTTTTCTAGCAAATTAATTCGATGATTTGTGACATAATTAATTAACATGGTGGGACACAAAAACACTATATTCAATGATTTGTGACATAATTAATTAACTAAATTAATTTAATGATGTAAAAACATTAAATTTGGTGTAACACTATTTATCACATCAAATATTTAATATAAATATTTTATTATGTTTCATTTACTAATATAGTTTAATTTTTATTATTAATTAGTTCAAATTTGTTACCAAACATAAATATATTATATTATTTATATTTTTAAATTATTTTTAAATAACTAAAATATATTTTATTTTATTTTAAGTAAGAAATTACTAATTAATTCTATCATTTTCTTTATATTGTAAAAAATAAATATCATCTTTTTATATTTTATTTTATTTTAAGTAATAAATTACTAAATAATTATTATCATTTATTTTATATTTTAAAATATTTTTATTTTAAAATATAAATTATAATTTTTAAGTTAAGTTATATTTAACTAGTAGTACCATTAAATTTACCAAATATTAAAATAACATTTTTATTTTTTTAATTTATTATACAGTTAAATTCGTATTTTTAACAAATACAAAAATTTATTAAAATAAATATATTGTTTTGTTATGTGCTTTTCATAATTAATAGTTTGTAGTTAATAATATAATACTTTATATAAAATAAACACATTAAATATATAATATTGTTAAACTGAAAAATAGAAATTTAAATAAATGTTATAAACATAAAATTTGATATCAATTTGGTGTCATGGTTGAAAATGCCTTTAATATACAGTTATTACAAAAATAGGAATTAAATAAATCAAGATTCAAGGCAAAGATAAAAAAAGAAAATGCTGGTTAAACTATAAAATATGAAAATAATACGTATAAGAATAACAAAACATTATATGTCAAAAATATATTTATCGGAAACATTAATTTGCTCTATCATATATTTAACTGAAACTATTGATCAATCACTATATATTGAAAACATTTCACAGCTATATAAGACAATTAGAAAATATTATACTGATAATTCGTTGGTAATGTATAAGAAGTGTAGGGATACTATATGTTTATACATGATTAACCAGCTGAACCATGGAAAACAAAAAAAATAATATTATACTGAAAATGATTTAGATATTAGAAATAAAAAAGGTAGAGGGCACGAGAAAGCGATGTGAAGAGATCATGCCAATATTAAAGAGGATATACTCCTCGCACGAATAAAAAGTTTGGAAGCCAACTCTTTGGCTTGGAAAGTTGGAATGGAGGTGCAGAAGAAATGCAGAAATAATGCAGTTCAGTTATTTTGCAGTTTGTCCTGCATTTATTTTCCATTCAATAAATTAATTGCAGAACAAAAAAATATACTTAAAAAATTAAAAATCTGCATGCAGATTGAAATTATACAATAAAGTTATGATCTGCATATAAAGGAAAATATGAGATGATCATTTGCAGATCATTTACAGATGACAATAGATGTATATTTAATTATTTTTAATAATTATTAATAAATAATATATTTTATTAATTAATATTATTTACTTTCAGACTAAACAAACCAATCTTTAAAAATAATATTTAATATTTTCTTTTTATGAAATAATTTTAAAAATATTTTATTTTATAAAAGCATTTACAGATAATTACATATATTTATTGTAACCATAATTTTGTACTAATTGTTTTACATAATTGTCACATATATTATTTTTTATCATTTAATTTCTTTTTTTTTGCTTCACAGAAAACCATATATGACATTTACATTGATAAAGAAAAAATTATAGTTTTTTTGATAATATATAATATAGTTAAAATAATCAAATACTTATTTATAAATTGTTATTTAAATATTTTATATAACTTAGTTTAATAAATTCATATGTGTTATTTGGTATTTTATATTTTATATTTATACTTAAAATTTTATAATTCTAGTTTAGATATTCATTTTCCGTTTTTTATCATTCAATCAAATATGATAAAGAAATAATATATATTATAGCTTATTTTATGTTTTATTCTTGATAATAAGTAATATATTGAAAATAATCAATACTTATTTATAAATTTTATTTTATAATATTTTATATAACTTAGTTTAATAAACTTATATGTGTTATTTGGTAATTTATATGTTATTATTTATATTTAATAATTTATAATTTTAGTTTAGATATTTAATTTATTATTTTTTTAATTTTGTAACATACCATCAAATATGATAATTCAGTAAATTTATTTGATAAATAATTTATAACTATTATGTGTAATATGGTTGATCTGCATTTGATATGCATTATCGGTTTGATCTGCATTTGATCTGCTTAATCTGCATTATCGGTTTAATCTGCAATTTTTGATCTGTGTCACCATTCGAAGCCTAGGCCGAAATCTGCATAAGTTATATGTTATTTTTCTAAGAATTTTTGATCTGCATAAGTTATATGTTATTTTTCTAAGACCGAAAGTAAATAATATCTTTAATCTTGAGTTAGTTAAATATTCCACTATTGTTGACAAAAAAAAAGAGTCTCTTCCACTATTATCAATATTGTAATAGTATTATTAAACATGTGTTCAAGTGTTTGGATTTGTTCATTTTGTGCATGCTTCGAATAAAAATCAAGTAAAATCTCGAAGAACGTCATCTAGGAGTAGGAAAATACCTTTTCTTTTTACAGGGAACCAGTAAACTGTCGATGAACAAATTTGTGAGGTGGTAAATGTGAAATACGCTAATAAAATCCATTTATAACAATGTAGAACCCATATTGAAAATAACATAAATATGACGAAGCAGACATAATATAAAAATAACAAGAAAAATTAGGAAAACAAAAAAATAACAATAAATATTTGTTAAAACAAAAAAAATATCCACTAAACTAAACGATTTTATTTATATATGTACATAGTGGAATATATACACGATATCATATAAAAGATTAATTTGTAGATTACATCAAAATGTCTTTGGGAATAATTATGAAAGTAGAGATATAGATGTGAAGAGGGGTCATGATGGGGGAACACCAAAAGCTTTACCTTGTGAAAGGGGGCACCCGTGAAATGGTCCAACCTCACTACCCTATTGATTTTGGTAGCTTTTGCCTTTTTTCTTTGTTCTTTGTCCCAGGAAAATAATTAAATTAATACTTTAAATTAGCAATTATATGCTTATTGTTGGGAAATAGGTCCCACTTCAAATTTCACCCTAAGCCATCAGATTGATTTGACTGCATAACTATGGAAATAAATGAGCTCAAATGGGAACAAAACTATGTTACCTTTCTTTTAAGTTTTAACCTTTACTTTTCAATAATGTGAATGTGAATCAAAATCCCACAAGTAGAATAAGGAAATAGAGATTTCAAAGTTGATTATTATCCCCAAACCAACCTTTAAGCAAATGACATTTTAAGTTGTTGAAATTTTACTATGGATTTGATTGGTAGAACAATTACCCATAAGCATTCTGCTTCTTATTATTCAATCAATAATTATTAGAAAAGCATTTAAAATAGCATTTAAAAATTGTGAATACTCTCCAAGTACTCTTTGTTTAATGTTTTATATGAAATTTTTGGTACAGTATTTGCATTTAATATATATAAAAATATATAAAAATTAAAATAATTTAATATAATAATTTTATTTTATTTTATAATATCAAAAATTTATATTTGTATCCAAAAATAAAATTAATACATATTTTAAAAAATAATATTTTATATTTAAAGTACAACTAAATATAATTTATTATTGTAAATAAAATATAAAATTAATATATATATACAATAATTTTATATATGAATTGTTTATTATTCTATCAATCATTTCATTAAATACATTTATGAAAACATATTACTTCTATCACATACTGCTACTACTTATCATTAGCTGTACAAATCAAAATCTATATCAAAGTTTAAAGTAATAGAATCCCGTTGACAGATCATTAAATTATCCATTACTTTATTTTTAAAAAAATACATTGTCAAAGGATACATTATCAGCTAACATATAAATTCAAACGTTTCCAAAATATCTTAAAAATCGTATATAATTTTTTCATTAATAAAATAATACTAATAATTGCTTGATTATAACTGAAAAGAGATATGATTTGGCATAGACATGACTCAAAAGGGATACATTTTAACAGGATGCCAATAAGAGCATTTTTCTTTAATAAAAGCAGTAAGAGCAAATTTTTTAATTGTATGTGCGAATATCAAAATGCCAAAGAAAAATGCTATCTCTTTTTTTTCTCTCTTCCTCTTTATATTGAGTGGATTTGATGTGAAGTCTTCTGATATCACTGCAGAAAAAGCCAAAAGACATTTGTTTATTTCTCATCATTAGTATCATCCAATTTCAAAAGATGAATAATTTAAAGTGGAAAATATATATTGTTAATAATCAGTCATATCCCACTGAACCACAACATTGCAATGCTCATGTGAATTGGATTTAGACGAGTTTCCCTTTTATAGTCTTTTTATTATTATTTTTCAAATCTCACAGAAAACATTAACGATTATGATTACAATAGACCTGCGATTATGTTCCTTTAATTGTTTTTTTTTCCAGAGATGTCAGATTCTGTTATGTTATTATATATCATATATAACATAACTTGGACTTGATTTTGATGGTAATGAATTCATGAAAGTCATCTTCTTTTTTCATGTGAATAGTTAATACACCAGATTGGACTATGTCAATGGAATAAAAGGATATTTTGTTGGGAAAAGGTAACTAAAGTGCTGATGTGGTCAAGAAACAATAGAAAAGATGTGGGTATCAAAAGAAAACAAAAAGAAAAGAAAAGGAAAGAGATAGTGTTACAAAAAAAAAGAGATAAAAAATGGAGTAATCAAAATTTTTGTACAATATCTATTATTTACTTTTTGAAAATAGCAATGCCTAACAGTGAAAAAAACACAAATACATACATGAGGAGCTTCGGGCTGAAGATGGCCTCTTTACTCTTTTAAGCAACACCAAGTAATGACCACAAAGCAACATGTATTAATTAACATAATCATGGAATTAGTTTGTATAGTTGGACCAATATTAGAAGATGCATTAAAGTGTAAGATCTAACATGTGCAGATGCTTCTGAAAAAATGTACTTGATTATTTATTGATCACTGAATTAGATTGGTATTTTGGAAATGCTGAAAACGAGTTTTCAAAAGAAAAAGGAGAGGAAGAGAGAGGTTTTCATTTCAAAATGGACCAAACAATGAAGGAAAATAACATTGGGTGATTGCATGATGTGTTCTGTCCAAAACAGTACACACAATTATAAAAATGGTTGGAACTGTAGGACCACTGTAAAATAATGGACCATTTATATAAAATTTTGTTCCCAAGATATCAAAACCTCCATACATGAAAATGATACCCATAAAGTTTGATCTCTTATGTGTCAACTTGTTTAGTATGCATCATCCTCCAAAAGTATCTAACTGGGGCTCCCTTTGGTTTTAAAGATAGCCCACGTCTTTGNAAAAAAAAAAAAAAAAAAAAAAAAAAATATAGTAGAAGAAAATTCAAATATCATGGTGTGGTTATAATAGGTCTTTATCAGTAGTTTTCTGTAATCGAATGCAACATCAGCGTATCCATTCCAATTCTTGGTTGATACGTTGAGACTTGAGATAATCCTTAGGTTTGGTCTGTGATTAGGCTTTATCAAAGAAAATGTAGAGAAAACAACAAAACTAAAATTCAAAGATGTGTGTTTAGTTGATCTTTGATGCTTCAATCAACCTCAAGAACTTGGCTTTATACTTTTAATTGTGTACCCTTCTTTTGAATTGAGATGCCAAATGACTAGGACAAGAATACATTTACTAGTTAAAGTTTCAATAAAGAGAACAAAAAAAAAGACTTTGGATTTTCTTTTGTGCCAATAGGTTTCGACTATATAAGGGTTTAGTTAACATGTTCTAACAATACACGGAACCTTACTAAGAACAAAAACAGACAACTAACTACGCAGTTTATAAGTGTTCTTTATACGTAAAGCAAAATTGATGTATTAGCAGCTTATTACCATCCAACACCATGAGAAAAGAGAGTTTTGTTGTTTTACCTTCACAAGACACATGAGTTCTGGACCCCCTTCTCATGCATTCAAATAAATGTTTGGTCATGTCCATAAAGCAAATCAAGAGAAGTCGTGTACACATAGAAAACAACAAGTTTATTATTATTATATATAATATCAGTTGCATCTACAACCACCACATGGACAAGATTGTTCATGTCACATTCACAGTATGTCACGTCTCCCTTGGTACCATATTAGGCGCTGTGACACGCGCTGAATCAATCAACAGAGAGTATTTAAGGTTCTGTTTGCTGGCGAAAAGTCAATAATATCTTAACGAGTAGTATTACCTCTTCTTGTCTTCATATGAGAAGACAATGAACGGTAAGAAACGCTTCTCTTATTTGTTGGAATAGAAACAATGCGTAACAAATGCCTTGGGGGTACACGACTCTGGTTTTGATGTAAGATCAGAAGATAACACTTGAAGCTTGCATTTCATTACACTTACTTCTCTCCCTCCACAGAGTGCAACAAGTCTCTCTTGGAACAATAATAATAGGCATTTCTTGATCAAACTAGAACCAGCATAAGCTTCTTTGAGGAGGACTGTACCACTTGCTCCTTTGTTAGTAATGTAGAAGAACCCTTGTGAACAAACTGGACATGCTTCTCGAGATTCTCAGAAGAATGTTTCCATGTCTCTGTCCTTGAATGGTGTCATGCCAGTACCCAACCATCTCAATATTCTCAATGTTTGCTAAACACACAATTAATATGAGTAAAACAATACCATTACCCATACTTTATGTCTTTATCTCTCATATTCTAAACATGTTTTGTTTTGCATACTAAAAAGAAAAACATAAGGATGTAGACATTTCTGTTACAAAAGAAGAATTATTATAATCTGCAAAGGCCTGTTGTGGAGTTACTGCAGAAAGAAACGTTTGGTTTTGAGAAGTGTTCATGTTTTAGATCGTTGCAGCCATCGTTGAGCAACAGAGTCTCCTGTAAACACAAACATGCATGCGCAACAAGTGAGTCAGATAACATGACTATGACAAAAGGGATATTAACACTTGTACTATGGGTTATAATTCATGATATCTCAGTTGAACATTATTCGTAATCTTTGTAAAAGGGGAGCTAATATTTTCTGACTTAACAGGTGATCACGGTAATTGAAGTGAGGTTTAGCATCCAACAATGTACAAATGCACCGAGTGGCAAATTGGTTATATACTGACTGCTTTTTATATACAACAAACTTTTGCAGATATGACTGTCAAGGACATCAGTAGCAAAGGCATGTGTTAGAATTTATAACCAACCTCCTATTATAAAGTATGAGCAAACACAACACATACACAGAGCCTTTGTTCCATTAGCTTAAAATCTGGATTTTAAAGTCAGTAAACTCAAAATGATTTTGACGTATGCATTACCAGTAGCAACACACGTGCTTTCATCATACGTTTTGCAGAAATTTCATTTTACTTTATGAAATCTTATATGCCAGTTTCATCGTGTAAGTAAGGTCCATACTCCATATCTCGCTTTGTTGAAATATTTACCAGTGGGTTCATTAGGCTCGTTCCTATTTCAATTCTCCACGGGTTTGTTGCCAGGTTTTGGTTTCAGTTACCACACTGGTTTTATCTTGCATATATAGCGGTATGGTCAGAAGATGCAAACAAGACTTCCTTTGGTTATCTCGTAGGTATGTGCTGATCTTGATCAACATCACATTATATGATTATATTTCAGCTGCCCAATTTTATCGTGAAGATGCATTCAAATTTCATCTCGTATTCGTTGTCAACTTATTCTGAAGAACTATCTTATTTATTTTATTGTGATGTTGCAGTTTATGTTTTTGATTTAAGAAGATGGATAATTTTCTATTACCACTGTAGCTCAAAAAGTTAAGATTAAATGAATGTAAGTTGTGTTTTTAAAAGAAAAAGACTTTCCATTCATATAATGTGTTCACCAACTTTCAGATTTCCAAAGGCCTCATAAACAAGCAAAGCCCATAGACTGTCATTTTGTATGTTGATACTGTAGACTTGTATAAATTTCTGAACTTAACATATATAGCTTAATATGTATCACTGAATATTCGCAACTACCTAGAAGAGTTGTTTGGTTTCTTACGTCGAGTTAACTTCAATCATGGGTGATACTTAATACTCCAACCATTAATTGGTTTTGGAGTGCATAGTGATAGTAGTGAATAAGTATATATTACAACTACTTGGAATCATTTTTGGATGGTTACATAGAAATTAATAAAGTAATGAAGGTTTGGTGATATTTAGTAATCAACGTAGCCAAGTGCCAACAACAAAACCAAACACACCAAACATCAAAGAAGTCAAAAACGACGTATGTCTCTGACATTTTCCACTCTCTTTAGTCTTTAGTTTGGTAAGATCTTGCACTTTGCTCACACATACTACATCGTTTTTATTGTATTTTCGGATTTGATTTGAACTTACTTTATGATGTTTCAATAGCATTCTGTTTTACCTCTCAGATTTAATTTATAAATTTTATATTTTTCTTTGCAGCGTATTTGTTTTTGTAGAAGTAATCGATATATATATATATATATATAGTCCTGACAAAAGATAAATATATTAATTACATGGCATGAGGGATGCATGATCAAAATTTAGACCAGCATTGTTCATGAGAGATAATTTATTAATCCTTGTCTTGGAACTACATGATTATGGGATATATATATATATATATATATATATTCTAAAGTTTGTAATGTTGCATGGAACCACGTTGCTTATGTTTAGTGAGCTAGACAAGATTAGCTGAGAAAAAAACAATATTATCAAATCTCATTGCATATTTTAGATAAAACACTACCTAATAAAAAAAACAATATATAATTTTTGTCACTTTATAACTATCATTATAGTACAGTATTGTCAGTATATACATGTGATTAATTCCATTACTATAATTAAATACTTTATTATTTTATAGATTTTAAAATAAAATAAGATATTAAAATGAACACTTATCTATACCTACTTTTACATTAGCAAAATTGTCTAATACATTTTGAATAAAATGTCAAATCTTATCACTTTTATATGGGAAACCAGTTTTAGTAATTAAAAAATAAAAACAACTGTTTATTTACTTCTAACGCAATTGTGAACATGCATCGCTATTAAAAGAAAAGATAAGTTGCATGCATCATCTAGATGCCAAATCGAGTAAAAATGAGAAAATGGAGTTGTACCAAATAATCAAATCTGATTTGACATTTATGAAATCCATTTGTTTACATTTATCTTTCTCATGTCAAGATCACGTATAGACCTCTTATTTATATAAACAACAGAACCAATTCTATTTGGTAAAAGTAAATCTCAAAATTCATTGTATATATAATATTTTTATACACAGAGAAGAAGAGAGAGAGAGAATGAGGAAGGCAAGAGCACCGTGTTGTGACAAGACCAAAGTGAAGAGAGGTCCATGGAGCCCAGAGGAAGACTTTAAACTCATCTCTTTCATTCAAAAGTTTGGTCATGAGAACTGGAGATCTCTCCCTAAACATTCTGGTATATGTTGTTGATTTGTGTTCATTTCATGGATTATGATCAAATCAAAGACTCTTTAATGGCTTTGTTTAATATGATTCTGAATGTATATATATGCAAAAATGAATTAGGTCTGCTAAGATGTGGAAAGAGTTGTCGTCTAAGGTGGATCAATTACCTCAGACCAGATGTGAAACGAGGTAACTTCACTGCAGAGGAGGAGGAAACAATCATCAAGCTTCACCAGAACTATGGAAACAAGTAAATAACTATATATATGCATGCTTCTTGTGTTGGATCAAGAAGTGATTTGATATTGACATTGGCTTTGTGCAATTTTTATAAGGTGGTCAAGAATCGCTTCTCAACTTCCAGGAAGAACAGATAACGAGATCAAGAATGTGTGGCATACACATCTAAAGAAAAGACCTGTTCAGAGCTCAGCAACCTCGCCTTGTTCAAGTGATTCTGTTTCTTGTGGGAAAGAAGATAAGTCTCACGTAGAAGGTTCTTTAAACACAAAGACCTCTCAAGACTCTACTACTACAGTGTCTTCTGGTGGTTCCAACAATTTAAACCAGGAAGATGATCCAAAGATAGGCCTCTTGTTTGGATATAGCGAGTTTAATGACATTGTTCAAGAGGTAGACAAACCACATCTACTAGAGATCCCTTTTGACTCAGATCCTGACATATGGAGTTTCTTAGATAGTTCAAACTCAATGCAACAATCTGGTGCAAATGAGCTCAGAGCAGAAGAAGAGTCTGATGAGGATGAAGTCAAGAAGTGGTTCAAGCACCTGGAAAGCGAACTTGGGTTAGAAGAAGCTGATAAACAACAGCATAAACAGGGGTCACAAGACGAAGAAGAACCATCATCATCATCATCGCTCTTGAAGACTTACGAGCTCATGACACATTAACAAGATAAGATCCGGACTAGCAAATGTGCCGGGATGATGGGTTAAACGATCTAATTTAGAAAAATATAAATTTGGATAATTTTATACGAGTCGGCTTGTATTTGGATCTTTATTTTGGTCGGGTTTAATCAATATAATTTAGTTTATTTATAATAAAAAGAAACAAATCCAAATTATGATTTACTATATGGTTTAAAAGTATATTCTTATTCTGGTTATCAATATTTAGAGAGAAGTTAGATAATAGAGAAAATGTATTCCATAATTAACTTCTTAGCATTTTCAACTGTACAGATGACAGATACATATAGCTGGCCAAAAGATATGTATATGCTAAAGCTCTGAGGCCAAACCATCTTCAAGATTCTTTCTCTATTAAAGAGAATCTTGAAGAAGAATGTTGTGATCAAAGTTATTTGTAGAAGAATATTTCGTTAGCTTGATAATCATTCTCCATCATCTAACAACCATCCACCAGCTTGCTGAATAACAAGTAAAGAAGTCTGCATTTTCAACGAGTCAAGCAACGTCCTTGTCTCCTACACACTTCTCTCAACGTGTACCAAATCGTTACTGAATAAAGAAGCTAATCTCCATAATGATTCATCTCTCTTAATGTTCCTTGAAATTCAATGGAGATGGTAAAAGAACTTTTTTTGGCTCAAGCAATTTGTGTGCATGACTTCTGATTGTGGATTTTCACATGAGAGACATTTTGAACATAAATGCATGAAAAAGAAGACAGATTCTAAATAGGGTCTCTAGAGTCTTAACAAGTTCCCAAAGTTTTACAGAAGCAAAAGTTTATGCAACCAGCCAGAAAAAGAAAAGAAGAAAAAGATAGCATTAGGATTCAAATCCGGCTCAGCTGCACGGACGGGTAAAGTGAAAGTTTACTCTACTTCAGCCAAGTAATCGTCGATTTCTGCAGGTGTTAGTACCCTGCACATAACAAGCCTCTTTCAGAACATTTATTGCAATACCAAAGATTCTTTAGTTCTATTAGCTTTGGAGTCTTGAAACGTTACCTAAAAACTTTGTCAGCACCAATCTTGCCAATCTCAATGTTTTTGCTTGAGATTTCTCCCTCGAAACTGTGAATCAGACGAGAAAGAAAAAAATATGTTAGGTTCTGTCAAAACTCTAGATAAAAAAGAGAGGATATGGTAAGAACTCTCACCCTTCCTTCAATGTTAATATCGCCGTGTGAATGGCATCATCAAGTTCCATATCTTCTGTGTACCTGATAAGAAGAGACTAAGATGACAAGGCATGCTTCCAGATCATATATACTTGTATATCACAAACAGTTAACATGTTATATCACCTCTTCTCAAGAAATGTCTTAGCATTCGAAACGTTCTTTCCCATGGCAGAAGCTTTCCATGAGAAATAAGAGCCAGAGGGATCCACCTAGTAGGAAAAAAAAATGAAATCCTGAAATAAGATGTTTTTTTTTTAACATAAGCAGTAATGATACATCTTTAATGTTACTACATACCTGATACAGCTGTGGTCCTTTGTCATCATACCCAGCCACTAGTAGAGAAACTCCAAACGGCCTAACACCACTATTAAGACAAGGAACTCTTATTAACCCTCTTGAGCATATGGGAGGAAGTAACCATATAGATTATGAATATTAGTTACCCTGATTGAGTGAACTCTTGCATCACCGTGGCGGTTTCCCTTACAAGTTGAGTAACAGGGATGGGTTCCTGTAAGAATCAAAACCCCGTTAGAAGTTGGAAAATTACTAATAAGAAACAGTTTATATTAACTGAATTGAAGATTTATCATACATGCATGATTATACTCCAAGAAAAGGTAAATAAGAATAGAGATGTTAAAGATTACTTTGTATAGACGGTTATATTGCTCAGCTTGCTTCCTGCTCTTTCGCACAAGAACTCGGAAATCAGGACCCATACCACTTCACAGAATGAAATGTCAAAGTTAGCATTGAAATGATGAGATCACGAACTAAGGAAAAGGCAGCTAATGGGAGGATACTGAGTAGCCAAATCTATTATCAGAAAAAAGATAGCTGAGGAGAAGAAGAAGAACCTGTAAACAACTCCAATGTTGGGAGTCAAATGCTGAATCTTTTGAACCTGAAATAGACATAACAGGGTTAACATTAGTTACAACCTACTAAAGTTCCACAAGCAGGGGTACAAGGAAAACGATCAAATTGCTACAAATCTGACGAAACATGTTAGACCACAAGAAGAGGTTATATCAAACTTACAGACGCTTCATCAACCAGAATAGAGGGAAGTTTCTTCTCTGTTGCAATGACAACTCCATTTGAAGCTGCATGAAAGAAACAAACCACATTCATGTTTATAAAAGTTCCTTAGAATCTCTTTATCTAGAATTCCATCAGGTTATCATTCATCATTGACAACAAACCTTTGATTCCCAAAGATGTTTGGCCTGATCCAACAGCTGTAAGAGCATGCTCTATCTGAACAAGCTTCCCTGATGGGCTGTTTTTAATAACCACAACACAATTAACCAGAAACCGATCTAAATGATCGAAAGAGATGCGCTTGAATGATAAACAAGATCATACCTGAAGGTAGTGAGAGAAAACGAGTACTGACTGTCTCCCATTGCACTTAATAGCTCAAAAACCTGCAAAACAGAATCATATCTTCTAACAAATCTTCTGGATAGAAAAAAAACACAAACTTGGGATCATGGGAAGTGCTGAATCTGCTAAACTTAGAACATACAACGATCCAAACACCGATTCAACACTAACCCAGTTTGTATAACAAACGAAATTTACTACAGTGAATGCGATTGAATCTGACAAGACTTAACCTAACATAGATAGATTCCAATTCTCAATGAGGGTTTTCAACAAAGGAGAAAACTTTCAATCGAGATACATATAAATCTCATACCTTTGATGCAACAATATGGACGCAGGAGAGAGAGAGAAAGCTTTAAGGTTTCTTGTAGAAAGGAAAACAAAGAAACGACGACGTTTAATATAATTTACAAAAAGCTCCAATATTTATGTCTATTGTCACTTTCGGACATAAATACTATTTACACTACTGGCTCTCGCTTCTCAATGTTTATCAGGAAAACAAAAGGATTAGTAGAATAAACGACGCCGTTTAATGTAATTTACAAAATGCTCCAATATTTATGTCTATTTCGACTTTCGGACTCAAATACTATTTAGTATTTACACCACTGGTTCTCGCTTGTCAATAATTACGAAATTACCCAAGTCGTGTCCTTTGTTCCTGACCGGTTCGTGGCGGCAGAAGCAGTAAACTTGTTGGGCTCTCTTCTTACCTGGAGAGGATCAATAAAGTTTGCGTCTTTTCAAATCAAACCCATCTTTGCTTAGTTGCATTGTGACATGGCTTCAACACTTCTCTCCAGAACTTTTCTGGCAGCAAGCCACCGCTTGATCACTCCTTCTCTTCTCCCGCAAAAAACCCTTAATCTCGCCGCCTTTCTCAGTGTAAGTCGCAATCCAAATCTCATTCTCTCGATCGTTTGATCGCTGAGTTAGCTTCTGGGTTCTAGTGGGAGGGTTTGGAGCTTTCGTAAAGGTTTACACTTTGTTGATGAGATCTGCGTCAATCGATGATTTTGTATCGGAAACTAGGGAATGAAGTTGTCAGTTTCGTTCTCTGTTTATAAAGTTTGACTCTTTTTTTTTGTGATGATAATTGCAGAGGAGAGGATTCTACTCTCAGTTAGGCTCTTCCTCTAGAGCTTATAGATCAGCTCGAGCTATGGCTTCTACTGGATTTGTGGCAAGAGCAGGCTACTCGACTTCATCTGTACCAACTAATGAGCCTGTTGTTTCTGTTGATTGGCTTCATTCTAATCTTAGAGAGCCTGATTTGAAGGTGACTCCACTTTGTTTTCTTCAAAACTTTGTCTGGCATACTTAAAATTTTGCTTGTTTTTATTCTGTGCTCAGGTTTTGGATGCGTCATGGTACATGCCAGATGAGCAGAGGAATCCTATCCAAGAATATCAGGTGAGAGCATTAGAGTAGATACTAAACATGTGATTGATATACTTTGATTCCATGATTGTTTGTGTTATATTCGTTCTGTGTTATATTAGTACACTACTTGATACTAATGGACTTTGTTCTCTCCTACAGGTTGCTCATATTCCTGGTGCTCTCTTCTTTGATTTGGATGGAATATCAGATCGATCAACAAGTGTAAGAATCACTATGTTCTCTCTTTACGGAAGATCCTTGTTCTGTGGCAATCAATATTATACTTATGACGTCTTGCTTGTGAGTTTCTGTGGGGGATATCTAAATAATAGTAATGATATATCAATTTCTTGATACAGTTGCCACATATGTTGCCGTCTGAGGAAGCTTTTGCTGCTGGTTGCTCTGCTCTAGGAATTGAGAACAAGGATGGAGTGGTTGTTTATGATGCAAAGGGTGTCTTTAGTGCAGCCCGTGTATGGTGGTGAGTTACGGCTTCAGTTTGTCTTTTAAATCCATTTGGTTTGTTCAGTGTCTTTTCTCAGGTGTTTTTACAATTGATGGGTGCTCCTTTTCTTTACTATTAACAGGATGTTCCGAGTTTTCGGGCATGACAAAGTGTGGGTGCTTGATGGAGGTCTACCGAGATGGCGTGCTTCAGGTTATGATGTTGAATCTAGTGCATCAGGTGATGCTATTTTGAAAGCTAGTGCTGCAAGTGAGGCTATAGAGAAAATCTATCAAGGACATACCGTAAGTAGTCGGTGAATGGTTTTCTATCTTGTCTTTTTGTGCATTCATAATGAGATTGTAGTAGTGAAGATATACTTCTTTTTTTTACTCAGGTGAGTCCAATAACCTTTCAGACCAAGTTCCAGCCACATCTAGTGTGGACACTTGATCAGGTTTTTGCATTTTCTGAACGGTTTTGTGTTCGTATTGACGTTATTTTATTCAATTCCTTCTAGGATCATTCTGTCTATTGAACCACAAATTCAAAATGTATACATGGTTGTGGTCAAATCACAGGTCAAGAACAATATGGAGGATCAAACATATCAACACGTAGACGCGCGTTCCAAAGCCAGGTACTATGATTTGCAAAGTTATCACTTGGAAAACTATAATCACTGTACCGTTATTTACGCTTTTTGCAAACAGGTTTGATGGTACAGCACCAGAACCCCGTAAGGGAATAAGAAGTGGTCATATCCCTGGAAGCAAGTGTGTCCCTTATCCTCAGGTAAACCTACAGAATCTGTTTCCTTCCTTCACTCCTTCTGCTGCATCTTATCCTCGGAGTTAATGTGGTAAATTTTATTCTTTCTGCAGTTGTTTGATTCTGCTTCTCAAACACTGTTACCAGCAGAAGACCTGAAGAAACGATTTGAACAAGAAGGTATATACTATTTCATCTCCACCTTGAAAGAATGAGTTTCACAATCTTGTTTCTATAAAGCAGTCTTAAGATATCAAGACTTTTTGTTACAGAGATCTCATTGGACAAACCTATTATGGCTTCTTGTGGCACTGGGGTAACAGCTTGCATCCTGGCAATGGTAGTTAGCTATCTTCATCCATCATTTTTATTTGAGATTATATATATATATATATAAACGGTGCAGAATATTCTCTGACTTGGTTGCTTACTCTGTTAGGGGCTTCACCGAGTGGGGAAAACTGATGTGCCAGTCTACGATGGCTCGTGGACTGAATGGGCAACACAACCAGACTTGCCCATGGAAGGGGAGGATTCTTCTTCATGAAAAGTCTCCAAAAGAAAGGCTAGCAACAAGATTACTAGCACCAAACACGGATGATGTTTTCTTAACTTGAGGAATATAGCTTTGGTTTGAAATCTGCCTTAAGTAAAAGAGGACTGTGTCTATAGAACTTTGATTTTTTTTTCTTTTTTCTTTTGGGGGACAAAATGTTTATGGTCTGTGTTTTCTTTGGAATAAAGTCAAGAAACAGGAAATTGTTAATGGTCACGATTCATGAAAAACCATTATGAACAAGCTTTTTATTACTAGTAGATAAATGATAGACAAGAAACTGAGGCATGGGTGTTCGTTCACCAAGAGATTTGTTAAGTGTCATGAGCCAGAGATGTCTCACAAGTTTTTTTAGCAGATTGTAATTTCTTTTAAAAAAAATGATTTAATTATAATATTACATGACAAGTATTGCATTAAACGAAACCAATAATATTACGTCCTATAAAGATCTATGTTTAACCAGATTTATTTGCACCATGTTAAATATCTTTTGTAAGTCTTTCATCAGTCAATTTGGGATTCAAAATCCATTCTTATGGTCTAAAAAGATTAATGAATCTTCAATCAAAACCATTGGACTATTGTAATTGTTGAGACATCAATTGTACTAAGTTATAAGTAAAGAAAATGATTATGAAATTAAATGTTATTATAAGTGTTCCAAGATACAAAAAACAAGCAAGATGACCGCGTGGCCTAATGGATAAGGCGCTCGCCTCCGGAGCGGGAGATTGTGGGTTCGAGTCCCACCGTGGTCGTTATTCATCCTTTTACGCCTTCCATGGATTTTTTTTTTCTTTCTGAAACTATCAACTTTCATGTCCATCTCTAGACGACATCTAGAGGTTAATGTACAAGTTTAATGTTATTTTTGATACCAAGATATTACTTTATTGATTGATTCTTAAACAAACACAAACATTACATGATAACAAAAGAGCTCCTAGCCAGTGCCGGTAACACCAAGATCCTGCTTCTTGTCGTCTTTACCAGCGCCAAAGACAGGCCCGCCTAGACCAGCAGCATCAGTGACCTTGTCTTGAATCTTATCAACTTGAATTCCACCTTCATCTTCCTTTGACCTTTATATCAAGCTTTGTCTTGTTCTGTCCTCCTTCCACCTACTCGTACGTCGTTGCCGTCTTTGATCCCATCGGCTCTGCTCCTTGCGCTCCCGACATTGTTAACTTATCCCTCATATTTTCTCTCTCTTTCTCTACCAGAACTTGTATATACCCTCAAGCCATGCATGTTCTTGAAATGCAACACCTGGCCAAGGAGATGTTACACATGGCAGTTTTTCAGAAGTTTAGACCAATCTTGTTGGTCACGTGTTCTTAAATAAGAGCCAAAAGGATCCTGCGATTATCATGAAACAAACGTAGTATGATGATTTTGTAGAGTCCAAACTACTTTTTCTTTTTGGTCAAAAAAACATTTGAAACTACTCGTGTTAGATTTCGTTACTGGAAGCTGGCAATTTGAGAGCTAAACGGGCCTATTTAGATAGCACTGAACAGGCCCATTAGAGCCCTCTAAAGGTCGAAAGTGATTTGAGACCATTTCATAAAGCCTAACACTACTACACTAGTAGACTCGTTTTACCTTTTGAATTTTGATCTTAGTCCTGAGATCCAAACTACTCCACTACTAGATGAGAAAACCAGCAGGTAGTCGTGAGCTACGGCTCCTACAGCTTCTGACTAACAACAAAAACCAAAGCAAAGAATCCAAGCTCGAGCCCCAAAGCAGGCAAGGAAGAAGCCCCAAACTACTTGCTCTTAAGTTCATAACTTAGTAAACAATAACAACAAAGCTTAATCTATATATATATAAATTGATGAAGTCAACTAAGATTAGTTCATTATGTTTAATACTTGTAGACTACAAAATGGGCTCTTTCTTTTATGCAATCTTATAAACTTCTTATACGTACGTAATCACATTTAACAACATAAAATCAATACATACAAATAATTCAAAGACGCTAAGAAAACTAAACATTGTTTCAGGAAAAAAAAAAGATCACATAGATGTGAAGCAGACACGTTTAGGCCATGACAAAGGCAAAACGTGGAACCTTGTAATTCTCTTCTGCACCATAAAAATTTGGATTTATTGTATTAAATAGTTTCATATGATTTTCTTCTTGTGCGATGTTGACAAATATATACTTGCTCCCGAAGCAATATCTACTTGGAAATATAATACTAATGGAGAAAGTGAGAACACACACATTTTATTTTGCTAAAAAGGCATGTAAGGTGAGGTGAGGCAGATTTTAATTATTAGTCGCAATTCTAATACTCCCTCTACTTCGATCAACATTTTAAAATTATTAAAATATATATTAAATTTTAATTATTAAAATATTAATAAACTATTTTCATAATTTTTAACCAATAAAATTTTAATAAATAAAATTTTTAAAATTATATTGAAAAATGTAAAAATTATATTTTCTAAAAAATAATTTTTTTTTCTAAAACATGGATATTTTCAGAACAGAAGGAGTAAAAAAATTAAAACGTATTAAGTGTTCACTCTTGCAATTGTAAGATAGTTGAACTTATAATAGAAGTGTTATCCACCTCTTTTAAATGATAATTATGAATTGGATCTGTTTTTTTTTTTGGAAACTAATTGGATCTGGTTTTTGATGGAAAAAGTATAAATATTGAATGAATACAATTATACATATACGAATGGGCCAGTTGACACCTAATGATACAAATTTTAAAAGAAATCTCAGATTTGCAATAATGGAACCACGTCAAGGGCAAGAGATCTCAATCTTCAGTCTTAAATAACATTTTAAAAAGAGAATTCAAACAAGAACGAGAGCATGGACTAAAGCTAACCAAACACTTGTTTTAGGTGCCAAAAATTATATAAGAAATTAAAGACATAAAAAGTTTTTTACTGTATAGTTTCTATACTTTAGTAGATAGGATCGGGTGTGCGTATATGAATTGATCATCTCTTTTCATCCGAGAATAAATTAAAATATGTTTACATGAAATATACATGGTTTAGCAAAAAAAAACTATAACTCATCAATATAAATAATATCCTATTAATGGAAAATGAGGCATTTTTGTGGTTCTTTCTTGTGTGGTATTTACTAGGATTGAAGGGATACATGGAGAGTGGGATAGACAGGGTCAAATCCATTGTTTTCAACTATGTAATATTATATTATTCTCTTTTTTTTTTCCTTTTTGTGCACTATTCTATGCTGTTTATTATTTGGCCAACCATGAGAACTGGTCCTAGCTTTTATATTTTCATAGAATATATATTTCCATAGAAAATAATAGAATTAATTGTGTTAGCTAACTAATGCCAAATTAAGATTCTTTTTTATAACCTTTTAAAAGAAGAGAAGCACTATGAAGAGAGTTGTGTAAGAATAGATTCCAGATGGAAAAGTTGGAAAGAAAAGATGTTTTTATTTTCTCTGTAGCCTAATCCAACGCTTAACATTCATTAATCTCACGAATCCATGACGTGGATTTTTCTTGACCATACATCTGTACCTCTTCACAACCACTTTTTATATTTTCCAACAAAAATAAATAAGAAGGAGAACAAATAGAAAGAAAGAAAAAACAACTCTGTTTATTATTTCTTCTTCACCAGCCATTACCATTCTTCTCTCTCTATATATCTCATCATCTCTCTGGTTTTGCTCTGTTCCGTATTTGTACTTTGTTTTTCAGGTAAAGTTGACAATCTTTTGATGATGTCTTCTTCGTGATGATGAGACTTTTCTTTTATTAGTTGATAAATAAACCTCTGTAATACAGATAATACCTGTCTTGGTTCCTTCTTCATTTGTGTTTTGTAACTTTTTTTTCTTTGTTTGAAAAGTTTTTTTATTTTACCTTCTTTTTTTCTTTGAACAGTTTTCTTGAATCTCATCATCTAGTTTCCTCTACCAACTTCTTCGTCGATGACTTCTCATGTCTCCAAACATCCTCGTGAACGTACTGTCTTTCTTTCTCACGCATACTGTAGTCCATGTTGTATAATATAAGTCAAGCGTGTAATATGGGTTCAGTGCTCTGTTTTTTTCCTCTGTTATTAAAACTAAAACAGTCTTATCTTCCAAAAGATTTTTTTTTATCGGTACGACTAAATATTCAGACAACGTTTCAAACCCATCTTCTCACACCGATAAGAAATTAAGAGTTACTTATGTTTGTGCCTAATCTATGCTTATGTACATTTATTTATATTGGTTGGTTTTCTGTAAGCTTTCTGACCTCTTAGGGAACGTTTGTTTGTATGTTTCAGCTATGGTGAAGAACCTTAAAGTTGATCCTCTTGCTAAGGTCTCTGCCTCCACTACTTCAATGGTAAAACATTTTTATCTTCTTTTGTATAATCAAGAATTCAAGATGATTGCCTTTTCTTTCTCAAATGTTTTTAACACTATTATATGTCTTGTCTTCTTGTTGTTTTGATGTCTTGTGTTCTTTAGAAGAGCCAACCAGAGCCATATTATGAAACTCTTGAGACATACCAAGGCCTGCCTTTTCCTTATGGTGGCTACTATGGATTCTACTATCCAGGAGAAGCAAAGGATAATGGATACTATGGTTATGGAACAGATGTTCAGTACCCGGTAAATCAAAACTTCCTTCTGAATCAGGAAATAATCGCTCTGTGAATCAAAGATTTATTAATTGTTCATTTTCTGGATCTTGACTTGAAGGTTATGCAAGGGGAAAATGGATCTTTGGTCTACATGATGCCAGGGTTTCAGTCTTATGATGTTAGTCCCACTTATATGCCTATAAGCCCGGCTGGTGTATCTAGTCAGGCGCTTCATTCACCTATGTATGCAGCTCAAGGGTATTACCAGAACCAATATGGTTATGGAGATGTTTCATCGCCTACCTATCTATGGGACCCTGTTGGAGACAAGTATGTGTATGGTGTTGCTTCAAACAACCAACCTTTGAAACAGAACATATCTTCTTCTTCTTCAAGTTATAACCATAGCAACTATTACTCAAAGAGCAAGACTTCTTTCACCGGTCATGGCTTGGGAGGTCGGCCTAGAACACCGCAAAAAGTAATTCTTCTTCTTCTTCTCTCTTTCACATATGTTAAGAAGATCTTGACTAATCTTTTTTGTTGTTTGGTTCATGTCATAATGAATTGCAGAGCAGCTATACTCCACTCCCTCTACATAATCAAGAAAGAGGTGGACCGTTGAGGAAGAAGTATGGAGCTTTAGATAGGGATGAAACAGAGAAGTTGAAAGCAAGAAACAAAGAAAATGGTAGTAGCATGAGTGCAAATGTCCAAGATGATGGAGAATGTGAGTCCTGTTTGTTGGATGATGAAGGGAAGGAAAGAAGCAACGGTGTAGGTTCTATAATCAAAAGGGATCAATATAACCTCGCTAGCTTTCAGACCAAGTATGAAGAAGCAATATTCTTTGTGATAAAGTCTTATAGTGAAGACGACATTCACAAGAGCATCAAGTACAATGTTTGGTCTAGTACTCTGAATGGGAACAAGAAGTTAGACAGTGCTTATCAAGAAGCTCAAAAGAAGGTTGCAGAGAAAGATGGAACGTGCCCGGTCTTCCTCTTCTTCTCGGTAATGCAGTATATTTATATCAGTAATTTATTTGTGTTGCAGACATCTCTTTGTGGTTCTCTGATGGGTTTTATTGGACTCAGGTGAATGCAAGTGGCCAGTTTTGTGGTGTAGCTGAGATGACTGGGAGAGTGGATTATGAGAAAAGCATGGACTTTTGGCAGCAAGATAAGTGGACTGGCTATTTTCCGGTCAAGTGGCATATAATCAAAGATGTTCCAAATCCGCAACTAAGGCATGTAATACTAGAGAACAATGAGAACAAGCCTGTAACAAATAGCAGAGACACACAAGAGGTAGAAAAACAGTCTTTAAATGGCTCAAGAAAGTGAATCATTGTCAAGAAGTACTCATCACTTACTGTTTCCTTCATGTTATAGGTGAGGTTACCACAAGGGAATGAAGTGTTGAACATCTTCAAGAACTATGCAGCAAAGACATCTATATTAGATGATTTCGATTTTTATGAAAACAGAGAGAGGGTTATGGTACAGAAGAAGCTGAGGTTCAGTCCGGTATTAAAGGTCCTGAGTTTATCCTCTTTATATCTTGCAATCATCTTCTTCTCGTTCTATGTTATGTTATTCTAACTAGAAATATGGTCTCTCTTTGTCTCTTCTTGTGTTTGATTACAGAAGAAAGAAGAAGACTTGGTTGCTGAGTTCAAAACAATGGAGATATCAAACACAGTCAAAGAGGGAAACACAGACTAACTAGAAGAAGCTGTAGTGTTTTTTTTTTTTTTTTTTTAAGGATCAACATACACAGTCCGATTGCTTTGGATTGCTTTCATTTTATAACATGTTGTGTTCAATTATTTTTGTTGTAATATTGTTTTTTTTTAATGTTTCCTGGGTGTTGTTTACGATATCTTTTGCAATTTGTAATCAATAGAATTTGGTTTTATAGCAAAACCTGAAAATCGGACGACAAAAAAAGTAGAAAATGATTAAGACACGAAATGAGTTCTCTACGACCATAAAATTTCTCTTCAGGTAGCCTGCCAGGCTAAGTCCTGTATGGCTTTAAGTGGAAGAATGATAACAAACCAAAACAGATCATGGCTGGCTCGGGGGTTGACCACGTCCGCCACCACCACGTGGGGTTCGGCCACCACGAGTAAGCAGACGATTCCCTCCTCGAATGTTTACAACTCGACCACGACCTCTGAGGGGGGCTGATAAAGGAGCTCGGTTGGCTGGTGAAGGAGTTCGGGTTCCTCCTAGAGTGGCTACTCCGGCTTGTCTTAAAGCTGCTTGCTCTTTTGCTTTATTAGCTATATTAATAGTTCTACTTGGCGACGCTGCTCTTTTCGTTTCTTCAGTTTCTGGTGTTTCGCTCGGACTTGCAGTAGCTGGAGTAGAGGAAGTGGATGCTGAGACAGCTGTAGCTATTGTGGCCTCTGGCTTGAGATTGGTTTCTTCTACTTGTTGATTGTTACCGTTGTTTGGTTTATCAGAGGCTTCTTCAGCAGCTACATCACTTCCTTCATCGTTCTTAACATCTTCAAGTGGTGGTTCAATGGTTGTTTCAGCTTCGTCCATTGTTGTCTCCATCCTAATAGGTGACTGTGTGGGTGTGGCTACATCCCTGGTCTCTTCGAGATCTTCCAGATTATCCAAATCGAGCTCTCCTTCTTCTTTATCAAATTCCACGTCTGCCAGAAGATCTTGATTCTCTTGTTCAGTCTGATCCTTAAACTCTTCTTCGGTAGGGATGGTTTCTGTCTCAGTTGGATTCTCTTCTACTGTCTCATCAGCTTTCTCCTGCCCTTCACTTTCTTGTTGTGCTTCCATAGTTTCCTCAATCGTAGTTTCCTCGGTTTTCTCCTCTTCAGTCTCGGCTTCTGTTTCTTCATGGTCATCCTCGGCGACCGTAGTAGCGTCCATGGATTCATCCACGTCTGGCTCTTTAGAGAGGTTTTCACCTTCGGAGGTATCAGGTTGTGACTCGGATCCTTTTGGCTTCTTCGGCGCAGGTGGTGCAATTTCGGAACTGGTTTCCCCTTGAGTCCCTTGCTGTGGCTCAAAAGCCAACGAATCGGCCTGGCGCTTACGGACATGTGTCTGAACAGGTGGTATAGTTGCGGTTTCTTGGCTCTCTGTAACATTGGAGGAAGGCTGTTTTCCTTCATCACCAGTTCCCTCAGCTTCTGGCATCTCAACATCAACTTGGGGAGGTTCCTCTGGTTTGACAAGTTGGGGACGTTTAATCCTCCTACCCGGTCTGCGGAAATCAGCGCTTGGTTTCAGCGAAACCAATCTCTTCTCTTTGGGTGGCTGTTGGGTAGTTGCCACCGGAGCTTTTGAAGGAGAGGCTCTGGCAATGGCTGAAGGCTCAACTGTAGCAGCGGAAGCTTCAGTTACCATACCAGTAGATTTTGTGCTACCTTGAGAATTGAGGACAATAGTACGAGCCATGCGTTCAAAATAGTCTACAGCTGATACGTACGCAGCGGCTTGGTCATTCAATACGCTTCCAGAGAGAGCCTGGACAGCTGAAGTACCCTTTACAAAAGGGAAAAAAAAGGTTTTAAAAGTATAGAACATAGGAGACGAATGGATATTATATACAAATATACGAAGAAGAAAGGTAAATTATATAAATCCAAGAGATATAAAATATGTTACCTCGGGAAGATTTCCATCCGCTTGCTTCAGTTTGTCCAATTCTTCAGAGAGATGAGCCAATGCCGTCTGATACCTCTCGAGTTTAACAAGCTCTTCATCCACTTTTGTTTTCTCCTGAGAAACAGATAGGGAACATATGAGCTTTGGTGATGATTTTCAAAGTGCTAATAAGACGTGAGTGACAAAAGACACACACGTGAGGCTGGAGAGAACCGAACCTTTTTAATTTTGGCCAAGGAGTCTCCAAATATCTTCTCAATAGACTTGCGTTCTGTTTTCTCTTTAGTTAATTCGTCATCCTTCTTCTTCAAGTCATCTTTCAGTGAATGTACAAACTTATCCAATATCTGCAGTAAAAGTTCATGTGTTTAAGAACACACAGAAACACATGAAGCAGCAATCAGGGAGCCACAAATTAAATGCGATTTTTATCTAATAATACCTGAATCTTTTGTTCTTTTTCATCTCTCTCTTTAACGGCCTGCTCCACCGTAGCATCAAATGTTGTTCTCTTTCCAGCTTTTGGCGGCAATAGAAAACATAAGCAAATATCAATTGGAGCTTGCCCACAAATTAATGATTTGAAAATGGTACTAGTAACAGTAATGATTACCTTCTTTGGCTTCCTCTAACTGTTTAGAGAGTGACTGGTTTTCTCTGTTCAAGTCGTCCTTTTCTTTATCGAGCTTTCTCTTAATGTTAGAAAAAGATTTTCTGAACCTTTCAGAATCTGATTTCAGCTTAGAGATCTCTGCTTTCAGATTCTCAATCTCTAACTTCATAGTCGCCTGACAAAATCACAGAGATATTAACAGATCTACATGGGGGTAGTTCTCACTCATTCTACGTGTTACAGCTAAATTTCCCTCAAGAGAGACCGTTATCATTTCTACCTGTGTTTGCTGAGCGGCGTCTAACCTCTTCTCCCTCTCACTCAGATCTGTTTTGCATTTTGTGAGATCCTTCTCCCTCTCTCTCAGTTCGTTTTTGCAATTTGTTAGATCCTTCTCTAATAGAGATATCTTACTCTCCTTCTCCAACACAAGCTTCTTATATTCTTCCATATTAGCATCTTTCGCTTTCAGTTTCTCCTAAGTCATATCAACACAGTTTATAGCATCAGCGTCTTGGGACACTAACAACAGATACTTCATCAGAAATTCTCACCACTTAAAAAGACACTTATCATACACTAGAATTCTATACGCGTTTGATAATCGAAATGCCATTGTATAAATAAGCGTCGAAGGTAAGAAAGAAAAGGAGAGAGAAGCCTCCTAGACAGCGTCATTAACCAGGAAATACAATGATAAGTACTGTCTAGATATACTATCTCTTACTAACCACATTCAGCAGAAAAATGGTATACTATCACTTCATGAATTGACATTGTAATTTATTGCAAAGCAACAAATCTAGTACACTTAAAGAGATATTCACACCGTGTACACCTATGGGAAAAACATGACTACTGCAGAAATTTCAACAATGTCACATTTTCTTTGAAGGCATACCTCGAATTGCCGCACTTCATCTTTGAGGCGATTGTAGTCAGCAACATCAATGTTTTTATAAGTCTCCCGCAACTTCACAAAATGGAAGCAATTGTAAGTATGCACAAATAAATATACAGCGCGAGAAGTTTGAAATGGCTTACCTCATCAACCGTCCTTTTCTGAAGATCTATCTCCTTCCTTAGCCTTTCCATCTCTTTCATACACAAGTCTAACTCGGTTTGCTTTTGCTTCAATAGATTTTCCGAATTTTCGAAATCCGTCCTAGCCTTTTGAGATACTTCACGCAATCTCTGAATTTCAAACAAGTTTCATCAGCTCTCTCTAAGACAGTTAACAGGACCAGGTGCTGTAAGGGAGTTTAGTCAACGATATAAAGCAGAATTGTTTTTCCTGAAAGTTCTACTACGAACCTGGCACTCCTCAAAATTGTGTTTGTTTTCCTCCCTGAGTTGCATGTTGCTTTCACGGAGCAAGTTCATCTCATTAACCTGCAAAAAGAACTTTGAAGTCAGCTAAAGTACATAGTTTCAGTCCAACATCGGCTAGGGAATCCAAAAGACAAACTCCAAGCAGGGAGCACTGAATTTGGCAAGTCAGCAGAAAGTAATGAATCATGGAACAGAAGTAGAAAAGATCATTAGTTAATTTGTTACTAGTTATTGAATCAGGTAACTTTACCTGAAGCTGAAGAGATTTGATTTCATCCTCAGTCAATAATGAGGCCCTTGTACTGGCACGCTCAGCATTAAGTGAACCCCGGGCAGAGTCTGCCATCTTCACGGCACTCTCAAGCTAGACAATGACATGATGTAAGAAAATTCATAATGCGGCCGTAACTTTAAAATAATATAGGATGTGTGCGTGTATTGAGACGGGGTGTTGCTTGAAAAGAGATGTTGTAGCAAAATTAGGACAACGATAAAAGACAGCGACTTACTTGCGATTGCAACCGTAATTTTTCCTGTCTCATAAGTGCTATCTCTGTTTCAGCCTGTCAAAAACATACTCAAATTAGATAACCACACAATACGCACACGAGGCAGAAAGAAAAGGAAACAATCCAAAACGGAACTTCTCTTACTATTTCCTTTGTTCTGCGCAAATAATTAACTACACTTTGCAAACTAGAATCTCCAAGTTGATCTGAGCCAGTGCTTTCAGATGATATTTTTCCAGAACGGCTATCTTTCTCAGCCGAGTGAAGATGCATAGACTCAAGTTGGCTATGCAGTATTTTGTTCTGATGCAGAGAGCAATAAGATGAGTGGAATATTCACAACACGATAATGAATTAAAACTCTACACAATCCTAATCATATATGATAGGAATAGAACACACTAAATAACATCAAATAGATAATCGACGAAAGATGCCATATTCGTATTGCCAATGTCATATGCATGGGAAAACAATAAGATTGTCAAAAGGTAAAGATCAGAGAGCAGAGGCCACCTGTTCGTTGAGTTCATGATACTTCTTCTCCGCTAGATTCTTTTGCTGCTCTAACATATATTTCTCATTACTCCACTTGGAGGTAAGCTCGGACTGAAAAAAACATACAGAAAATTGAATAGTGTCAGGAACCAGCACTTAAGTTTATGTCTTTCAACAGTTACCGAATCTGAGCAGCAATAACTGTGGAAATTTTAAAAATAGCATAGTGAAGTTAAAAAAAAAAAAGTTTTAAATGAGTAGAAGTTACAATTTCCGTTCCCCTTGCATCAGCCAATTTACGTAGTTCAGATGCCTCCTCTTGAAGGGAAGCCAAAGCCTGTGATGTTTTCGTCAGCTCTTGAATAGTTTCAGACTGCAGAATAACCTGCGTTTCAAAAAGTAGAGAAGCAAAAAGATAGGTCGTTAAAATGTCTGCGGAATAGAGAACAGAACAAACTATGGCAGAAACCTAACAAGCATTTGATGAAAATATCTTAAGTGTTAAAAGACAGAGGTGCAATAAAACAGAGTTTCAGAAGACCACTGTTTCATGAAGTGGGGCAACAGGATGAGTACTGAATTATTACAGTTTCTTATCCAATAAAAACCAACGCTATAGCCAGCAACGTGAATATGCATGATGGTCAATAAGTTTATTAAAATAGAGAGCCTTCACAAACCTGTCTTTCATAATTTCTCTGAGCAACACGCCATTTCTCATGTTCCTTCTCCAGGTCATTTTTCAAAGTGGACATCTGGATATTAATTGCTTCGATTTGGGAACTGCAATTAAGTTTTGGATGTAAATTTAAAGACGAACGTGTATGCGTGTGAGTCGAAAGATATATATGACCCATAATAGGACATTTACCTTTTAACTAAGCTTTCTTCTCTCAGACTTGCAATTTCAGCTGATGCTGATACAAGAGCATCTTCTTTTCCTGCAGCAGCATTGGCTATTTGCTCAGATTTCTGTATACAGTCGTTTTCAAGTTCTGACACTCTTTCCCTAAAAGAAACAAGCTCTGCTTCCAACGATTTCTGTGTCTTTTCAGCCTATAAATAGTCATCAGGTTTAATATTAAAACCAATAACAGATCTAGTTTTATCACAAGGGAAAGAGCTGAATAGCCAGACGAGATTCATGGCTTCCGGACAATCACCAATACCTCAATTCTGAAGTTCTCATGGGCAGATTCCATCTGCTTTAAAGCTGTTTCATTCACCTGAGCTATGCTCTTGTACTACACGATGGTTCAGAAGGTCAGTTCCAAGTGGTGACGAAAATCAAAACAAACTAAGCCAATTCAACGATTACCTGAAGCATGTGGCTTTTGCTAGATTCTACTTCTCCCCTCAACTTATCCATTTCTTCCTTAGCAGTATGCAGGTCTAAGGAGATCTAGAGTAAATAACAACCACATCAAAAGGAAATCACCAAAAATTCGATTGCTATATAGCAACAAGTAAAAGGTAAACTCAACACAATTGCTTAAGCAAAAGTCTCAAATCTGCATGCCATAATTCAACTAGCTGGGTAATGCAGATCCTAACTCCTGCCTTAGACACGTCTATGGCTTCAAGAAAATTTCCCCTTATCGTAAAAGCAGCATCGTTTGTACTTTAAAAATACTAAAGTTTGCAACCAAGAAATCTGAACAATACTGTAATTACGGAATTTAAATCATCATTAAAAAATATTGCTGAAGAACTTCACTGACCTCATTATCAGAAAGAGAGACGACTCCACCACTGTCCGTATCACGAACCTATAAGTTTGAAAACGAAATTCAACACACGTGCAAATTAGTAATAGCAAATTCCATCCAGGAATCTGCCGTTTGAAGTAACCCCACAATTCAATTATCAGAAAATCAGAACATTACCTTAGGATCTGAAGATCTTATCTTCTTCTCCAAATCAGAAAGTCTAGCCTAATTTTACACATTTAAAGAAATAATCAACGACAACAGTCCGCCAAAAATGATCTGCCAATACAAGTATGGATAGCTGACAGATAAAAAATTCTAGAGGATTGACAATGTAGTAACCTTGTGGACATCAGACATATCTAGAACTAATAAAACCCGTTCGCTTAAACCAAATCATATGCAAAGACTCACTTCACAAAAGTAGCCACCAGAAAACGGCAACCAGTAAAGGTCGACCTAGAAGAGCTAGAGTATGCAACCTAGGAGCTGGCAACTGTAAACGCTGACGGATGTGATATGCAACACCTCGATGCAGTATGCGATTGGTCCATGTATTCATGAGACGAGTTATTATTAACGTAAAATAGACTTCAAACAGTACCTCAGCCACAGAAGCCCTGGACTCTGCTGCCGAGACAGCCTTCAAGGCATTAGCCAACTCTTTCCCCATTTCTTCGACCTGCCTAACAGCATTGTTCAAAGTTTGATTGCGGTCCGAAGTGCTATTCCGCATATTGCTCCTTTCTTCTTGCAATTCTTTTTTAGCTTCTGCCCATTCTTTCTGAGGAAACACAATCCAAAAATCTATATAAGAAAGATAAGGAATGCGCCAACAATCGAGTTTTTAAATATGATATAGACCTCAAGTTGCTTGATATGCTCCTCTTGTTTCCTTCTCTCTGTAGCTCTTGCTTCCTGATATATTTGGTAAGGATGTCAAATTTTAATCAGTATTATCTCCCCGTACAGAATTAGTAAACTAAAATCAAAGGTGGTTTTGTTACCTCTCGAACTTCCTCTGTACTCTGGATAGTATCCAAGGTAGCCTGCAGAAAGTCAAGTTAGCCAAAAGAAAAAGAGATCCACAACTTAAGACAGAATTTGCACTACTCTCATTTTTCCAACCTGAAGACGATAAACTCTCTGAGATAAAGCAGAAACTTCATCAGAGGCTCTTTTCTCAGCATTTGATAACACCTCTTTTTCTTGTTTTAGAACCGATACCTATAACACAGACGACTGTTAGAACGAACGCACAGAAAATCATAAAGTGTGATTGATATACTACCTCCATAGATAATTTTCTAGAAATCCCTTCCGCTGCATGCAGAGACTCAGAACTCTCACGTAACTTTCGTTGGTGGTCGATGATCAGCTGCGAGAACTCTATGTTTCTTGCCAAAACACTGTTCATTTCTTCCCTCTGATATAAAGACATAGAAGATGAAGAAAACTTTGAAGAAGGCACAATTTACACAAGAAGTTGATGATATGAATTTGTGACAAAGATGAAAGATCACCTTGCGTTCAGATTCTTTCATGATGCCTTCTAGTTTTTCCCTAGCAAAATTTACCTCCATGGCCAACTTATCCCGTTCAGACCTTATCGCAATTATCTCACTCCTAGACTTCGCTAAATCTTCTTCCAGACTTCGAATGCGTTCAAACGTTTTTTCTTGGGCTCTCTTAGTAGCTTCCTGGAGCAAGAAATCAAGACAACAAATAAGTCTCAAACAACTACATTGATGCAACAAAAGAGAGATAGAGAAGAAAGAAGAGTTAGAAAGATTTAGAAATCTGTGACACCTGTGAATCCTCAAGCAGATGTAAGAAGTTCTTCCTTCCTGGCACTACAGCTAACAAAATACATCTCAGTCAAGCCATTGTAAAGCTAATACTACTGAACTATGTATTCCAAGCTATGAGAAAAGCAAGCAACAGCCTGTGAAGCTTTTTTTATTTTTCAGTAAACAATATGATTTCAGGAAAGCTAAGTATGCTCAAAAGCCAGACTTCAAGTGAAATTTGTTTTAAAATTACAGCATTGATTTTCGCTAGTGATAGTTGCGACATATGAAACTAGGTAAAGCATAACGAGGGAACTTCAAAAATCCAGATCTTACCCAACCTTAAAAATTTGGTAGTTATCAAAAGATGCTTCCTAACCTAATTTTTCATTTAAAAAAAAAAAGATAACGATCAAACTTTTTTGTTTGAATTTGAGATTTGTACCAACTACATCAATATTTCTTGCATCCCTACTCAACCTTTTGGAATGGTAAGATAAAACTAAAATCATTTAATTAAACTTAGCAATGATAGTCACCATAGAGAGCTCGAACCTGGTGGCGAATCTGAAGAACGAGAATTAGATGAATGAAGTTTTTGTTCCTCTTCATATAGTCGTTTATACATTGCAACCTGAAAAGAACAATGTACAAGATAAATCATCGAATTGAAATTCAAGATTATCTAAGCAAGTGTTGCAATGGAGAAGAGAACTGAAGGGTGGAAAGACTTACAGATGCATGCAGTGATTCAATCATTTTACCCTGTTCTTCGGCTCTTTCTAGCACGATGGCTACTTTGGAAGAAGCTTCATCAGTCTTTTTCTTCAGCTCTATCTCATACTTTTCCTGAGATTCCAAAAGTTAAATTTAAACCTTAGTACTACCGAAGCAAAAACTGGAAGAAAAAAAACCGTCATACCTTCAGCTCCATTTCCCTACTTTCAATCTGCTCTGAGAGACTACGAACAAGATTCCTGAGCTTAACATTCTGCTCAACTAGTCCATTTATATCTTTAAACTTCAACTGAAATTCATCCAAACCAGAGGACACGCATTAGGCATCCACAAATTATTTACACGTAAAATCTAACACAAAACATGACTTCAAGAAAAGAAACAAACTTACAAGATGCTCTGAAATTATTTTATCAGCTTCAGATTCCATATCCATCTCAACATCAGAAAGCTGAGTATCATCTTCTTCCTCATCCCTGTCAGCTCCACAGCGGAGTTGGACATCTCGACACTCCTTCAGTAGTATCGTTACCTAAATCATGTATACAGACAAAGTAGCAGCTGATTAGGCAACCAGCTAGGCATATATCTGTGAGCAAAAATTTGACCTATTATTATTAACATCACAAATCATCGAAGTCAAGAAACTTAAGACCACAACAAACATGCAGATAAAATCATAACCTGGTGAACAAAGGAGAATATATTGTCAAATTACCTGCTTCTGTAGGTCAGATATATCTTTCTGATACAGAATATTTTCACGTTCCCGCCTCCTCAAGTCAGCCTATCAATAAAATAAATGAATAAGAACAGCACAAATATGCATCTTAAACCGCTACTATGATAATACCAAGTACCTTTAGCTCCATGATGAATTTCTCCATATTTGATTGTTCAGAGACAGAATCCTGAAGTTTTTGACTGACTAGAGAGTAAGCTTCAACCAAACGCTCATGCTCACCTGGAAACAGAAAACAGATTGCCCCAAATATAGGTTTAAGCATGGTGTCCCAAATAAGACAAAAAAACTGCATAAATGATAGAAATCTTTGGGAGCACAGAATTGAATCATACCTCTTTCCTCTTGTATGAACCCAGCTTTCTCTTCTAGTTCAGATAAAACCTAAAAAGCAGGATTCAAGGACAGCATTTTAGTAAACTGATCAAATCCAGACACGCTGCTATAACGGGAAGGAAACCTAAAAATGTTTCCATCAGGTTTTTACCCAACAAGCCCAGGAGTCTTGCATAAGTTAACAGGAAAAGAAAAGTAAACTACAGTTGGAAAAGTAGAAACGAAACAAAGAAAAAAGAGTAACAAAACAAAACTAGATAAGAACAGCATCTAGACTCAATGGTCAAGTAGTTCATACCCGTTGTAGTATCAACTCCGCTTCCTTTCGACCTAATTGCTCATGTCTCATAGCATCAACAGCCTCTTGATACTTCTCATAAATTTTGGTCAGCTACAAAAACAAGAAAAACGATATATACACCACCAATAATAAAGTTGAGAAGCTGATGAACTGAACTAATATAGTAAGACTGAAACTCACGCTCCATCCGTCACGTAGGAGTGAGGCTGCCAGTGCCGTTCCTGACACACCAGCAGGAACCTTGGAAATTATTTCATGGCTTTCCTCTATCATGTTGCTGGTCTCAGAAACGTCAACCCCTCTGGACCAAAGGATTTTCAAAAGATACATGTAAGGATTTTATCGTTCCATGAGCACTAGGGCAATTAAAAACCATATTTCACAACCACTATGATCTAATTCATGGATTAAACACTCTTAATTCGATTCACTGTAATTTACAGTCTGTAAAACCCATAAAAGTCCCTAAAGCTTAACTATTGTAAAATTTCTAGAAACAGCTAGGAACTAATAAAACTTGTGGCCCTTATATTTTGGTCAAAAAAGAGACATGTTGGTAGGAAAGGATCACAGGTGGAGACTATAAATATGTATTGGAAGTGCATCTCTTAAAGCAACCAACATCACTAATCCCTACTTCTACTTGATTTTAAGTCGATTTGATAAGCAATATAGCAAACAAGAGTGGCAAGAGTACCCACAGAAAACAAATATACCAGGTTTTTGCGTGGCTGTACAAAGTTCTGACAAAAATGAACAATTTCTTGTTCGCAGAAGAGTCATACCTAGTGAAACTGCTGAAAGGTATAAGCGTTAGCTCATCTGTTTTCCGAGTTTTCTCAATTTCTGCTTCACACTTCTCAAGTTTTTGTTTAATGTCTTCGTTCTCCTGAAGTTGAAGACAACAAAAGTAACTATCTGTTTCGAAACCAAATTAAAAAAGAACTTCTCAAAAAAAAACATACTAGAATCATAAGATTATAGGTAATTATGCACCTCATAAAGACAGGACGAACTACTTTATTTTAGAAAACAATCAAAGTATACTCAAGGTGTCATATCTGATTATAAGGTTGAGTTCCACAATACCCTAACAGCAACATGCAACCCCCTCAATATAAGTTGTAAAGGATGCCACCAACTAGTCACCAGAGCTAAGCACCAGATGTTATAAATCATCGAAAATTGATAAAGCAGTAAAGTCAGGGATCTCATTACCTTCTCCAACTTCTGGTTCGTAGACATTTCTTTCTCAAGTCTATCTTTATACCCACTCTCGACTTGGCTCAAGCGTGCCTGGTTAGTCATAATGTGAACTCAACAGGCGAACATACACTCATACAGACACACAAGATGACAAGATACGATCAGTTTCCTCTGAATTGTGACCCAAGCTTACCTCTAAGGCCTTAATCACACCCTCAAGTTCCCCAGCCTTTCTAGACCATTCCTCCGAACTTTCCTTGTACAGCTCAACAAGCTTGTTTGCCTATGTCAGCAGCCAAGTAATGAATTAGACTGAACTAAACAACTAGGGAAATCTTTCTTGTGAAATGTGAAATGCCTCAACAAAATCTGTAACATATGTCTTTGAAACTCACAGTGAGAAGCTCAGCACTGTATTGCTCTTCAGTCGTCGTTGCTGCATCTTTGCACGAGCTGAGTTCCTTTTAAAATGAAGAAAAACAAGTAAATATAAGACACAATGAAGATAAGTGCTACAAAGAGGACAAGTGCTTTATGACATGCATACCTCCTGTAATGAAGCAATCTTCGTTTCGAGCTCTCTCAATCTTTCCTTATGCCAATTTAACGAGCTAGAGCACTCATTATAATTCTTCTCAACCTGACAGAGTAAGACATGACACTCAAGTAACTAAAAACTATATTTCAGAAAAGGAAAGAACAGAATCATTAGAATAAGATACGAAAATAGTCTTACGTCCACAAGCTTCGCTGACATTTCAGCCTCAAGATCAGAATGCCTCCTACGGAGTTCAGCATAACTGTCCACTTTGGCTGTTAACTCCTCATCAAGCCATTTAGTATGCCTTTCCATGAGCTCTTTCTCCTGAGACAAACGAAAGCACATAGCTTGCGACCGTGCCAATTCAGCTCCTGCTTCAGCAAATCTAGACTCTTTTTCTGAATTGGCGTCAGTCAGCTTAACCTGATAAACACAATAAGAAATTAATCCCCCCTTTTATTAGCAACATGTTATGGAAGCAGCCTCACTCACAATCTTCTCCAAATAGCTCTTGATATTCGAATTCTTCTCGCTAATCTCAGAATCTTTCTGCTCCAGCAACTCCATCAGTTGCCTCTTGGACTTATGTAGCTCTGACATCTCCATCGTCATCCTCTCTAACTCTCCATCCTTCTCAATCTGCAATCAAACAAGTATCTCCATCGAATCCCCAAACTCAACACAAAAGCTTAAAAAGCACAAGAACGTACCGATTGCAAATGAAGCTGGTGCTTCTGAGCCTGAGACTGTGCGAGTTCAGCTAATCGATCATCGAGATCAGACTGAAGCTTCGCATTCTGAGATTCAAGCGACGCGAAATCCTGAGAGAGCGAGAGGTACTTCTGCTCGAGAAGCGAGCACGTCTGCTCCGCCGTGATGGAAGCAGCATCAGCCTTGGCACGTACACTGTCCAACTCGACGTACAACTTTCGGATGTACTCGTCGGCTCTCTCGGCAACCACCGACGCGGCGTCGTTTGATAGCCGCGCAAGCTCCTCGTCTGGCATGAACAAGGGCATCTTTGCGTGCCCTAACGTTGGATCTCTCCGATAGCTTTGGACGCTCTTCTTTATCTCCGGCAACGTTTAGAGAGAACCCAACGGAGGAGATGAAAAATCGCTTCTGAAGGCGAAGAAAATGTTTAAGAGAACCTCAGGCGTGTTTATACGTCGCGTTAAATAAACGTAATTGGGCCAAACATTGATTCACCGTTGGTTGTCATAAGTTGGGCCTCTTGTTGGGCTCAAACGAAACCTAGTTTCATTTAATTTGATACTTTATATTTATTACGAATACATGATCGTTAAGCCGACTTAGCTCAGTGGTAGAGCGCGTGACTTTTAATCCCGTGGCCGTGGGTTCGATCCCCACAGTCGGCGCAGTTGTTTTATTTTTTTATTTTTTAAATAGTCCCACACAAGATCTCCACGTGGTGAGAACCAATAGTAAGGAGTTAAAGCTCAGTGCATTTTTTATTTGTTTACCAACAAAAAAAAAAAGCCTACTGAAGTATTGTTTTTTTTTTTAAGCTACTAAATTTATTATGTAAACAAATTAACAAATAAAACTCGCAATATGAATAGGAATCATGAAGTCCACTATCAGTCTATCAACACCCAATAATGTTGACAGAGTATCAACACCCAATAATGTAATTTATCAAAAAAAAATACCCAATAATGTAATTTATCAAAAAAAAAAAAACAATAATGTTTTTTTTTTTAAGTCAACACCCAATAATGTTGATGCTATATTTTAACGACAATCTTTAATTGTTAACCTCAAGATCCATGGAAAATTAATGTGAAAAGAAAAATCTATGGAAAGTTTAATGTTAAAGAAAAAATAGAAAATTCATGTTCGAAATTTATTTTGAAAATCACTAGAGCTCCTGACTTTTAATACCGTGTCCGTTAGCTAATACCATTATTTTCCAAATAGTTCCCACCCACGTGAAAAAGACTTTCAATTGAATAAACGAACATGAAGTCCACTAAACAACACCCAACAATGAATATTTTAACGATAATCTTGATCTCAAGATCATTAGATCTAGTCAAAAGTTTTATTCCTTGCAAAGAACTTCGAAGGTTACCAAACAATGGCGAAGAAAGCTGTGTTGATCGGAATCAACTACCCAGGAACCAAGATAGAACTAAAAGGCTGCGTCAACGACGTTCACCGGATGCACAAGTGTCTCGTTGACCGGTACGGGTTCGCCGAGGAAGACATCACTGTGCTGATAGACACCGACGACTCTTACACACAACCCACAGGCAAAAACATCCGTAATGCCTTGTCTGAACTCATAACGCCAGCTAAGTCCGGTGATGTTTTGTTCGTGCATTATAGTGGACACGGTACGAGGGTCCCACTGGAAGCAGGGGAAGAGGATGACACAGGGTTTGATGAATGTATTGTTCCTTGCGACATGAATCCAATCCCTGGTAGGCAGATCATTTTACATTAGTTATCTGTTTCTGAAGGAAAACAGAGTACTCTGTTCATAAACAGAGCACTCTGTTTCGAATGATGTTGGACATTGATAGAATAATGGTTACTGTCTCTGTGTATTGCATTGCAGATGATGATTTCAGAGATTTAGTGGACCAGGTTCCAGAAGGGTGTAAGATGACGTTCGTATCAGACTCTTGTCACAGTGGTGGACTCATCGATGGAGCCAAGGAACATATCGGAGAGAGTACCAATAAGAATCGAAACCAAGAACCAAAAGTTCACTTTTTCGAACTCGAGATATGGAACTTCTTTTACAGCATGTTGATGAAGCTGTTTGCGTTTTGTGGGATCTGGAGTTCTCACGAAGAACAGGACAAAATTGAAATTACGGAAAGATATGAAGTTGGCAAATCAAGGTATCTGCCAATGGAGAGCTTCATCAACATTCTCAAAGAGAAAACTGGCAAAGACAAAATCGAGATTGGTAAAATCAGACCGACCCTTTTCGATGTGTTCGGTGAAGATGCGAGTCCTAAGGTGAAGAAGTTCATAAAAGTTATGCTCACGACGGTAGATCAAATTGGTTTAGTTGGTAAGATTGAGCAAAGTGCTGGAGGATCAAGCAAAGAATTGGTTCCAGACAGAGGGATACTGTTGAGTGGGTGTCAAACGGATGAGACATCAGCAGATGTGAAGAAGAGTGGAGAAGCGTATGGAGCTTTTAGTAACGCGATTCAGATGGTTTTGTCGGAAGGTGGGGAGAAGGATAAGATCACTAACAAGGAGTTGGTTTTGAGGACAAGAGATATGCTGAAAGAACAAGGGTTTACTCAGAGACCAGGGTTGTATTGTAATGACCGTTTTGTGGATGCTCCGTTTATATGTTAACTAATGAGTAGAGACTATTATTTTCATTCAAAACTGTTTTTGCTACTAATGGTTGTGAAGTTTTTTTGTACAATATTGTGTGAACACAAAGAATATATTTGGTCACAAAGTCATTTTCTTATCTATATAAGATCTTCAGTGTATTGTGTATATATAAATTTCAACTTTCCTGGGTCTTGGTTCACTCATGTGGGTCAGTTAACAATAAGTGGTTCACAGACAGCAGAAGAAGATATAGTATAATTAGTGCCGCATTAAATGAAAGTAATAAAAATAGTAGTAGGTGTCTTACAGAGTAGCCTTCACAAAGAAGAAGAGGAAGAAGAAGAAGAAGAGATATGTCTATGGGTATGGGGAATCTCTTACGGAAGTTGGGAAGTGGAATAGGCAAAAGCAGTCCAAGTTTTACAGAGAGAACGACGTCTTCTGCATCTGATGAACCATCACCGTCTAATCCTTCCGTCTCAATTTCCGACAAGATCAAAGCCGCCAAGAAGAAGTACGCACTCATCCCTGACCGCTTCTCTTCCCTTGACCAGGTTCCTTTCTTTTCCCTTAACTCTTCTTTATAACTTAGGTTCTGTCGTTGACTTGACTTTTGAGCACTTCCATGTTCTTTGAGATCTTCAAAAAGTCTAGTGTTTTTAAAAGGTATCAAAAGCTTTAAGAGAAGCTGGTCTTGAATCATCTAATCTTATTCTCGGAATTGATTTCACAAAGAGCAACGAATGGTCTGGTAAAGTATTAAAAAAATACAACTTATTGTAAAACTGCAACATACTTTTGAGTGTAACAGAGTGATTTTTTTTTTCAGGGAAAGCTTCTTTCAATGGAAAATGTCTTCATGCTCTAGGGAAAACTCAGAATCCATATGAGAAGGCAATCTTTGTTATCGGCCAAACGTTGGCACCTTTCGATGATGACAATCTTATCCCCTGTTTCGGCTTTGGCGACTGTGAGTATTTTTTTGTTTCCCCAATACAATCTCTCATCTTCAATCTTTACTCACTGTGGTTTCTTTCATCATCATTCAGCAACGACCCATGATGAGGAAGTGTTCAGTTTCCACAGTGACAACTCTCCATGCCATGGCTTTGAAGAGGTCTTAGCATGTTACAGAAGAATCACACCTAACTTGCTTTTATCAGGTCCGTTTTCCTCTCTTTAGTAAAATCTATTACCTTCATTACCAAATCCACAAGCTTCTGAATAGCTTTTGTTTCAAAAGGGCCAACGTCTTACGGACCGCTCATCGATGCTGCTGTCGACATTGTTGAAAAGAACAACGGACAGTTTCATGTTCTGGTGATAGTCGCTGACGGGCAGGTAAAGCTTAAAAGCTTTTTTTTAACAGAAAGAAAAAACAGAGTATGAACGCTTAATGACGAGGCCACATTCTGAATGTGTAGGTAACGAGAGGTTTTGATATGGCCGAGGGAGAACTCAGTAAACAAGAGAGAACAACCATCGACGCCATTGTTAACGCGAGGTGAAACAACATGGCAATAGTTTCTTCTTCATTTCTGCAACTCTGTTTTGTTTTTCAGAAGCTAATTCATTTCCACCTTGCAGCTCATATGCGTTGTCGATTGTTTTAATCGGTGTTGGAGACGGTCCATGGGAAGACATGAGGAAGTTCGATGACAAGATCCCAAAGCGTGAATTCGACAACTTCCAGGTAACATCACATTCCCAGTTTCTGTTCCATCTGTCTCCATCCCCTTACTCCGAGTCTTAACTTGATCTGCTCTCTGCAAAGTTTGTGAATTTTACAGAGATCATGAAGAGAAATTCATCAGAGTCAGCCAAAGAAACTGCATTTGCTCTTGCTGCTCTAATGGAGATTCCCTTTCAGTATCAAGCAGCAACCGAACTCAGCTTACTCGGGTACTCCTATCAAAGTCTCTTTGATGTTATCCTCCAAAAGACAGAACAGAGCTATTGTCTTTCCGTTTTTTTCTTTCCGTCCTAAACTACTTATCATGTTCTAATCTATAAAGGAAAACGACGGGCCTAGCTAAGAAAATAAACCCGAGGCCACCACCCATTCCTTACACACCTCTTATTCGTACTGAACTACCATCACCTGCTTCAGAAGAACATACTCAGGTCCTAAAAGTTGCTTACACCTTTCACTCTGTTTCTGCCTTGTCGAATTAAATCTCATATGGTATTGTTTCTCGTTAAACAGAGTTGCCCAATTTGTCTGACTAACCAAAAAAACGTGGCTTTTGGTTGTGGTCACATGGTAAGTGTCACCTAGGAAGTCTCAATTGTTTTCCTATATATCAAACCAATTCATGAAAATACAGGTTACTTACCTTATTGCAGACCTGTGGAGATTGCGGATCCAAGATATCAAACTGTCCCATCTGCAGAGTACCGATCACAAGCCGGCTAAGGCTTTACACATGATCGGTGCCTTTGCACATAATGTCTTTCTCCATCTTAGAATCTCCGGCTAGGTTTATCAAGTGTCTCTTACATTGTTGCAGAATCAGCTCGTACCATTTAATATCCTATGTACTATAAATGTTAGTTAGCTTGCAAACAAGGATGAAGAAGAAGAAATGTACAAAACATGGTTTTTACATTTTTTATTAACTGTCACAAAAAATGCTTGAAGTGACTGAATCTTGCATCAGTTTTAAAAACCACAAAGCATGCCAGATTCAAAAAGAAGAAAAAAAAGCATGACGGTCACGATGAAGAAACATGCCATCTTTGCATCCATTACAATAGCTCCTTCTAAGAAGTCATCATCATTACTGAGGTTTGGTTGTGACCGTGTCATTTGGCTTTGACACTGGTTGAATTCTTTGGTAAGGCTTCCTGGTAAGAGTCTCTCCTCTTAGAGCAGCCACGTATCTGTCATTAGTATCTTGCTTCTGTTTCAACTCCCCCAGGTATTCAGCTAGCCTCTCTTGGTTTACTTTACCCATCATCTGACCATACAATGCAGAAGCATCTTGTTCATCAGCACAAAACATATGCTTTCACGTTTCACAGATCGGCCTTAGATTATAAACATACAGCTACGATCAATAAACTTCACTCGACTCAACATTGGTAAGCAGAGGAAGAGCTCAGATACATAAAACTCCTAATTACCAAAGAACAATTCAAATTCTCAGGCAGTAAGGCTTCTCTAGAGACTATATGAACAAACTGTAACCATAAAGCTCCAAAATAAACTAGCTTTCCGACAAGCATCAACAGAAAACAAATTAAATGTTTCTATTACCGAACAGCTATCATAAGGAGATTCAAGAAACCCTAAAATGAAGATCAAGAAACCCTAAAAACCTAAAATTTCCATGAATTCGATCAAGTACCAAATCAGAATGCTTAAAGGACGAGCCTTTACAGACCAATTAGGGTAGATAAAAGCGATACGTACTGTGGTTTCGGGTCGGGCGGATTGTCGGAGGCGGGCTTCGAGCTCCGGGTTAGTGGAATTAGTGACCTGCATAACTCCATAGCCGATTATTCCAGGAATGACGCCGCATACAGTAGCGAACGTGAAGAAGAAGGATCTTGAATCTCTCGTCTTCCTCACTAGCCATCTCCATGTATCGCTCTTCTCATACAAAAACGACATCTTTCTCTCTCTCTCTCTTTGAGTCACCGTGGCTTCTCTAGGGTTCTTGATTTCCTGGTTTCACTTGCAGGTTTAAACTTTAGCATAAATGCAAACAACTCCTATTCTTTTATTTATTTCATTATATCCCCCTGTAGTTTCTGTTAGGATAACAACAGTACATTTACTTTTTTCGTTTCACAAAGATTTTTTTTTTTTTTTGAAACACCAAAAATACATATTTTAGATTTTTAACATATATTAAAAAAACATAATAAATTTGATTGTAAATATATATTTTTTTGTAAATAACAATTTTCTATAAGTTTTAGCCAATAAAAATTTAATAAACAATATTATTTTTTGGAATTTACAATTTTTATTAAATAATATATTAAAAAGGTAAAAAATGTATCTTTTAAAAAAAAAAATTTCTAGAACATAAATTTTTTTGAAACGAAGGAAGTATGATTTATATCGTTTTGGGTCAGGAACACACTCTAATTATGTTTTACAAGAAAACATATTGAAGAATCTCACTGAAAATATTAGAATATCGTTAGTTCAACTGAAAACGTCTTATTAATCGGAGCTGAACGGGAAGGTTTGGTTACATCCATAGTGTAACACAACAGAGTTTAATGTAACATTTTTAGCAACTAACATGGCTAGTCTTCAAGGCTTGGTCACTCTGCTCTTGTTCTTCCATTGTATCACAAAGACTTGAACCTTTAGTCTCAGGTAGAAGCAAAGCAAAAAAACCTAGACCCGACACTACAATCCCAAACACCGCAAAAGAGATGGACGGAACATTTCTTCCAACCGAAGCAATGATCGGACAACAAGCTCCTCCAACTACGAGCGCTTGTCTAATCATCGTCGTCGCCACGTTCCTCACGCATGTTGGAAACAACTCAATCATATAAACCGCCGAAAGGTTAAACCCGATCCTAGCGCAGAAGAAAGAGCCAAGTTCAAAGACAAAAGCTATGTTTGTTCGCCCTAACATGGTCAAGACGAAACAGAACACTCCTAATGCTCCTCCGACCAAGCAGGTCACAAGCATAGAGCTTCTTCTGTTAAACTTCTCTAGCAAGATTGGTGTGATAACAAAGGTTGGTAACTCAACCATTGCGTTAAGAGCTTCGCTTAAATAGATGTTTACTTTTATGTCTCTAACCGCTAATGGAACTCCGTAATACATCATTCCTAACCCGAAGATTATGATCATAACAACCACGATTCTTCTAAAAGCCCATCTTCGTGTGAACAAGTCCATGATAGAGCTGCTTGGAGATTGTTCTAGGGTTTCTTCTGAAGGTAACATAGAAGATACTGATTCCAAGTAGGCTCTCTTTCCAGGTGAGATTCTTTTGAGCACTTCAATAGCTTGTTCGTTGTTTCCTTGCACATGAAGCCAACGTGGAGACTCTAAGGCGAAGAAGTAAATGAAAATACTGTGGATGGCTGCTGGAACGGATGTGCAGAGATAGACAACCCTCCAAGAAGCGTGTCTTACAAGAAAGGCGATTCCGGAGAGAGACATAAACCCTAAAACAAACAGAGTGAAGGGGACCATAGTAGCTCGCGGTCTCCATTTGGTGGAAACTTTCTCACCTATGAGATTAAACGCGTACGTCCCGGTCTGCGAACGTGCGATTCCGATGGAGAACTTTAAGAAAGCGTAGATCCATATGTTGGTGGAGAAGAAGATTGAGATTCCAGTGAGTGACATTGCAAGAGTTGTGTAGAAAAGTAGTTGCTTCCTACCCAAGAAACCGTCTGGAATCATAGCCATTAAAACCCCTCCAACGATAGAACCCATGTAGAAAGCAGACGTAGGGAGACCTCTGAGGAAGGAGCTCGAGCACTCGAGGTCGAACTCTGAAATGACGGATTTACCCTTGAACCCGCCGTCCCAATCCCAAGCTGACCGAGGAAGTCTACAGACGTCGGTGGTTGCAGGAGTGCACAAGGTGTGGTCAACACAGTGCCATGTGGGGTATGCATCTGTGAAGACGGTGATGAATATCTGTTGTGCATCGAAGGCTGAAGCAAGCCCGACAAGAATCACCTGTAGAAACTGTGACAACTCGAAACCAGACAAGCTTTGTTCGAAGATCTTGTCGAAGTTCAACGGTGGGGAAGTCTCTTCTTCGTCTTCAAGATGGGTCAAGAGTAGTGGTGCTGATGAATCCGCCATTGTTACTCTCTTCAGCTGACTTTTCTCTGAGAGATGACAATCAACTTGTACCTGGAAAATTATATAATATGGTATCTGGTCTATTGTTTATAGAGAAGTTTCCCAATCTCGCATAAAATGCGTGGTCAACGACTCTAAAGATCGTCATCTTTGGTGATCAGTGTTTGAGATTTGTATGTAGGTTGTCCTTATTTTTTTTTCTGAGTAATAATGGAACTGAAACACGTGCGTATTATATACTCCCTCCGTTTCAAATTAGATGTCGTTCTGGAGTAGAATTTTTGTTTCAAAATAAGTGTCGTTTTCGGTTTTCAATGCAAAATTTATTGGTAATATTTTCTATTCTATTTTTCTATTGGTTGATATATGGTTAGGTGTATTGGTAATAGTGTTTTTATTTTGAAAATATGTAAAATTAAATGTTTCCTTAATCTGTGTGCATAAACCTAAAACGACAACTAATATGAAACGGAGGGAGTACATTTTTGCTTATGAAAAGTCCACACGACATGTTTATTTTATTTATTTTTGTCAGCTCACACGACATGTTTATTTATCAATGTTGTATACGTGTTTCAAAATTCATATTTGAGCTGCTAAGTAAAAGCCCAGAAATTCATATTTGGGCCGGTAAGTTATAAATTCATAAATTCATAAAGCCCAGAAATTCATAAATTTATTTTTATATGCAAATCGTACAAAATATATAAAATGATAATATTGTGAATTTATCTAAAGTGTCAATTATCTAAAAGTAAAAAATAAAAAAAATAAACTGGTATCAAACATATAATATCAGAATTAGTACTGATCAGCATAAAACACAAGAAAAAGTAGTGGAGGATAAATTTAACATAAAAAAATCGTAGAGTTTTTTTTTTTGGTCGAAAACAAAATCGTAGAGTTATTCGGTCATTCTACTGACTAACAATGTAAAGATCAACTTTTAAACATTCGTCTGGAAGAAAATAATTACAGAATAAATTCTAAATCTTATAGCAACTTCAGTGATATATAGTTTACAATTAAATACGAACAAAACTAATTAATCCGATACACGTAACAAACTTTTGTCTTTTTTTGTTGGTCTCATCTCTAAATCCTAAGTCAAGCTCATCATAATATTGAACAAAAGATACGTCTCGTTTTCACGTTTTCATGCATCACATAAAATCAATATTGTATCACCCAAATGGTGAGTTCATTCCTTGTATTAACCCACCATTAGGGTTCATCATAGGACTCAATGGTGATCTTCGAGGCGATAGCCTTTCAAGTAACATCCCACAGTTATTTTCTGATAGAGAATCCAAATCCGATGAGACATGTGTAGACATTTGTATGATCTGAATCCGATGCTCGTCATCGTTCGGTTGGTTTCCGACAAGATCTTGATCTTGATCAGACCACAATAAAAGTTCTTTACTTACATCGTTACAAAAACTAGGGTTTGATCGCTTCTTCCCCAAGTAAATGTTGGTGTCTGCAGCATTGTTGGCCGTGTAATGGTTCTCTATGTTCTGATGATGGAAGTTATGATGGTTGACGACTTGTTCGGTTGTGTTTCCATATATGTTTAGGTCCTGAAACGGCGGGAAATTAAGAGGATGAGTAGATGGACCCACAGCTGCGGAAAGACTCGAAATTCCCAAATTGCCCTTGTACCCTCCTCCGACGACGGCGGCGGCGGCTGCCATGTTCTCACCGGCTAGGGTTTGGCAAGCTCTCTCCAATATAGATTGCATGTATTTTCCTTGTGCTTCAATCCTCAGCTGCAAATGTCTCTGCACCTAAAAACATTTACATGTTAATATCATTTTTTAGAATTGATATATATTTGACATCAATTACAATAGCTGATGCAAATATATGACATTTTTATATAAGTTATACATTAATTTGCATCATCAATATTACAATCATTTATTTAAGTGATGCAATTTTAAAAATCGTTTATAACTAATACAAATATATAAAACAAAGATGTTAACCACATTTTCTTGTAATGATATATTATGAATCATAATTAATGTTTGTAAGAGTTAAATGTCATAGAATATCAATAATTAAATTACCTCTAGCTGTTCATGCAACCTTCTCTGCACTTCCATTTGCATCCTGTGATCAAATAAACCAAGTGTAAGTAGCTGCTAGTATAAAAAGAAACTAGATAAAATTAACGAGAAGAGAGGATTTATTTACTCATTCATGTTGCGACTCATCATGCCAGAAGAAGATGCTACGTTGCGCTGAATATCCATGATAGAAGCTACACGGTTAAATAATTTTTTTGAGAAGATATATAATAGAAGATATATAGATGAATTATAATTTTACATACACAGATATATATAAGATATATACAAAAGAATTATGTGTAATTATTTATAGAACCCTAATATGGTAGAGAAAGGAAACGTGGTCACCTCTTGAACCTTCCTTAGTGGAGTGATCTCCATGCTCCTTGTGCGGCTGCTTTCCAAGCCTGAATTTCTGCACCCACATAGATCCATATGACTATATTATTAAGTGAAAATAATAATAAAAATATAAAGATAGTAAGTAAAAAATTAAAAGCGAGGAAGGAAAGAAAACCCTAATTTATATTTGTGTACACACCTGAAGATGACTCTTTAGGTGGTAAAGAGTAAGACCCTTCACACCCATAACTCTCATGATCGTCTTTGGTGTTGCTTCTGTAAATTAAAAAACGATCAAACACTTATTTATAATTATTAATTTTGGTTAAATCGATCAAAAGTATATATATATATATATATATATATGCATGCGTTTGGTGATGTGCATACTGTCGGGGCCGCCGAGCTGAGCGACGGCGTCTACGAAACGATCGTGGAGTTCGACGGTCCAACGCAAACGCGGTTTAGGGTCGTCGGTGAGGACAAGGCCTGAATCGCCTTGAACGCACATAGCTCTGTTCTCATATGAACCATTCATACTTGAAGGTTTCTTTGCATGGAACATTCTCTCTCTATGACTCTTTTTCTCTCTCTAACACAGAGAGATTCAAGGAAACGAATGTGATGCAAAAATGTAAGAGAATACGATGCGTTTTGAAGCGATCAGATGACGGCTTTTTTGCTTCTCTCTCTCTTGTCTTTAATTTTTTTTTTTTTGTGACTACAATAAAATTAATATTTTAATATTGTTTTAGAGAATAGAAACTACCTTTGTAAAAAGATATTGTCGCTATCTTTTCAACTCCGAAAACGTTCAGTGTAATGTATTTAATGAATAAGGATTTTAAGCGTGAAAACAACATAAGAATTTTTTTCTTGAAATACAACATAAGAATATGGAACCAAAACTTAAGTTGCAAATATATACATGGTTTAGCGATATGTGGAGAATTATGTATCAATGTTGTAAATGTATTGTTACTGTTGGGGACCTTTTCTTCTACTTATTAAAGCTCTTTTATTCTTCATTTTATTTTTACCATATGTTTTCTTCTTTTCTCCATTTTTTTTTGCTAAAGCTTGCTGGGGCTAAAACCCTTTTTGGCTTTTGTAGGACTGAAGATTGTGCAGCTATACATGGTAATGCATTTTCCAGATATTAAGGAGTTGAGTTTAATTAGGAGCAATATTTTTGTGGTCAGAGAAACAATGTTTTTCTTGCCAATAATAATTAGATGGGGCTTAATCAATTATTCATATAGGATCTGGCTAAATAAAAATGTAAAAATGGTGTGACCTTTTACATTAAGAAATATATTTTTTTGTTAAAAAATCAAAGAAAAGCAAAATCAAAATCAAAATCAAAATCAAAATTCAAAATGAATGAGAATTGGAATCAATTCTTCCCCTCTTTGATGAATAAAGAGAGATTCTTATTGCGCCAACAATATTAAAACAAAAATGAAAGTAGAACTCCCGCGAGAGATGCCAAGCGTATAAACTTGGCCATCCTATCATTTACACCGTTACATGCAAAATGACCTAGAATTTTATGAACCTTTTTAAATTTTAGATACGCAAACATTTCATAGTTATTTCCTTAAAGATCATTTAGCATATTTCTTCATTAATGTTCTTAATAATGATTTTTTGCTAACTTTTATTTGTAAGCTAATTTTTTTTTTCATTTATTACCAGGTAAAGCTAATGTTTATTTTTTTTGACTAATTTTTTAAAAGTTAATTGTTGTTGAAGCAAAACTAACAACTGAAAAAGAAATAAATCAATCACAATAAAGTAAGTCGGTTCAAAAAAAAAAAAATAGAGGCCATGGTTGCTTGAACTTCAAGCATCTTTTTATGATGCTTTCGAATTTCGTCTTCAAAATGAATATATTCCTTCCGTCCTTCTTATGTTTTCCACAATAAAAAACGATAAAAGAAAAAAAAAATCCTAAGTTTGGCATAGAACCATGTATTTCTAACTTTTTTGAAACATAATTCAATTGTATTTTGTTTTGTTTTTTGAATGGCTAAGAGATTTGAATCCATATGTCCATAAATATTTATAGAAACTATGTAATTTAATTATACTATACCCTGGAATATAGATTTTCCCAATTTAAACTGAACATGTGATATCCAAAATATCTACTAGATAGTGTAAAAGTTTAGCTAGTAGACCAATTTTTTAAGTATTTTATAGAATCAATCTCTCAACTTTGATAAACTGATAGAATTCTTTTTAAACAGAAATTAACTGAATGTTATAACTCGGTGGCACATGAGAAGTATAAGTGTTTTATATTAAAATAATCGTCATGTAGGAATTTCTAATAATTGTAATCAAAGAACAAGACCACTCTCTTTTTTAGTATATACAAAGCAAACCTTGTCCGAATATTGCACAAAAAAATCACTAAAACAAGTTCTAAGCAAATGGATATTCCAATCCAAAAATAAAGAACACTCTGTAACCATCTATAACCTTGCACACTTTATTACATCTTCATGTAAGATTTCTAAAATTATAATCAATTCAATCTATAAACAAGTTTATTCGATAACATGAAGCTAGATTGATATGAGAGAAATGAGTACCTCAAGGCTCAAGGTATGAGTCAATACGATACTTGGCTCCTTCCCTTCCAAGACCAGTCTGCTTAACTACCGAAGTTACAAGATGTAAGCAAATGTATAGCTATAATTTGGAAGATATGCTTCTTCTATTTCTAGTCTTGCCTCTTTTGATATGTGTCCATTGTTCACCCCATACAAGTCTTTATTCAAGTACTTCAGAGACACAACACGAGCGTTGGACACTGTTTGTGAATATATATATAAGCAGCAAGTCCTGCACACACACATTTCGTCATTTCCTTTATTTTGTTAGCCTGAGACTCGACACATAGAAAAAGATTGTAACTAAGATTACATGTGAACTTACTTTCAATAGTGTCACTTAGCGATTTTGATTGAGTCACCCTCGGTTTTAAACCGAATAAGGAGAGCTACGGGTATGAAAATCTAATCAGTTCATCTGATAAAACAAACGCAAGGAAGGAACACTAGACGTGTCTATTTTATTTAACCTTTTGTTTTTTAAATAACTTTTTACTAAACCTTTTAAAAAAAATATTAATAATTATAGGCCTAGAAAAAAATTGCAGTAGGGCCCATCAGGCCATCATAGTATTATTGAGAAGGCCCTGCACATCACTCGTTGGTAGGATGGTAAGACCCACGAGACGTGAACGGGCGTCACTGCTAGTAAAAGGATACTAGACGTCATACTGTGTACAGAAAAGGAAAAACGATACAACAGAAGAGAATACGTTTTAAAAAAATATAGTACACGTTTTGGCTCCTCCGCATAGTACTCAAAAAGTTTCCAAAAATGATTTCTCTCTTTATCATCTCCTACCTAACCTAACCTAACCTAACCTAACATTCTTCGTCACCATTAGAGTTTGATCTGTTTTCTCCATCGTTTCAGCTATTCATAATTTGCCAAGACAAATATCCTCTGGACAATGAGTTCTGGTGGAGGCGGATCGTCTGAGCCTTCCGGTGTAAAGAAATCATCCAAGCGACCAAAATGTGATCTATCTATACATTGATGCATTTTCACAATTTTCTTGCCTTACATACGTTGATGCATTTCTTGTTTATTCTTTGTTTAATGGTGTATCTCTCTATTCCTTGATCACTCTGTTTCTTATCATGGGATCATCTATCTTTACATGTGTACATAAGCATCTATGTTTGATCCAAGATTCTTGTATATATACACTAGCTAGATACCATTGATCAGCTTGGTGTCTTTAGTTATCCGTCTTGAGCAGAACATTTCATGTTATTTGACAAGGTGTAGCTGTTGGTTTATTGTTAATAAACTTAGGTTTGGTTGTTGGATTACTATAACCTTTACCATCTTTCTCCATAAAACCAAATCGTGAAGTTGATTTGGTTTCTCTCTGTTCTTAACAAGTGTTATGTTATCCTAAAAAAAAATTTCATTACCAGATTCAAGATTTACTCAGCAGGAGCTTCCAGCTTGCAAGCCAATTCTTACTCCAAGTTGGGTAAGTTCCATCTCAGTTATGACACACTGAATGTTATTACTTCCTTTTTTTCTGTTTTCGAACTGTTCATTGCTATGTGCAGGTGATCTTGACATTTCTTGTTGCGGGAGTTGTCTTCATTCCCCTAGGAGTGATCTGCCTATTTGCTTCTCAGGGAGTATGTACATTAAGAGGATGTTATCTGTCTTTTTCTCATCTTTGTTTCCTAGTTTATTGAGGTTACGTTTCCATTATCATACATGAAGGTCGTTGAGATTGTTGATCGGTATGACACAGACTGTGTTCCAGAATCTTCTAGGGCCAACAAGGTCGCGTATATACAGAGTGGAGGAGATAAAATGTGTAACAGAACAATAACGGTAGACATCTTCTTCTTCTATATGTTAGCTGTTCTCTTAGTTATGACTCCTTCACATACTTTTCTCTTGGTTTATGCAGGTCACAAAAACAATGAAGCATCCTGTCTATGTATACTACCAACTTGAAAATTACTACCAAAACCATAGACGGTACTGTCCACACCTCACTGCCATGGTCATGAATATGTGTTGGTATGATCAGTTACATCTATGGTAATTTGATTATATGTGTAGGTATGTGAAAAGCCGAAACGATGCACAACTAAGAAGTCCAAGAGAAGAGAATGATGTGCAGACTTGTGCACCTGAGGATAATGTGGTTGGACACCCAATTGTTCCATGTGGTCTTGTTGCTTGGAGTTTGTTCAATGATACTTATCAATTTTCAAGAAATAGCCAACAACTTCCTGTGAATAAGAAAGACATCTCATGGAAGAGTGACAGAGACAGCAAGTTTGGGAAAAATGTCTACCCTAAGAACTTTCAGTCAGGTGCTCCTATTGGTGGTGGAACTCTTGATCCCAAGAAACCGGTAATAGAAAAAACTTTCGGTATCATTTTCAAGGCCGGATCTGAGATTTTATGGTACCATAAACATTTTTAGGTTAATCTTAATTTTAAAATAATACCTCTGTAAAATATAGGGACCAAAATAAATGTTTCATCCGGTTGTGCTTAGAACCGGTCATGATCACTTTAAACTCTTTCTAAATGGGATGTTAACAATTGTAAGAGTGTTTTGGACAGTTGAGTGAGCAAGAAGACCTGATAGTGTGGATGCGAACAGCGGCTTTGCCAATATTTAGGAAGCTGTATGGGAAGATTGAAACGGACCTGAACGCTGGTGATACCATAATGGTCTTGTTGGAGAACAATTACAACACTTACAGCTTCAATGGTGAGAAGAAGCTCGTGCTATCAACAACTAGCTGGCTCGGTGGAAGGAATGACTTCCTCGGGGTTGCTTACCTGACTGTTGGCAGCATCTGCTTGTTCCTAGCCGTTACATTCTCTGTATTGTATCTAGTTAAGCCAAGGTACCTTTCTTCATCATCATTTTCTTAACATTTTCTCCATGAAAAACTTGTAGATTTGTTGTGTAGAGTGAAATGATATTGTTGTTTTATGGGTTTCAGGCAACTCGGAGATCCCTCGTACCTTTCGTGGAACAGAAGTCCTGGAGGTTGACAGATAATTGAGTTCTCAAGGCACTCAGGCTTGTTCTCTTCACCGTGAAACGGCGTAGTTCTGAGCTGAGCTAGCTAAATAAATGAAAATAGGAAATAAGAAGTATATAATAAGTACATATATAATATAATTCATTGTTGTTGACAACAATGTTTGATTTTTTTTCTTTTCATATAACACTGGTAAGATCATTGCCTATTATTATATGGTGTTTAGAAAATGAGAAATAATATGAATGAATTAATTAATTTTAAATTACACTGTTATTTTCCTATGGTTTGTTGTATCCCAAAAACTTTATTAATCGAATGAAATTAATGTTTGCACAAAAGAAAATTGGTCCAAAAGGTAATTTAAATTTGTTATTTTGATGATTTTTTAATTCCAAATGATTTGTTTTGTTTATAAACAATTACTCCCTCCGTTTCAAAAAGTTGTATATTCTAGAGAAAACTTTTGTTTCAAAAAGATCTATGTTTTATATTTTCAATGCAGATTTTATTAACTAATTGCAAATTTCAAAAAAAATAATTGCACTTACTGAATTTTTATTGGCTTAAACTTATGGGAAAAAAATAATCACAAAAAAATATGCAAATTTAATGTGTTTTATTAAACTGTGTGAAAAATCTAAAATATGTAACATTTTGAAACGGAGGGAGTAAACATTAAGGATACCTTTAGACTGTTTTGTAAATATGCTAATAGTAATAATATAATCCATTTTGAGCAAAAACCCCTGCTTCTAAAGTCTCAGGCTTTCTAGGGTTTTAGCCAAAGAGGAGGAGACGAAGAACCGCCATCTCTGGAGACCAGGTTAGGATCGATTCTTCTTTGAATCTTCGATTCGCATTACATGACCCAATAACACCATCTACCTCTTCTTCGATGATCCGTGTAAGAACCGCCAAAGCAATCCCCAGAAATGTCATTTTCACGCTTACTCGGAGTACCACCATCTCCGAGACTCCATCTCCACTAAACTCTAGCTTAGCCAGTCTTCACTCCCCCAGCATCCGATTATTGCGTAACTTCACGGTTTGTTCTGTATCGAGAAACACTGTAACTAAGCAAAGTCCGAGTCTTTTCAGGAGATTCTGTAGCGATGAGAGCGGAACTAGTGAGTCTAGTGGTGTCTGGACTGAGGAGGTAGAGTATTTAGACGAGTCTGGTAGTGTAATACACAGCGGTAAAGGGATAAGATCCGTTGAGCCAGGGGTTGATGATCATGTTATGGTTGGTGGGTTGAAGAAGCCGTTGATGAACGCTTCTGCTGTTGCAAAGATTGTTGAGGTTGTGCAGAGGTGGAAATGGGGGCCCGAGCTGGAGACCCATTTGGACAAGCTCCAGTTTTTGCCGAGTATGGTTCATGTTAAGCAGTCTTTGAAGATTGTTGAAGATGTTGATGCGGCGCTGAGTTTGTTCAGGTGGGTTAAGAAGCAGCCTTGGTATGTTCCTTCTGATGAGTGTTATGTTGTGTTGTTTGATGGGTTGAACAAGGGTAAGGATTTTGAAGGGATTCAGAAGCTGTTTGAAGAGATGGTTCAAGACTCGGGGAGTAACTCGCTTAGTGCCTATAACCAAGTGATTCAGTATTTGGCTAAAGCTGAGAAACTGGAGGTTGCTTTCTGTTGTTTCAAGAAAGCTCAAGATTCAGGATGCAAGATTGATACGCAGACGTATAATAATCTAATGATGTTGTTTTTGAACAAGGGTCTGCCGTATAAGGCGTTTGAGATTTATGAGAGCATGGAGAAAACTGATTCTTTGTTGGATGGGTCAACTTATGAGCTGATCATTCCAAGCTTGGCCAAATCAGGTCGTCTTGATGCAGCTTTCAAGCTTTTTCAGCAGATGAAGGAAAGGAAGCTAAGACCAAGTTTTGGTGTGTTCTCTTCACTTGTTGATTCAATGGGGAAAGCTGGTCGGTTAGACACGTCGATGAAGGTTTACATGGAGATGCAGGGCTTTGGTCATAGGCCATCAGCAACTATGTTTGTTTCCTTGATTGATTCATATGCTAAAGCCGGCAAGCTGGATACCGCTCTTAGGCTTTGGGATGAGATGAAGAGTTCAGGTTTCAGACCTAACTTTGGATTGTACACAATGATCATTGAATCTCATGCTAAATCAGGAAAGCTTGAAGTAGCAATGTCTGTCTTCAAAGACATGGAAAAAGCTGGGTTTTTACCAACACCATCCACATATTCTTGTCTATTAGAGATGCACGCTGGTTCTGGGCAAGTAGACTCTGCAATGAAGATCTATAACTCCATGACTAATGCTGGGTTAAGGCCTGGCCTGAGCAGTTATATCTCTCTTCTTACACTTCTCGCCAACAAAAGACTTGTTGATGTTGCTGGGAAGATACTACTAGAGATGAAAGCAATGGGGTATTCTGTAGATGTCTGCGCTAGCGATGTTCTGATGATATATATCAAAGATGCTTCTGTTGATCTTGCTTTGAAGTGGCTGAGGTTCATGGGCTCTTCAGGGATCAAAACAAACAACTTCATCATCAGGCAGTTGTTCGAGTCATGCATGAAAAATGGTTTATACGATTCAGCTAGGCCTTTGCTCGAGACGCTCGTGCATTCAGCTGGAAAAGTTGACTTGGTGCTTTACACTTCGATTCTCGCCCATCTTGTCCGTTGCCAAGACGAAGATAAAGAGAGACAGTTAATGTCAATCCTCAGCACTACCAAACACAAAGCTCACGCCTTTATGTGCGGTCTCTTCACAGGTCCAGAACAGAGGAAACAACCTGTTCTGACGTTTGTGAGAGAGTTTTACCAAGGGATTGATTACGAACTCGAAGAAGGAGCTGCTAGATACTTTGTCAACGTCCTTCTCAACTACCTTGTCTTAATGGGTCAGATAAACCGAGCTCGGTGTGTCTGGAAAGTAGCCTACGAGAACAAACTCTTCCCAAAAGCTATAGTCTTTGACCAACACATTGCTTGGTCTCTCGACGTGAGAAACTTATCGGTTGGAGCCGCGCTCATAGCCGTGGTTCACACTCTCCACAGGTTCAGAAAACGGATGCTTTACTACGGTGTAGTCCCGAGACGTATAAAGCTAGTGACAGGACCGACGTTGAAGATTGTGATTGCTCAGATGCTGAGCTCGGTTGAGTCGCCTTTTGAGGTCAGCAAAGTGGTGTTGAGGGCACCAGGAGATTCGGTGATGGAATGGTTCAAGAAACCGATCGTGCAACAGTTTCTTCTGAACGAGATCCCGTCACGGGCTGATATATTGATGCATAAGCTGAATGTGATGTTCCCAAGCTCTGCTCCTGAGCTTAGATCTATGTCACCTCCCAAACCACTCATGTCGTCCAAGTCGTTTTAAAGACAACAAAAGCCATGGGTTTGTTAATGACCCTCGTTTTCTAGTTGTGCTATGCTTCGTATCATTGTTAATACTTGTCTGAAAATGTAATGGAAATTATATTTTTAGCCTTTAAATTACATTAATTAGTGAAATATGTTGTTTAAGATTTTTCATACAAGAAAACAGTTCAATATTCTATTTTGCTTTTAATTAATGTACTTCTTTGTGTTTATAAAAAATGTTATTTTATAAAACCAATTTATATTTATTTTCATCTTAATATTAATTGCAAATTTTATTGATTTTATAATTTTTTTTTTATCTCAAATACTATTGATTAAATATATAATTAACAAAAACATAAATTTATTTTAACTATTTTTTTTATCTAAATGAATATGATATTTTTTTTTGTGAAACAGAGAATATTAGTTTATTTGTATTTGATAATTGATAAATAAGAGAGTATACATAAAACTGAAAATTTAATAAATATATGCATCAAAAATATAAAACACTCAAACAAATTTTAAATTCTAAACGACGAATTTCATCAAGCTTTTATAATTTAATTTGATCAAGGTTTCCTTAATAATTTATATATTAGAAGATTTGAATTAAAAAAATACTATCTATTTATAATTATATTGACTGATGAAAAAATGTTTACATTTACGTGCAAATAAAACCATCAAACAATTAGATTTAATAAAAAAAGGTTTAGAACAATGAAAATAGATCCATCAGATATGAAACTTTATAAGATCAATAGATCCATCAGTTTTGCAAAATCGTCTTTAAATATTTTCTTGAAATTTTAAGTTACAAAAAAAATAAAAATTCTTGAAATTTTTAATAAAATATAAATGAGCGTAAAAATATATTATTCTATCCGAGAATTGGAACGTTCTTATCTTGGGTTAGTAATTAATCTGTCGGTGTATCCAAACATTTTCCACGCGTTAAAAGGCGAGAAGAGATCTCACTTCCCTTCACACTCACTCTGCAACTTCGAGATCAAGTTAAAAGGTCAGATTCCTTAACCTTCGTTGCGTGATCGAATTAGAGCTTTCAGATCTCTGGAAATTGATTCTGATTTGTCTCCAACAGTTACAGCTTTTTGTTTTTCTTCCGAGAAGAATGGCGGCAACATCGCCACTCTACAATCAGCTTAAGGTTTTGTGAATCTCTCCTCCAATTTTCGATTTCAGAGTTTGGAATGTGAGATTGAGTTTGATTTTTGACTGTGTGTAAAGGATGCTGAACCATTCTTCTTGTTGGCTGGTCCAAATGTGATCGAATCCGAGGAACATATTCTTCGAATGGCCAAACACATCAAACACATTGCCACAAAGTATGCTTCTTTCTACTTTTCATTACCAATTGAAGCTTTTGTAGTGTCTGTTTATAGCATCATTACATTACCTTCGTGTTTTGTCTGAGAGAGATCTTTTGTATTAATAGATCTCACATGATTTTTCTTTTCTTGAGAGATGGACTTATTCACATTTTGAACATTGTGGTTTCCTTTCTCAAGTTACTTACCGTTTCTTTATGTGTGTGTATGTAAATGGCGTAGAGTTGGGTTGCCACTGGTTTTCAAGTCAAGTTTTGATAAGGCTAACAGAACTTCTTCAAAGTCCTTCCGAGGTCCTGGCATGGCTGAGGGTCTCAAGGTATCTTTCTCTTCTCTTTGCTTTTCATCTCTCATTTTCATTTTCTTGTGATGTCCTCCAAGTTTAGATGATTAGGATGTTACGACTTCTTGGACCTATATATCGAATTGTTACCAGCAGCTGCGTTACTTTTCACTTATGATGCATTGCTACCATTTAGCTGTAACAATCAGTATAAATGATTAGAACGTTAGGAGTCTGCACTTGAAAACCTTCACCTAGTTTCGAAATTGCTTGCAGTAATCTTAGTTTAAGTTCTTCTGATCAAATTGTTGCAAGTAGCTGCATTACTTTTCTTTTATGATGCTACCATTTACTAGAACAATAAGTTGCGTTAATTTTTTTTTTATTTTTTATTAAGACACTGATGGTCACATTTATGGTTCTCCAACGCAGATTCTTGAGAAGGTGAAAGTAGCATATGACTTACCAATAGTAACCGATGTTCATGAGGCGTATCAGGTATAAAAGAACGTATTCACCTTATAGAATTGATTTCCGCAAGTCTTTGGTACCTTCTGATACTTTATTTATTTATTTTAGTGTGAAGAAGTTGGCAAGGTTGCCGATATAATTCAGATACCAGCATTTTTATGTCGTCAGGCAAGACTCTAAACTGGATATTCTTCAAGGCTTTTCTTTGTAGCTTTCAGGCTTCCAATCTTGGATTAATGATTAGAGCTGTTAATTATATTCCAGACAGATCTTCTGGTTGCGGCAGCCAAAACTGGAAAAATTATCAATATCAAGAAGGGACAATTTTGTGCTCCTTCTGTGAGTTATTTCTTCTTACGCTTTTCGAGCTGGTAAAAAAAAATCTAGAATGTTTTGATGACTGTATTCTTTATATGATTAACTATAAGGTCATGGAAAATTCGGCTGAGAAGATCAGGCTGGCTGGGAATCCGAATGTGATGGTTTGTGAAAGAGGAACCATGTTTGGATACAGTAAGTTATCATCTCTTATTCGGATATTGAATGTCAGTAGCAGGCTTTAGGATGTTCTTTGTGTCCATGTAATTTAGCAGTGTAAATAAACAAGTAGAGTTTCTCAAATATCATACCAGCAAATTGGGACTTATAAAATGGATTTACTCATACATCAATGGGTGCTGAAACATTTATTTGTAATCTTGGTTTGATTATCTGACTGACTCTGTTTGGTTTTGATTATCAGATGATTTGATAGTAGATCCACGAAACTTTGAATGGATGAGAGACGCTAACTGTCCTGTTGTATGTAAACCTTGCTCATCCTTTCTTTTTCACGTTGTGTATTCTGCTTAATATTGCACGTTATTCATATATAATTTGATAGATTCGTTTAATTATTGGTAACAGGTTGCTGATATAACTCATGCACTCCAACAACCTGCAGGCAGAAAGGTAAGGTCCTTTGTGAAAACAGCTATTATTCATTTTTAAGCCAGTGATATCCAAATACTTCAAACGCAAAAACATTGCATTCTTTTGCAGTTGGAAGGTGGTGGTGTCGCTAGTGGAGGCCTTCGGGAGTTAATACCCTGCATTGCGAGAACAGCTGTAGCAGTTGGCGTCGATGGAATTTTCATGGAGGTACGCTAACTTGTTTGATACCACTTAGGAACAGCACATCCTTTTAGACATTTTGTCAAGTTCATTGGCTAACTCGATCATATAATCTTAGATTCTTTGTTTGAAATTTATTATGATCAGGTTCATGATGATCCTCTAAGTGCTCCAGTTGATGGTCCAACTCAATGGGTGAGTTTTGTGTCCTTACTAGCATGAATATATCCTCATTTCAACAGCAAAAGTATCCCTCTCCTTCTTGAAAATGATATGAATATTATTGTTTTTTTTCCTTGTTCAAAGCCTTTGCGTCATCTAGAAGAACTCCTAGAGGAGCTCATCACGATTGCTGTAAGCCCTTTTAATCCATTGATCATTGCTTTATCAATCCATTTGTTGTTTTAAAAATCTGTCTTCCTGTACATCATCAGCGATGGCATGATCTTGATTCTTAAAATTCTTTGGCAGAGAGTCACAAAAGGAAAGCAGCGGTTCCAAATCGATCTCACACCTTACCGCGACTAGAGGGTTGAAGGTGTAGTAGTCTCGAGGTGAGTGTCCCAAATGGTCTTTATATGATATGACTCTTCTCATCATTTGTAGAATCTCCACATGAAACTGTTAATAATCTTGGATAAAGGTTGTGAACTTTGACAACACAAGCATATGATAATACATCTATCATCATCGTTCTTGTATCTTACACAATAACAGAGATGGTTTCTGATTTGTACATTTTTTTTATTCCCTTGTCTGAAACTTTTAGGTCTCCTCCTCGGACATATGGGTCCACGGCAAATCCTGGAGACCTCATTGCGGTTGCAACCTTTCCGTAAAGGATATCTATCATCTACTTGAGCAAAGAATGTTATTTGTTTTTTATTGCTCCAAACTTTAAACATATATGTGTCTTTTTTCAAATTTCTTCAAGTTAAGAGTGTTATAAACATATAATAACTATAATGAATTATGAGCTCATGGGTTAAACAGGTTTGCTTCCATAAGTCAACCACATGTACATATGCCTGCACATGATATGTATATTATCTTCGATGCAAAAGTATATATACAGCTGAGTGTGACACACCCAATCAATGGCTCTACGAACATATAACAAAACGGTCTTGCATGAGGATTTGCTCTTGTTGCTTGTCAAGTGTCCTTCTAACAGCTTGATAGAACTCAATCCAAGAAGATGAGTATGAAGAGCCAAACATGAAAGTTGGATTGGGACTTGCAGTGACCAAATCCAAAACAGAAATTGCAGGTTTGAGCTGGTGAGGGAAGTTGAAAACCAAGTTATCAACTTTATGCTCGTAGATTTTGCCATTGCGGTCTAGTTTATAGCGAGAAGTGCCCTGAAACTCTCCTTTGGCCTCCCATGGTACTCTAGGCACACCTTTGAGATTCCACCTGATGAGAATCATGTTCTCAGATGGTTGCCAAACCCTGAAGATCTCAAGTGAGATATCTCTGAACAGAATCTTGCCATGAAACCTGAGTGCCCAGAAGATGAGTTTGTAGTTCTCAATTCCAGAGAAAGTGTTCACTGGATCCACCAATGTTATGTCATCCCTGAAACCAAACAGCAAATTCTAAAATTTTCATGGAAAGGTTCCTCCTTTACTCATTTAAGGAAGTAAGATGAGAAAGAAGACCTGTAAATGTCGTAATTGAGATCTTTGGTGAAGAGCAAAGGCAAATCTTCACGAAGGGTACGTATAGCTAAACCGAGATTGATGTAGAATTCATCTTTGCCCTGCTGCTGTTGCTTATCCTGTCCACTCGGCATGGTCTTAACCTGCGCACCTGGAGCAGGAGGAGCTTGGACCGGGAGAGAAAGTAGAGAGAGGCTATCTTCTTCGAAATTGTAGCTACTGGAAGAAGAAGAAGAAGATACGGATAGAGAATGGGTGGAAATGGGTTTCTCTTTAAGGGATTTTCCAGTTTGAAGAAGGAATGAAGGAGAGAGATTCGGGAGAAGAAACGCCATAGCTAGCTGAGCTTCTTCTTCTGTTTCTGTGTGTTTCGTCTTTACCTTTTTTTCACGGCAGACAGAGAGGGAAGAGGATGATGATGCACGAAGTGCTTTGGTGGAAGATAAACAGCTGTTCGTATTTTGAGTGGTAACCAAACCCTCGCCTTGTTTTGTCTTTTTCTTTCTTCTGAATTCCTAATTATCTATTTTATTTATTTAACTTACTTTTATATTTTCAATTAAGAATAATGAAGATCTTTCTCCCAGGTTCTAATATGAACAAACTAAAAGGTACAGTAAAATTATATAAAATAATTTAGATTTTGCAGCCAAAATTAGTATATTTTCTTCATATAAGTAGGCTGATAATATACTTGCTTTGTATATAAAAAAACATACGATATTTTCTCATTTTTATAACAAAAACTATTTGTTCAACTTTTAAATTAAAGTGTGATTATAGTAACAGTCAAAAATGATGAGGCTTAGGGAATAAATTTTCAACGGGCCGCAGTCCGTAAAGAAAAAGTCTGTTCTCTGTAACATAAAAGAGCCCACAGAGTTACACTTTTAATTCCGTTTAGTAGATAATTCGAAGCGATGATATGCTGCTAGTTTGGTGTTTAGATATTCAAATTTTGAAGTTTCAGCAACTAATAATTCTACTAAATGGGAGTCGGTTGTTTATTAAAACTAGATTCAAATGTAGTTCTTCATTAAAATCCAACTTTCATACTTAATACATGTGTTTCATCGACCGTTCAAAACAATATTTATGATTTGAAGTCCACCATGTCTTGTCAATTGGTTATATGGTTCAAATTGTCTTTGAGAATAAATTGAGTCTACAAGGCAAGTGAAGAGTTGTCAAACAAATCTCATATGAATCTGGGACATAGATATAGGAGCATTGATCGTATTGGCCAAAACATATTTGAGGCCAATGAACAAATCTTTGAACCAAATTAAATATTGGCAACGTACAGCGCTTTACCCACTATCAAGAAGTGAATCAGAGACTCTAAATTGTTGCCTTCATAATGAGCTAACAAAACCAAACTCAATATTATTCTGAAACTAATTGGTTAAGAGGAATCATAGGTATGTAAGGCTTTTTGAATGTACATGAACTATTGAAACTAGAACACGTACCAGAATATCAGCCACATTCAGTTTTGGCAACGTATAGCGCTTAATACACTATTGATTTAAGTGTACCAGAGACTCTAATTTATTGCCTTTCAGTTTTTAAAGAAAAACACAACGAGAAAACACTTTCTAAATAAAACAAGACAGAGCATATCTCATCTTAAAGCTAAACTAGGCTCAGGTTATAAAAAAGAAGTATGCATCAATGAGCTGTGAATCTAGAGGATAGATCTTTTTTTTTAGGAAAAAGAAAATTTGTAAACGTAGAGTAATAGATCTTTAGCCTCAGAACCTAGAGGATACAACTCATCAAGGAGAAATCTCTCAGATGGTACGGACAATCTCAAACATCATAGGCCAAAACAAATACTAACACCATAAAGTAGCAAAATCGAAAGGAAAGAAGACATCAATATCAATGGTTAAACACTCTTGCTTGATGTATGAAACAAAGGAAAAGGCGGCTTATATAGCTAATATTCTAGGTTACAAGAAACCCTAAACAAGTAGGTCAAAATATACCAACATGGGCCTCTAACATTTTTTAAAGCCCACACAAAGTGACTGTAAATGATAGGCTTCTTATATTTAACATTCAAAATTAATTGGGCCTCAGTATATACGAACTATACTGTGACAACCCTTATTGAGCCTCAGTATATACGAACTATACTGTGACAACCCTTATTGGGCTTGTAAGATGTTCAACTACATTTATTGGACTCATGTAATTTTCTAGTTGCAAATTTAATGGGCTATAATATTAGGCTCACAGTATTTCACTTTATTTTGTGCAGTGGTAAGGATTTTTAAACTACAAGCTAAGTTTAAAAGCTTTCATACAATTGTTGCGGTTATACTACTGATAAGCTAAGTTTGGTAGAGAACAACTAATATATTATCCCATTATTGATAGATGAAAGTCGCATGTTTGTCTTTTAGACCAAATACGTAGTTGCAGATACGGAACCAAAAATAAGGATCTACCACCTAACGAACCCAACCAATTTTAAACTGGCTTTGTAGCAGGCAAACACAAAATGTGGAAAGTCTCAAGCTTCTGCAGGAACCGGTGTGGGTGTTTAGCGGCTGGCTGCTACCAAAGCCATGTGCTCTATAAGGTCAAGCACTCGGTTGCTGCAAGTAAAATTGGGAGACTAACTGTAAGTGTTTGGGATCTATAGTGGAGATATATCTGATTGAGATGAGAAATGACAACTGTACCTGTAACCCCATTCGTTGTCGTACCAAGAGACAAGTTTCACAAAGGACTTGCTCAATCCAATCCCAGCATTGGCGTCAAAGATACTTGACCTGTTATAACCAAAATCAGAGATCATCACATTGGTCAACCTTGAATCAAGATTCAGATGAATCTGAAGAAAAGAAGAGAGGCCAACCTTGAATCACCGACGAAATCATTGGAGACGACATCTTCATCTGTATACCCGAGAATTCCTTTTAGAGGTCCTTCTGAGGCAAACCTGTTAAGAGGTTTACATCAAACCAGGAGGTGTTAGCACGAGTTGGACACTAAAACTCAGGAAACGATAATACTGCGGTGAGGAAGCATACTTAATGGCCGCTTTAACATCTTCGTAAGAGGCACCTTTCTCAAGTCGACAAGTTAAATCCACAACGGAAACATTTGGTGTTGGTACACGGAATGCCATTCCCGTAAGTTTCCCGTTCAGTTCTGGCAGAACTTTACCTACAGCCTGTTTCGATCAAAAAACCACGGCTCAAATATGATTAGGATAATTACATGGTTGTAGCTGACCATGTGATTTTTATACGTGTACCTTTGCAGCACCGGTTGAGCTAGGAATGATGTTTTGGCTAGCTCCCCGGCCTCCTCTCCAGTCCTTCATTGATGGTCCATCAACAGTCTTCTGAGTAGCTGAATATTGAAAGAAAAGACAACCAACACACATAGGTTAGTGCTATCAGATCCGTAATGTACAGTGATATACAACAAGAGAGCAAGAAATGTAGACCAGTGGTTGCGTGGACAGTTGTCATCAAGCCTTCAAGAATACCAAATTCCTCATGCACCACCTGGCAAAACACAGTTCAGTTGACATTAGCGAAGGTCTTAGCAATGAATAATCTGGGTAAGAACATGCACAAATTGGGTGCAAGATTACCAACCTTAGCAAGAGGTGCAAGACAATTGGTGGTACAACTTGCATTGGAGACTATATCCATGTTTGGTTGATATGTCTTCTCATTTACTCCAACAACAAACATGGGTGCATCAGCTGAAGGGGCAGAAATTATAACTTTCTTTGCACCACCCTGCAAAACCAAGCAAAAACATGTCATTTTTAAAACAAGTTTTACTTGAGTTAATATGTTATCACAAGTTACGAGGTCAACGTATGTTTGTATGAAAATGCACCTTCAGATGGGACGCAGCCTTAGAGAGGGTGGTGAATACCCCTGAAGACTCAACAACATAATCAGCTCCAAGATCAGCCCAAGGGATCTCAGCTGGATCTCTGAGAAAAGAGTTACAAAAAAAAAACGTTATGTTCTAAACTAGACAGAGTGTTCTCTGATTTGCAGAAAACAAACATGTCACTTTGACACGATAATACCTCTTACTGACAACATTGACCTTTTTCCCATTGATCTCCAAAGTAGAATCATCAATGACATTGATGGTTCCCTTGAAATTTCCATGAGTAGAATCATACCTCAACATGTAAGCCTGTGAAATAGGGGATAGAACATCCACATTAAACTTGAAAACGCAGAGATTTGTTCATCGGAAAAGAAGACTTAACATATGAGTGCATGTTTCAAAGTTTTCTCAAACTATACCGGGTTCCAAGAAAGCAAAAAGATACAAAGCAACCAGCTCGAAGACATGCTTGCTTACCATGTACTTGGCATCAATGAATGGGTCATTAACTGCTACAACCTCAATATCATCCCTGGATGTTGCAATGCGGAGGACCAACCTTCCAATCCGACCAAAACCTGTCGTAACCATTGAAAAATGGAGCTTCTATAAGAAAAGAAAAAGTTGGGGGACTTTTAAACTGATGATTTGGGAGGCGTCAATCACTTACCGTTGATCCCAACCTTGGTCTTTCCGGTGCTACTTGACCCTAATTAAACAAAATCACCAATTAGCAGAAGCAACAAACAAATAAACCGAAGTAAGTTTATTCGTACTTACTTTGAACTGCAGCTGGCACTTGAGTAGCCGTGGCCTTGATGGGCTGCACACTTCTTACATTGCATTTTCTGTACAATTTAAACATACATATTAAAAAAATCTCTTTAGAACTGAAAAACGCATTTAGAATAATGACATGAGTTACAGAGTTTTGCCACAGAACTGCAGAGACGAAGATGGCCCCGTAGCAATCGCAGCACCAGAAAAGCTACTTGATGTGAGGCTACTGCGGCTAAATCCAAGACTTGAAGACACCTGAGTTTTTGAGACAAAAGGAACAAATAAATCAAATAAACAAATCTAAAACAGAGAATATAACTTTACTTTAGTTACCAGATAATTGTTAAATCTAAACTCTCTGAGCTCATACCGAAAGATGAACAAATAAAATACCAAACCAAACGCCATTTCAACGAGGTAACTAACTTACGAGAAACGAAGATCAAAACAGTAGTAACGTCGCCATTATACAAAATCTATATATATATCACATGAAATCACTTCTTCTTCGCGTAAAGACGAAATACAAGCAGATCAAGCTAAAGCGAAATGGAATCGAGCAGCGAGAATCTGAATCGAAGCTAAACAACTATTACATAACAACGAGTAAAAAGTAGTCTCAAACCTTGAAATGATCACATGACGGAGACGAGAAAAAGTCAGCGCGAGGAGCGGCGGCGGCGGCGGATCTAAGGAGAGAAGAGGAAGCCATTGGAAAATGAAGAGATCTCTCGCCTCGCCTGGTCAAAAAAGCCCTAACAACACCTTAGATGGCTTCTTGGAGTAGGTGTAGAGCCAAACACAAATATAAATAAAACGTGGAGAATCCAAATTGTTCGCAATGTTTTCTCCTTTTTCCTTATTTTAATATTGAAATTGCACTCTTTTCGTCTACTCAACGCAGCTTTTTTTTTTTTTTTAAGAATAATATTATAATCGGCCAACGACTGATTAGAGTGAAGAGACGACACTCTGTTGCTACTTAAAGTGATGGGTTGCGAATCTGGTGCGGCCCACCTTGTAAGAAAAAAAATAACAGATCTTATTTGGAAGTGTAAATAAAAGACACGTGTATTAGATCCCAACGATCGGGCCCATGATTCGTCGGCCTCCTGTGATATTTGAACATCTTTTGTCGTTTCGCCAACCCTTGGTGATCTGACGTCTGATGGACCTGGGCCGGGATTTCACAAAAGGCCTTTTTTTGTCTATTTCTGGTCTGATTACTATTTTCAAAAGCCGGTTTACACATAACCGGCTGTTATAGTCCTCATAAAAGCAATACTAACGTTGAGTATTTAAACTGCAATCCAGTTAATAGCATAAGCAATCGAACTAAGGAAAACCAGAGGACTTGTACATATATATAAATAATAACACAAGAGAGATGAAACTTGGAAGAGATTCTCAAGCGTCATCGAGAGCGAGGACTCCTGGAAGTGGCTTTCCCTCTAGAAGCTTCAAACTTGCACCGCCTCCAGTAGAGATGTGACTCATCTTGTCAGCCAAACCAACCTTTTCAACGGCAGCTACAGAGTCACCTCCTCCTATGATCGTAGTCACTCCCTTTCCACTCAGCTCCGCTAGCTTCTTTGCTACGGCCTAGTAAGTGGTGATCAAACAAGACAAGAGATCAGGTTACTTAGTTAGTTTCTATGGTTAACAAACTTGGACCTATGTGATTTGGGTGATAAGTACAGACTTATCGTACCTCAGTTCCAGCTGCAAACTTTTCAAATTCAAAAACACCCATGGGACCATTCCAGATGATGGTCTTGGTTGTGTCCAGAGCTTCGCTGAAGGTCTTGATGGAGTCTGGACCAATATCTAGTCCCATCCAACCATCTGGGATTGCCGTGGCTGGCACTATCTGCAAAGAGTTTTCTCAGCTTTTAAAAGACTTTAGATCAGACATTAAATGTTTTTTTTGTTCAGACACAAAACTGTTACCTTGCTGTTAGCATCAGCAGAGAACTTGTCAGCAATGACCACATCGGTTGGGAGTAAAAGAGAGACACCTTTGGCTTTGGCCTTCTCCATGAGTGACCTGGCCAAGTCAAGTTTGTCCTCTTCCAAAAGGGAAGATCCAACTGAGTGTCCTTGTGCCTTGTAGAAAGTATAAATCATACCTCCACCGAGGAGGAGGATGTCAACGGTGGACAAGAGTGACTCAATGACACCAATCTTAGTTGAAACCTTTGAACCTCCAACAATGGCAGCAAAAGGCTTCTTGGGGTTTGCTACAGCTCCGACAAGGTAATCAAGTTCCTTCTGCATGAGGAAACCAGCGACTGAAGGCTTCAAGTATTTGGCAATTCCCTCAGTGGACGCATGAGCTCTATGAGCAGTTCCGAAAGCGTCGTTAACGTAGACATCAGCAAGGGCAGCAAGCTTCTTTGCAAATTCAGGGTCGTTCTTCTCTTCTTCCTTGTAGAACCTCACATTCTCCAAGAGAAGAACACCACCTTCAGGTAGTCCTGCAACCAACTTCTGGACTTCCTCACCAACAGAGTCATTTGCCATCAAAACCTATTAACACAATAAAGCAAAAGTCACACACAATGTTAGCTCACTTATGTTCATAAAAAACTTGGACGCATAGAGAAACCAGGGGCACAAACCTCAACACCAAGAAGCTCAGACAACCTCGGCACAAGAGTCTTTAAGCTGAATTTAGGTGTAACACCTTTAGAACGACCCTGAAACATATAATTCAAGACATCCAACAGTTACTATAAGAAGAAACTCCACGTACATAACACGCACTGCTAAGACATAACATAACTGATTATCAATGTTCCGAGAGAAATTAGAAGAAAGACATGCAAGTGCAGCCTGCATCTTCCATTGCAAGGAGAGCGACTCTATTTAAACAAATGATTCTCACACAAGGCACAAACTATCATGGAACATATGCAGACCAGACCCAGTGGCGAACCTAGGTAGAGGATAATGGGTGCACATGCCCCCTAATAATTTTAAAATTTAGTATATTTCTTAACAAATTTGATATCTACACCTATAGTAATATGTAAATTTACACCTATTCTAGTATTTATGCCCCCATTGAATTTTTTTTTTGGATTCGCCCCCGATCAAGTAACAGACCTCTGTAATCAAACCAAACGAGCTAATAAAACAAGATCAGACCAATACAGACAACTGGATATCAACATTTCAAGGAGAGCAACACTACTTAAACAAATGATTCACACAATACATAAACTGTCATGTAAGAAAGCATACATGTACATATGTAGCCGTCGATCAAATAAGAAAGCTCTGTAATAAAAACCAAACGAGCTAATAAACGAGATGGGCATACACCAAGGCCCTATTCGTCTATACATCTGAAAAGTGTATCCATATAGTCCATTTAGATGTTTTATCCATATGCTCTATCTGGGGTGTTGTTTGTTTGTGCATTTCGTTTATGCATCTGGATAAAATATTTCAATACAAACTATGTTCGTTTGCTTTTTATTTTTGAATTTACATATTTATCCAGATGCACTTATTAATAAAAAGATTAAAATGAACATACTTTAACAGTTTTAGCGGAAAATACGTTTTTGCTATTTTAACGAGAAAATCTGTTTTTACGTTTTTGGCCAAAAAATACATTTTTACAGTTTTAGTGGAAAAATCTATTTTTGCGGTTTTGATGATTTTTTTTTTTTTGTTGCAATTTTAGCCAAAAATGCGTTTTACGGGTTTAGCCGAAAAATGCGTTGTGTGTTTTAGCCAAAAGTACGTTTTTGCAGTTTTAATTGAAACGTGTGTTTTTGCGGTTTTAACTGAAAAAGTACGGATTAAGCCAAAAAATATATTTTAAAATGCGTTTTAACGGTTTTAACTAAAAGTGCATTTTACGGTTTTGGCAAAAAATATGTTTTTGCGGTTTGGTCGAAAAATGCATTAGTACTATTTCAACCGAAAAGTACATTTTTGCAGTTTTAGCTCAAAAGTGCATTTTTACGATTTTAACAAAAAGTTCATTTTTAGGAATTTTAACAGGATATGTAATTTTTACAATTTTAGTAAGAAATGTGTTTTTACAATTTTGATAAAAAAATATATTTTTGCGTAAAATAGGAGTTGAAGTATGAAAATAATATATAATTCCATGATATTAAATTTAAAAGAGAATATTTTTAAATTTAAAAGATTGTTTTGGTTATTTCTTATTTTGGACTGAATTAAATGCATTTAGATGCATTATGAAAACCCACCCTTATTTGGATAACAATTTACGGTGAGTTTTAAAAAATGCAATTAGGTGATCCATCTAGCTATACAAATTAATTGCAAAAGGAACATCCAAATGCAGATTGACCACCTGGATGAGCAAACGAACAACACCCAGGTGACTGCAGAGAACAACTCTAGACCCGTTTCCAATCAAGTACTTGATGGTGGGAACAACGGCACGAATCCTGGTATCATCGGTGATGTTAGAGTTATCATCCAAAGGAACGTTGAGATCAACTCTCACGAACACGCTCTTTCCCTTCAAATCCGCTTCCTTCAACGTTCCCACGCTTCTCTTCGTTGCCATAGTTAGATACTATACTGCAAGATACACGCAGCGAATTATGAGATTGGTAGAGAAATCAAACAAAAACGTAGAACAAACCTTAGACACTATGGTGCGAAGCTTAGAGCATGATTAACCGGGTTTCTTAAGGTGGAGTTCTTAGCGGAAGTTAAGAAACTGTTTTTTAACTTTTAACTAAAAAAGCTAAGAACCGGTTCTTAAAGTCCTTATTTAAGAACCGGTTCTTAGTTTTTTTAGTTAAAAGTTAAGAAACAGTTTCTTAATTTCCGCTAAGAATCTCATTTTAAAAAATCCGGGTTAATCATGGTCTTAGTCAAAATCCATGAGAATCTAAGAGTACAAGCTAGAAAATATACTCACATGAGTTGAGTGATGCAAAGAGAGATGATCGAAGCAGATGTAGTTGTTGAGATAAAAGAGTTGGTGGATCACTTTCGAAAAGACGAGACTGTTTATAAAAGCAGCAAGGAGAACGTCTTCGATTAAGTTAATAATTACCATTTTCTCATTGTCTCTCTCTGGGTTCCACGGCCGTCTACGTGGCATGTTTAATGGGCCGTAATGGGCCTAGTCCACTTGTAATTAAATCTCCATATATTCGGTCATACACAATGGGCCGACAGATCTTAAAAGGCCTCAAGCCTAGTCCACTTGTAGTCTGGCATCATCTTTGTTCTTTCGAACTAAACACAGTGTTAGTAGATAAACCTCCTCGCCGGAAGAGAAGCGCGAGTCTTGCCGGGGAGACGAGAGACTGTGTCTGGTTTTCTTCCGTTGTATCATCAGAGAGAGAACTCTTTAACCGGGAAAATCCCCTAATGTGTCTGGTTTTCTTCTTCTGAACTTCATATCTCTTGTGATTTCTTCCATGGAGATTGCGATTCCGTATAAACCGAACCCGCTTATCTCTTCACCGACGTACTTGTTCAAAAGACCTAAAAGTTCTGGTCGTGTTCGGTTTCCCACAAAGTATGGACACCAAGTTACCCGGAAAAATCCGATTTTTCGTGTCTACGCGTCTGAAAGTAGTAATGGGTCTTCTTCTAATAACGGTGGAGGGTTCTCGTGGGTGAGATTTACGCAGTCTCTTCGTCTTGGTGTGGAGCGGATTGGAGAGTCTGTGAAGAAGGAAACTGGGTTTGACCCGGGAGAAGCAGGTGCGAGAGTGGATGAGTATTTGAGTCGAGTTAAGGATAACGTGCAGAAGAGCCAGCTCGAGTTGACTCGCTTTAGTACTGAGATAGTTCCATCTTTTGTTGATTGGAACAAATGGGAGCACTGGAAGGTAAGCTGTTCAGCTTGTTAATCTCTAAGTACTTCCCGTAGGTTCTTAACGAGAGAAGATGTTTTTGTATCAGGACATCAAGAATTGGGACGGTAGACGAGTTGCTGCATTGATCATTTATGCTTTTGCGCTGTTGTTTTCTTGTCAAAGAGTTTATGTTGCCATCCAAGCTCCCCGGATAGAACGAGAAAGAAGAGAGTTAACGGAGTCTTTTATGGAGGCTTTGATCCCCGAGCCATCTGCTGACAATATAGATAAGTGCGTGCTTCCTATACCTCAGTTTCCAATTGTAATTTATTAACAGTGGCATCATCCTTAAACAAGTACATGCTGAGCTATAAATGCATCTAAAGCATGTTGTGTTGAGTGGACGAGTTGCTAGGATGTCTATGTCCTGATTTTTTTTCCTAGCGTTTCAGGTTTAAGAGAAATATGTGGAGGAAGTCAACACCTAAAGGCTTGAAACTAAAAAGGTTCATCGAAGCTCCTGATGGAACACTTGTCCACGATAGTTCTTATGTTGGAGAAAGTGCATGGGATGAGGATGTGGAGTCAACAGAGGGATCTCTCAAGCAAATCATTGACAGAAATGCGAGGATCCAGACAGAGGCAAAGAAGAAACTAAGCCAAGATTTGGGTATCTCTGGTCTGTGTATAAAAACTTAGACGGATGCATTGGTAAACCTTACTTTTTGACCATCTAACCTCTTTGTTGCATCTTTCTATGATAGGTGAAATTGGAGTCAGTGTAGGTACATGGCGGGAAAGGCTTGCAACCTGGAAGGAGATGTTGGAAAGAGAAAAATTATCAGAGCAGTTAAACTCCTCAAGGGCTACATATGTTGTTGAATTTGATATGAAAGAGGTCGAGAAAAGTCTTCGCAAAGATGTTGTTGAAAAGACCTCTGAAACTGAGGGAACTAGAGCTCTCTGGATATCGAAGAGATGGTGGCGATATCGCCCTAAGCTTCCTTATACCTATTTTCTTCAGAAGCTTGATTCTTCGGAGGTATAACTCTAACCTCTACTCTTGTTCGGATTTGGGATTGTGAGTGGTATATGTCATTCTGTCCAGTTGAGTTTTATTAACTGATAACAAAATGTGAATTCATTGTGGAACAAAATATGATACTTTGAAGCTGGACGCAATAGGATGATATATCTTTTGACTTCTCCGTTCTTGAGCTTATGTTGATATCACTGTGTGTGGTGTTATAACAGGTTGCAGCTGTTGTCTTCACGGAAGATCTAAAGAGATTGTATGTGACGATGAAAGAAGGTTTCCCTCTAGAATATATTGTAAGTAAAAGTGTAATAGCGTGCAAGTATTAAAAACTGAAGGGTGTAGATTCACCATTTCGTATTATTCTTTTTTTCTAGGTTGACATTCCGTTAGATCCCTACTTGTTTGAGACTATTTCTAACTCCGGAGTTGAGGTGGATCTCCTTCAGAAAAGGCAGATCCACTACTTCATGAAAGTGTTCATTGCACTTCTGCCTGGGATACTAATTCTATGGTTCATAAGAGAATCTGCCATGCTTCTCCTCATCACATCAAAGCGGTTTCTATACAAGAAGTATAATCAGCTGTTTGATATGGCTTATGCGGAAAATTTTATACTGGTAATCATCACCACTCAAGAACAATAACCTTTTTGCTCCTGTGTTCTGTGACCTTCTTCAAACATGTTCACATTTCTATTAATAAGTTGTAATTTTCATCCAGCCGGTTGGAGATGCCAGTGAGACAAAATCAATGTATAAGGAAGTGGTACTAGGCGGTGATGTTTGGGATCTTCTTGATGAGCTAATGATCTACATGGGAAACCCAATGCAGTACTATGAAAAAGATGTGCCCTTTGTCAGGGTAAAATACATCTTGACCCAAACTGACATGTGAATAGTGGTTTACTCTACTAATCTGACTAGGCACAAATTCTCATTCTATTTCGTTTTTGAGTCAGGGTGTGCTTCTTTCTGGACCTCCTGGGACTGGGAAAACACTTTTTGCGCGGACATTGGCAAAGGAAAGTGGACTACCATTTGTGTTTGCGTCTGGTGCGGAGTTCACAGATAGTGAAAAAAGTGGTGCTGCAAAGATCAATGAGATGTTTTCAGTGGCGAGACGAAATGTAAGCCCTCATTTGGTATATACTCACACTATTATTGTGAATCTGATTTTATATATTATCTCCAGGCACCTGCTTTTGTGTTTGTGGATGAAATTGATGCGATTGCTGGTAGGCATGCCAGGAAAGATCCACGAAGACAAGCAACTTTTGAAGCTTTGATTGCACAGCTCGATGGAGAGTAAGACTCTGCACTTGTTGAGATGAATGTTATTTGACATTTATGATTTAATATTCTTTCGCTCCTTCCCCACTTTCTAAGAGGTTTATGGGGGTATGCGTTGAGGTTCTCATGCCTTTAAATTGTACACACGCAGGAAGGAAAAGACAGGTATTGATAGGTTTTCATTGAGACAAGCTGTGATATTTATCTGTGCTACCAACAGACCTGATGAACTCGACCTTGAGTTTGTCCGCTCTGGACGTATTGACCGTCGGCTGTATATTGGTTTGCCTGATGCAAAGCAAAGGGTGCAAATATTTGGAGTTCACAGCGCCGGGAAGAACCTTGCTGAAGATATAGACTTCGGGAAGGCAAACACTTTTCCTACTATTCTATAATCTCGATAGATAGGTGTTTGCTTCTTTCATAAATACTCTTCCTCTTTTCTACATGCAGCTTGTTTTCCGGACAGTTGGGTTCTCTGGGGCAGATATCCGGAATCTTGTCAATGAAGCAGCTATAATGTCGGTATGTCATATTCGTTTCTGTATCTCAATTTCCCAACTGAACTATGCAATACTTGGAGAAGGATCCTAACTCAATTTTTTCTCAGGTAAGGAAGGGACGTTCGTATATATATCAGCAAGACATTGTTGATGTGTTAGATAAACAGTTGCTGGAGGGTATGGGTGTCCTTCTAACAGAGGAAGAGCAACAGAAATGTGAACAAAGTGTTCGTATTGACATCCTTTGTACTATTTATCTCAAATCATACTATACCATAGAGCTAGAAGGTCCTTAGTCCTTACTATTGGATTTTTGATGTAACATTAGGTATCTTATGAAAAGAAGAGACTTTTGGCTGTTCATGAGGCTGGTCATGTAGTGTTGGCTCATTTGTTTCCTCGGTTTGACTGGCATGCATTTTCTCAGCTCCTTCCTGGTGGCAAGGTACGTTTCACAACCTCTTTCTTTAGTTATTATAATTTGTTGCCAACGCAGTGTAAGAATGGGTTGAATCAACTCTTCTCTTGAATTTTACAGGAAACTGCTGTGTCAGTGTTCTATCCACGGGAAGACATGGTGGACCAAGGTTATACAACATTTGGTTATATGAAGATGCAAATGGTGGTAGCTCATGGTGGACGCTGTGCTGAACGTGTGGTTTTTGGGGATGATGTCACTGATGGAGGAAAAGATGACTTGGAGAAGATAACAAAAGTAAGTTCAGTCTATCTTTATATCTCGTGCTCTCTCTATCTTTCTCGTTTAACCAATTACTATGTCTTGTTTTTAACATCTATGTAAATGCACATATCTGCAAAGTGCTGGTGTAGTTGTGCCATTTCAAGTATGAATCTGATATTCTATCTCCAGATTGCCAGAGAAATGGTGATTAGCCCCCAAAATGCTAAATTGGGTCTCACTCAACTGGTAAAAAAGATTGGAATGGTGGATTTGCCAGATAATCCAGATGGCGAGCTGATTAAATACAGGGTACTCTATATCCATTCATCATAGACTACTAGTACTTCCACATTTGCATTGATCTCTGAGATTCTCAGTAGTTCATAGTATTTTACTCTGCTTCATGATAAATTTCAGTGGGACCATCCTCATGTAATGCCGGCAGATATGTCGGTTGAAGTATCCGAGCTATTCACCCGCGAGTTGACAAGGGTACTTACTCTTTATTTGACTCAGCATACCATATCTTATTCATAATCTCCCATGTGGATCAAAGCTTGAAATATATAATGGTTGGTGACAGTATATTGAGGAGACTGAAGAACTTGCGATGAATGCTCTGAGAGCAAACAGACACATTCTGGATTTGATCACAAGAGAATTGCTGGAACGATCAAGGATAACTGGATTGGTACGAAAATGAATTTTGATATTATCTTTTATGATGCACAGATACAGACTAAGAAATTTACATTTTATCTTGTAGGAAGTTGAAGAGATAATGAAGAGTCTTTCTCCTTTAATGTTTGAGGATTTTGTGAAACCATTCCAGATAAACGCAGACGAGGTTAGCTTATCATTTATTTAACAACTTCATGCAGATTCCAATTGAAGTCTAGAAACGTAATCTGACATCAATCCTTATAAATTGGCAAAAAACATTTCAGGAGGGACCCTTGCCTCACAAGGATCGAGTGAGCTATCAGCCTATTGATTTACGTCCTGCGCCACTCCACAGAAGCTAGAAGAAGCTTTTACTCTTCTCCTCTCACCAAAAAGCTGGCCCTTTCGTAAACCAAATTGTCTAAACAAATAGAGAACATTTAGCAAAGTTTTGTACTCTGCTTGTGTCTGTATCTGATACTATTGTAATATTGTTACTGGTGAAGTTAAACATGAAACAGTGGTGTATTAAACAGAGACAAAACAATGATATAAATTTATTTTTTATTTTTCTAGTTTTTTTTGTCAAAGATGAAAGGAGTCAAGAAATATCTCTCTCCTCAAACACTGAAGTATATAAAGTGGAGAAAAAAATATAAAAGAATTGTAAACTTCGATTTTTTTACTGCACATAATGAAAAGGGTTCTCTCATCTGGAAGCTCTGTGAGTTGGTGGCTTGGATTGGGTCGAAGTCGCTGCAGATGACATCACTCGTAAGCGGCCAGCTATCTCTGTGAAAGATGGTCTTGCCGTTGGGTTTGGCGCCCAACATTCCTCCATTAGTGTTCTCCATTCATCGTCACAGAAGGCAGGTATGGTTGGCCTCAGTGTGTTGTTTACTATCCCACCTGCATTTTTCACAATCAAATCATCATCCTCTCATCGACGACATTCTGAACATGAGTGGAAGAATAAAGAACAGGCAGACACCCGATAGACTTGAAACGCACCTATTATCGCACCATAGTGCATATTGGCATATGGTTCCTCCCCTGTCAGAATCTCCCACAGAACAATACCAAACGAGAAAACATCAACCTGCAGGACAAAGAACAACAATATGAAGGATTAACTCTATAACAGATCTCATAGTTTGTTTGTACTTACTCAGGACTCAGGATATACTATGAGGCCATGCAATAACAAAATCCTTCTCAAAGGGACGATAGGCGACTATTGGATATTCACTGGCATTATGTATCATGCATGTTTTACCTTTTCTGAAACTTTGCTGCTGCTTCCATTTAGAAGCTCTGGTGCCATCCATGGTAAGGTTCCACGTACACCACCAGACACCAATGTATTTCTCTTGATTTTTGACAAACCAAAGTCACCAACCTGAGGTGGATTAGCATGTGGATATTAATCTGATTTGTTGTAACGTCATCTTAACAACATGAAATTCTACAGAAGGTCTACAGAAGGTCTATCCATATCGTGTTACCTTGCAGATTGGGCGAGAAGGATCTTTCAAGTTCACAAGTAAGTTGTCACATTTCAAATCGAAGTGAACAATATTTTTGGAGTGCAAATATTCCATTCCAAATGCAGCATCCATGGCGATGATAAGTCTCTTACGACGATCAAGATGCCTAGTCATGTAAATAAAAGAGAAGAGTGCATAAGTTAAATGAACACAAACTGATATCAGAAGCCCTAGTATGCATATTTTTACCTGTCTCTGCGGACCAGAACATGCCTTAGAGAACCATCAACCATGTACTCTGTCACGGTCGCCAATGTCCCCCCAGGCCCGTCTTTTACAACCCCATAAAATGCTACCACATTCGGGTGATGGAGTTTTGAAAGAATATCAGCCTCTCCCCAGAATTCACCAGTCTGCAGAAAATCAGTTATACATTAACCAGAGTTATGTGGAAAATTACATTTGCCGTGAATTGTAGGAATCCCCAAAAGGAAAATGCATACGACAAGATCTGCAAACAACTCACCAATCTCTCTTGCTCTGATGACCTCCCAGCAAAGCAACTCTTCTTGATCCTCTTGATAGCGACATCTGATCCTCTCCATTTTCCATGATACACCGTTCCAAAAGTACCAGAACCAAGCTCTTTCAACTCCTCAAGATCTTCATTCTTAATGATCTAGTGATATTTAAGAGTTTATTATAAAAATACGTAAATAAAACATTAAAAACGACTTAATGAAACAAGACATAACAAACAAAAATAAGAAACCAAATGTAAGCACGCCATATATATTTATATATATATGAAAGTCGAGGGTTAGGCGTAATGCTGATTCTAATAACAAATCTGAAACTGTGAGAGCCACTGACATGGGTCCATTTCCCATGCAAGATAGTAAATGCTTTATAAGGTGTAACTTTTACTTTTCAGAGCTCTTCATACCTGCAAGCCATCGTAGTCAGACTCTGATCCAAGTGGAGGAAGCGCCTCATGCCTTGTTTCTGTCTTTTCATCCTAGAAGTTCCATCCTCACTAGTAAGACTTGTGGTTTTAAGGATTATAAAATAAATAAATAAAAGCTGTTACTAACTCGTACCTTTGGTTCAGAATCTGGCGTCCTCAGGTTCTCCACCATAGCACCAAATTCTTCGCTCTCTGTGACCTTCATCTGATCATCCTCTGGAGTAGGGAGAATAGTGCTAGTGCCACCCCCGTTCCTTTCCGAAAAATCATCCCCATAATCTCGACCTAAAGTCAACTGAGGATCCGCAATGTTTGTTGAAATACCATCTCTACTCAATGGTGTGACGTGATGCAATCTGGAGCTCTCTCCACCATCTTTAATGTCAGATGTAAAGTGAGAATCAGCTTGGTCAATACTCGTAACATCTCTTTGGATAAACTGTTGTTCAGCCAGCTGCTGAAAATACGACCAATTTTTAGGATCATGATTCTGCACATTCATGCTAACAGCAGCTCCATCGTAAGGATATGGATGGACAGCAGATGTATCCTCTGAGATTGCTTTTGAAAATATTTCAGAGAGGAAGTCACGAGGAAACCGGTCATTGATATCGATCAGAATATCTCCCTGCAGCGAATCAGAATGGCGAGTGGAAGCTTGCTCTTCAGGGATAACACGACCCCTGCCTGCGTTTACATGGCTCGAGTTGAAAACATCAATTTCAGTATCTGCCCCTTTGACTACTCTGTTCTTGTTTGCATCATCAGGATTTGCAATTTTACGCAGGGGCTCGGAGTCCAACTTATCAGCTGATGGCCCCACTTTTCCAAAGATTGTCTCAACATTTTTATGCTTCTGGTGGGTAGCATCACCATTAACAGTTTGAGAATCTTCATGTGACTTTCCAACTGCTTCTTTTGCCTCATCTTGCTGTGCATTGCTCGTTTGTGACTGAGACATTAGGAACTGAGAGCCCGAGTTATCAGATTTTGACAAACGGTTTAGCAATTCTAACTGTTCGCGAGGTATTCTTTCTGAGCGATATACCCTCGGTGGAGGCTGGACAGGCTCCGGATAGTTCAGATCAATTAGATTTGACTCAGAGTCGTTATGAATAGGACCACAGGTACCACTTGATGTTGCAAGCTGATCTTCATTACCAGATAGGGGAACCTGCCCAGCAATAACAGCATCACGGTAAGTAGCAGGCTTTGCAGGAGTGTTCTGCCGTGTGTCTCCTCGAGGGGAAAGTAAATGTGCCTCTTGGCTAGGTGTAGTTGTTGCAGCTGACACCTCCCGAACCTGATTGTGATTCCTCACCTCAACATCATCTAACTGAGGAGGACTCTGGTGATGATTTGCCAAAGTTTTACGGTTTTCAGTCTCAGCTTGCTCATGAGCTTTCGTATCAAGTGATACCTTCTGCTCCTCTACTATGGCTTGCGTGCTTTGTAGTGTGGTGCCAGAGTACATATACCCTTCAGCCCATCCACTTTGCTGATTGGCATGCCCTTGGAACGGTATGGAACCGGTAGTTTCCGTGATACCGGAGTAGTTAGAATTGTGAGCATACAAAGGAAACCGCTCTTGTTCTCCATGTTGAACCACGTGTCCGTAATGCTGCGGGAACATTCCATAGGAGCTGGCAGACCCCGGAGTGATGGATTGTGGATACTGAAAAGAAGAATCTGGAGTAATAGATTGGGGATACTGAATAGAAGAACTCTGGGGAATGGACTGGGAATAATGAAGAGCAGAACTTGGCGGAACATGTTGCTGCAGCTGATATGCAGCACTAGGTGGAATAGATTGAGAATAATGAAGGGATGAGCTTGGTGGAACAAACTCGGACTGTTGACCAGAGGATTGCTGGAAGCCATTTGCCATCAATTGCGGTGCGCTAACTCCAACAACATCTCCATTAATGTTATTGCTCATCTCGTTGTTCCGTACATCAAGCTCAGCTAAGTTGTTTGCTGAAGAGCTGTCTCGCCCATGAAGGATTGAGTTCCTTCCTGATCCAATGTCCATACCGTTCACAGCTACAACATACTGAAACTCAGAGTCACCATCATTTCTGTTAACCCCCAAAAGAGCATCATCGTCCAGATCGTTGATAGAGAAGAGAAACATCCTAAGCTTTTGAGAACCCCCACGGTTTTCCATCTCATAATATTCTTCAAACATATTCTGGAGATCTTCTTCACATGAAACAGATACCAACGCATCAAGATCTTCACCAGGAAGCTGATACTTCACAACATGTGTTTGGTAATATATCTCAAGGATCTTTTGCTTAAGAGCCAGCCAAGATATGTCCTTCCTCACGGAAATAATATGTGTCTCACCTCCAACATACCTAAGCTTCAAATCACCTGGGCGTGGAAGTATCTTCCCACCAAAGCTGCAAAGAATCTTCACCTTTGCTGTTACACTACCAGAGGCTGAAGAAGTAGCGTACCCATGTAAATTTCCTAGACTTCTATCCTCACTAATCAAAGCTTGCGGCGCTGCTGACTGGACATGACCAAGCTTATTACCAAACTCGTGAAGCGAAGGGTTTGTTCTGTCATAATCCCTCAAGCCATTCTCGGCAACGCTGAGCTTGGAGACATCTGAAGCACAGTCTGAACCAGCGTGACTTATTCCAAGCAAACTTCTAAGCTCCATGTAACCAGTGTTATGAGGGTTCATGTCCGCAGCTGCAGTAGACCTCAGAGGAATCACCCGGTCACGCATAAACTCGAGAGAAAACTCCTCCCCTGTCTGTATGGAGTAGTTATGCACCACAGGTTTAACATCAGAAGCGTTTGGATAGGGAGGTAGAAAACGAGCACTCGTGCTCCCTGCTTGATCAGGCATAAAGGGTTGAGAAACAGTCTCGTATCCAAGCTGCTGATGTCTAGCTTTATCCATTACAAACAACAAAATCCTCCGAATTGATCTAACTGAAACACGAATCTAATAACATTACAGAACCACCACTTAAGACAGAAGACTGATTCAGTGCTCCTTCAAGATCGATGATTAAGCTGCAATCAAAGAAAACGAGGTTTTAGTCACACTCACATGGCAAGGATCGAGAAAGGTAACTGAATGTTGTAGAAATCTATGTGAAGTATCCAATTAAAATCCCTAAAACAAGATTTCTCCATGGATGCTAATTAGCAGATATTCGAGATTGCGAACTAAACCCCTAGAACCGTTTCAGCTAATCTGATTTTAACAAAACCAAATGCTTCATCAAAAGCTACCAACATCATTTAAAAATCACAACTCTACAGAATAGCTTAAAAAACAAACAAATAAAAAAAAAATCAAAAAAATAAATAATCCAATGCTTCAGTAACCACTCGAACAAGAAGGAACAGTACCAAAAGGAAATCTTCTCGTAGGTAACAAATTTGCTGTTGGCTCCTGTTTCATCAGTACAAAGCCAAGGGAGGAAAGGATGAACAGATTAATAATACAACAAAAACCCTTCCGTTTTATATAATATCAATAAAACCAATTTCACGTCGGCTACCAAAGAAGAAGTTTTTTTCTTTTTTTTTTTTGGTCAACTTTTTCATTTAGAAGCCCATTGGGCAATTTGAAGCTTATATTTATATTTAAAATATTATTTTTTGAGTAATTTCAAGAGTTTCAGAAATTACTAATTTGTTAGTTTAGTTGACCTTCACCTAGATTCGTTATGTTAATCAGCTTCAACTTGGATCTCATCTTCTATATAATCTCCTGATCTTTAGAGAATGGGAGTAATCTAAGACATTTACGGTCAAGATTTTGTCTTATCTTTGTGATGCATGGCATGTAGAAAGTATGTGATTGAGCCTCCTCGACCTTTATGATATATATAATATATACTATAGTTTGCATTAATACCAATCTAGATCATATAAAGAACATGGCCAAGATTAGCAACCAAAAAAAAAAAAAAAAGAAGAGGTTGACTTTTAACTTGAAAAGAATCATTTTAACTCCTTTGTCATCTCATTCCAAAGTAAATAAAAAGTAATAACGTTTTGTTGATTCCACAAAATTAACATTTCCAAAACACTATATACCCTTCCATTTTTTTATTTTTTATTATCATTTTAGATTTATATACACGATAAATTAAAAAATATCTAATTTTATATTTTTTAAATAATAGTATTATTATTTATATATCTAATAATATTTCAATTTCAAATTTTTTTAAAAAAATCATATAACATATAAATTAATAAATTTGTATTAAAATTCTATCAGAGGCTTTGTGGGGGAGACTTCAACTTCAAAAACGCCTTAAGCCAATATGGGGCGGCAATGATTGGGCCCATCATATATAAAACAAACTGTGGTCGGTTCACCGTGTATTTTGTTTTGAATGCTAAAAATGTTTCTTTAGAACTTGGAAGAAGTCTCTGAGATAATAAATATTGGTTTGGTTGACAATCAAAACAAATATATATCTTGCATCTGAACTCGATTCTTATTGCATTTTTTGAGAAAAGAAATATGTCTTACATTTTTTGAATATCAATGGAAAACTATAGTTGAAGGGACTAGTAAGGGTAACATACAAGTATACAACAAGTACATGTATGCATGCAATCGCAAGATAGCTGATAGCTTCCATTGTTACTTTTCAATATAATACTGGTAAAGTAATTTGGTCGGCCACCGCTCCTAAACAATTTGATTTCTTTTCTGTTTGAACCAGCAAAAAACACCGTCAGAAAGAAAAAAAGATTAAACACTTTTTTTCAACGCATGCCGTCAAGATATTAAAACACACAAAATAAAACAAAAAATATTTTCCTATATATATACTCAGACTATTTTGAAAACGTAAAGAAAAAAGTATTGAACATGTATAGTGGAAACTATTTTTGTGATGGTGCAAAAAAGTATTGAACATGTACTTTTGTGATGACGCGGTACTAATCCTTGGAGGGACGGAACAGGAGATCAAGTAATAATGAAAGACATAACTATAGAAAGAACAAAAACAGATTTCAAGAACAGGTACTTTGTTTCTGTGACAACTTCCACAGCTTAAAGAAGAGAGTAAAATTTAAACACATGAGACTTGATCAAACTTGATTAGTCTACTTTGGGAACTTGAGAGGATTAGCATTGTTTCCAAGATAATGAAACGGGAACCTTTGATTATCTGGAGATGAAGAAGAACCACCATTGTCATGAGTAACAACAGCCGCCTGGTCGTTATCACCGTTGTTACTGGAGTCAACATAACATTTTGCTTGATGGTTCTGCACTTGCTGTTGCTGTTGCTGATTCATGTTGGTTGTAGTGAGAAGCTTGTCAAGAAACGACCAGTCTCCACCATAGTTGTTGTTAGAAGTCAGCCTCAGTAGATTCTGTGAGCATTCAATGTCTGTTGTGTTGATTGACGACCCAAACGGTTGGGCGGCTGAGTCAGGGCTAAAGAGTTGAGGGAGATGCATTGACCCGTGGCTTAAAGTGTTTGCAAACTCATGTAATGGCATGTGGACCTGTCTTCCCATGTGATTATGGTGATCCAAAGAATGTGGGATCAAAGAAGAATGATTGTTTGAATTGGATTCAATATGATGCTGATGCTGATGATGATGGTGATCATGATCATTGTTAGTGCTTATGTATTGATGATGATCTTGATCTTGTTCTTGGTGAAATCCTCTGAAATGATTCTTCTTCTTGAACACTCTGCATACAACCCACCCATCTTCCTACAAATTACACATTATTAGTCCACATTATGCATATATATTATATAATATGATCTATGTATATATTATTGTAAGTACTTGTATTTCGTTATCATTATTGTCTAGGCGATATTCATGCATGATCCATTCAGTTTTGTGGCCATGAGGAGCACGACCCGTGTAGAAGACAAGTGTCTTACGAAGTCCAATCTTCTTGGAGCTGTTTAGATGTATAGACTTGTCTCTACCAGTAGCCTTCCAGAACCCGGCTGCAGTGGCCCGGTTCGTTCGGGTCCCAGTCGGATACTTCTTGTCCTTCTGGCTAAAGAAGTACCACTCGTTTTGAGGACCCGACCCGATCCTGCATTTCTCTACATAGATACAAAAGTTTATTATTTATAAAATGTAATAAAAATAACAAACTTAATTTAGCTTACGGCGACGGGTTTGTTATGTCTGCAATTTGAAAACCCATTGGCTTATTTTGAGGGTACAGTACATAATAATATTATGTCAATATTCCTAGTCATATACTACAAGACATTACACTTTGTCTTCTGTTACTAATCTAAAAGACATGAGTGAATCAACTTTGTCTCTTTCTTGATTTATATATACGTACACGCGTATAAGGCTTCTTGGATCCATAAAAACTGGAAAATAATTTATCATGAGAGAACTTATAAGACATTACATATTTGCATAAGTACTAGATACATGTTTCCATGGAGACGCAGACAAAAACCCTAGACAATGTTACCTAATCTATGTATTTTTCCTTTGACATCTAACTTGTATTTTTGTGCAAAGACAACAACATAATTTCCCATATCTTATGTCTCTCGCTTTATGATGTTAAGTGTGTTAATCTATGTATAATTAATACTGATCAATAAATGATAAATAATCTGTCATTGTGTGGATTAGGTGGTGATGATATTTGTAGTTATTAAGGAATAAAAGAGTTTAATTATAAGTGGATTGGAAGTTTTACCTTTAAGTTCCCAAGGTTCAAGCTTGTTGAGATCAACTTCTCTAATCACATCTAAATCAATTGGTTCATAAGAAACCTTCTTCTTGAGATAATAATGTAGAAGCTCCTCCTCGGTTGGATGAAACCGAAAACCGGGAGGCACCGAGAGCTGTCCTCCTCCGGCCACCGTGGACGACGAGCCTATCTCCATTATCCGTTTCTCTTATTTTAAGCAAATCAAATACTTCCCTTTGGTCCTTGTCCCTAATCAATTGTATATAACCAGTAACAAAAAATACATCAAAGTAAGCAAAAAATAGATGACCAAATAATGGTTTTGTCACCAATCACCATGTAAGAATCTAAAAAATTCTCAAGGCGTATGCATTTATCAGATCGAAAAAATCCTAGTTCATCATGCATGCACATATTCATAAAGAACAAACAACTTTTTCCACTAACAGAAGCCGAATCTTTCTTACATAGTATGCACGAAAATAACTTGAATTATCTCAAAAGAAACATGACGTTTGTTGAAAACCGAACAGTCTCTCTTCTTGAACAATAAAGCTTTGATGATAGACTTAGTCATATTCGTGAGTAATCAAAGAAAAGAAGTGAAAATAGAGAGATGTTTGAAGTGAAAACTACACATATATGTACGAGGGTGTGTGACTGAGTGAGTGTGTATATATACATATATGTATATGAAAATGTTGATGATAACAACAATGAAAGATATATGATAGGAGGAAAGAAAACGAACCTTGGAGGCCGGAAAGTATTGCTTCTGTTAGAGGCAAGAGGTAGAAGACAATGAAAGAGAGAAGGCAAATAAGCAAGCAAAATGAATTTCTACAAAACTGAAGATATCTTAGCTTCAAGGGCACGATGTTTAGGGTTTCTGTCTCTCTCTCTTTTTTTCTTATTCTTTGAGATAGAGAGATAGAGAGAGTGTGAGACTTGGGTTTCTATGGATTTGTGCCGCTATTATTTGTATTCAATTTAATATACCAATGCTGGTCACAGAAATATATGAGAACTACTTTACTGTATGGGCAATTATTATAACATTTTCTTGTTATAAATATCAATCTATATATACATCTAAAAATAGATTTCATCTCTAGAAAATGCGAGTTATCGTAAATTTGTGAGCAAATAATCTTGCAGATTCATCATACGGTATATTGAATTGTTTTGTGGTATTATATGTTATAAATCAATTGTCGATTCTTACTTCTTATTTATCTTTAACATTTTTTAGTCTACTTTTTCGTTAACAGTTGATTTCATTTCCCAATCAATTTCTTAGCTTCTTCTTTTTTGGCTAAAATTTTCCAATCAATATTGTATCTAATCTTACAAAAATTATATTTTTTATTTGTATTTTGTACTGATCAGAAGTATAGGTATATACATGTAAATGTATAAAATATGTTTATATATGATATATATACTAGAGAAATACACTTTTTATTTTTGCGTGTGTGGCGTGAATATGCTTATGAGGATTAATCTTGGTCACCATCGATTACAGCTGTTGTTTATAAGACTGGCTAATTAGCTTTGAAAACAAGTATAGAATCCGATAGATCGATTAATAAATACAGAATACTAGTAATAAAATACATGGTAATATTACAGTATAATAGAAAATCTGGTTCATGTATCCCAAGGACAAAACAAAACAAGAATTGAAGCTTCTATACCCTCATTTTGCAGTCAAATGTTGCGAATACAAATGATGTATCGTACCTTGAATTATGCTCCCTTTTACTTTTTTTATTGCATTAATTTCAGTGCAGTTTCATCAGAATTTGTTTAACCAAGTCTTAATGCTTCTATTTGTTTATAAATTACTACAACTAACATAAACGTTAGCTCAAATATGTTCCCTTATAATACCAAAAGTAATTACATCGTGAGATAAAAATGATAGCTTTACTATATGATTGAGCGAATTATATGGTGCATTTCCACTGGCGTGTTAGTTATTTCTGAGCATTTTTGTTACACAAGTTTCTTATATATATTATAACAAGTTCTTTTCCAAGTTTCTTATATTGGTTCAGAGTTGGAATATAAAATTTATATTATTCACACAAGCTTATAAAATTATAATGTTCTCTAAATAAAATAATTCACGTTTTTATATGTCAGTCCCCACTTTCCATCAAAGAGAATCATGTACATATAAGTATGATAATGAAATCGTCCATGTTGAAGAAAAAAGGTTAATATGCAAACAAATACTCATTCCGTTCCATTAAGATAAATATTTTAGAAAAATAATTTATTTCACAAAGATGTATTTTTATGTTTTATATATAAAAATTGTAAATTTTAATAAAATTAATTGAATTTATTGAAAGATTATTGGTTAAAACGCATTAGAATTTGATAATTTCTAAAAACAATATATGATTAATGTGTTTTCTTAATATGTATGAAAACATCAAAATATACATTTCTAAGGAACAGAGGAAGTACATATTGAAGGCTTTGAGCCATAGACAAAAAAAAAAGAACAATTAAGAAGAATTGGAACACAAAAGAGAAGAAGATAACAGAGGAAACGGCACGTAGGAGAAGAGTATCAGCACGTGCGGATGAAGAAGCAAATCCTGAAAGGCCGTGAAGAGAAGAAGCACGTGATGATCCAGCACCAAATCCACAATTCAAGGTCCCTTGTTTGACTTAGACCATCATTATTGGTGGTACCTTAAGGGAGCCCTTAAGGAGGGACGCACGGGGACCGAGGGAGAAAACTTGGGAAAAGCCCTTATATAAGGGCTGTCCCTTAACTTTTATGAACAAAAAAAAAAAAAAAAAAAAAAAAAATTCTTAAGGGCCCCAAATTAGGGGACACCCATAATGATGCTCTTAACCCTCTTCTCCTGAGATTCGTGCCAAAAGTACTCCTCTTCTCTCTCTCGTTTTTTTTACCTACAAAATATTATCAAAAAAATTGAAATTACGGCAACTTTAATTTCATAAATTCCATGTAACATACACGAAACACGTGAAAACATTGGATTCTCACGGTAATTCATCTCTTCGTAACAATTTATGAAACTTACAAGTTTTTTGTTGCCCAATGTCAATTTATAATTATCTTATATATTGAGATGTGCCGTTGCCTTCACGAAGACGTCTTGCATTAAACCCTTACTAATGCATGGTTTAATCATATAGATAGATACCAACATGTTCTGTAACTTATATATTGATAGTTTATAATCCCCATTATGGCCAAGTGTTACATATTTATTGAAGGTTACACGCTCACATTAGCTTGTAAGCCTAGTATCCATTTTCTAATAAATATTCTAATATAAATCCCTTTATTTCAAAATATATATATATATATATATTAAAAATTTCACACATTAAAAAAACATATGATATTTTTTGTAACTAATTATTTCCTATAACTTCAACAACAACCAGATGAGTAACAATCTCTTTGATTTTTTTTTTTGAGTAACAACCTCTTTAATTTTCTTTTTTAATTCTATTTCTCTGAAAAAGTGTTTCTTGTCAAAAGCTCTTTGAATTTGTTTTTTCATTAGTATAATACAAGGAGAAAGAATGATACTGTGTTACTATAACATGAAGCAATTCTGTGGTTAATATACAATTTATCCTTTCATTGATGACAAGAAAATATGATCTATGGGATTGGTGATGAAGATGGTGTTGTGGCTCGAAGGAGTTGTTGTAGAAACCGAGCTGCAAGACGTTGCCCTACACCTCCTGCAACACGTCCTCCAAGTCTTCTTGCTTCCGGTTGTTGTAACACCTGATTAACAACAACAATCCAAGAGCAGTATTTTTTAGCACAACATACCAATCAAGTACATTGTTATTAGGTTAGTGCACAATGTCAATGAAGAGATTATTACCTGTACTATTGGCTGCAAAATAGCTGGGTCAAAGCTTTCTGAAGACTGAAGAAGCCTCCATATTCTTGAGACCTGGTCCCGAAGCTCAAGCGTGCTTTCGAGTTCTGTGGCACTCATTGTAAGAGGGCCATTCCCATTTCCACTGAAGACGAGAGATCTCAAAAATTCAGGCATGGAATTGTATGTATCAACAACAGTGCCTAGAGCAATTGCTTCACTGACTCGTACAGCTTCTTTAATCACCAACAGTCTAAGCTCTTCGCCGTTTGGATCAAGCAGAAGCTTCAAAACAGGTTGTAGAGCTTCTTTTGCTGAGAAATCCCTATCTTTACTTCCTTGTTGTAGAAGGTTCTCAAGTCTATTCCACCTAAACTTTCCATCTTTGAACAGAAGCTCAATAAGAGCATCTCTTAGATACGGATTTGGATCAGTGAGAAGCCTCTTGGCAAAATACGGGTATGATGCAGCTAACACTTTGAAATTAGGATCTGCGTAAAGTGCCAAACCTTCAAGCACAGTAAGCGACCTCAGAATCAACGCATAGTAGGCTGGAACATTAAATGGATACTGATAGAAGACAGCACCTAAACCATCAACCAGTGTTTTGAAATTGAGCTCGCTAACCGTATAAGTAAGTGCATCGTCAAAGAAGTCTCTGAGAGCTGGTACAATGGGAGTAACATCTACATCAGGGGACAAGAACTTCAAAGCATAGTAATCTCGAGCCATGGCTTCATAATCTCGGTTGACCAAATGAACAACATGTCCTATGATAGCATATCTAGCTTCCTCTGGTGTCTCACTCATCATACCAAAGTCTAGAAAGGCAAGTTTCCCATCAGGTGTTGCCAAGAGATTACCAGGATGAGGGTCAGCATGAAAAAAACCATACTCCAAGAGTTGCCTTAAGCTACACTGGATTCCTGTATTCACAAGATCAAGAACTTTCAAGCCTTGACTCTCAATGGCAACCTGTTCGTTCAGTTTAGTTCCCTCTACCCATTCCATTGTTAACACCTTGCGGCTCGTGTAATCCCAGAAGATATCAGGCACAAGAACATCCGCTTTATCAGCATAGAGCTTCTTAAACCTCCTAGCGTTCTGCGCCTCCTGGACATAGTTTAGCTCCTGATAAACTCTGCAGGCAAACTCATCGATAAGGGCAAGAACATCGGTGGTGATGAAGTCTGCATACTTGTTAATGAGTTTCCCAACTCCTCTAATGAGGTAGAAGTCAAGACCAATAGCTTCTTCAATCCCAGGGCGTTGGACTTTGACAGCAACAACTTCCCCTGAATACCTAAGGTGGGCTTTGTAAACCTGTCCAAGACTAGCTGCCGCGATCGGCTCAGGGGATACAGAGGAGAAAATGGATTCAAGAGATAAATCTAACTCTCTCTCAATGCAAGCAAAGGCTTCTGCATCAGGGAAGGTTGGCAAAGCATCCTACTTAGACACTCAAATAGAAATAGACGAAGTTAGAGAGAGAGATGTGCTCTTATCAATATGAGTAAATCAAGAAGAGAGGTGAAGTGAACCTGAAGCTCAGCAAGTTCTTCGAGGTAATCAGGTGGACAGAGGTCGGGTCGGGTGGATAAACCTTGACCCAACTTAACAAAAGTAGGCCCCAGACGAGTGAAAATCCTTCGGAGCTCACCAGCTCTCTCCTTCATGTTCACTTCTAGCTTCCCTTGCCTCTGATCAATCCCCAGCTTCAGCGCGAAACCACCTAAAGCGGACAATATCTCCACACTTCTCCGCAAAGCCTGGTTTTGCATAATCATCTCTAAGTTAAAAGTTGGAAACTTTATAAAGATTTCAAAAGCTGAGGAAGAGCTATAACCTTAAGAGGCTGAGAGCCATGTTTCTTGGCGATTAGCTCCGGGGAATAAACAGAAGCATCAACAGCACGACTTAAAGCTCGTGCCTCCGCTTGAAGATCATCCGCGAGATCAGCTCGTCGGTATTGGATAACCGGCGGTTTTGAAGAGGGGGAAGGGATTGCCACCGCTCCGTCATCTCTGGGCTTAGCTTGAACAAGAGCTGCACGCGTTGATGGTCTCTTACGATTCACCAAGAAAAGTTTGGATTTTTCACCGTTTCTTCTCGAATTGCGCAAGGGAACACCGTCGCCGAGTAGAGTTAAACCCAGCGACTGGCTAGCCACAAGACTCATCGTGTAACTCCGCGAATATCAGAAAGATAAGCCAGTACCAGCCATGAAAGAAGAAGGGAGAGAGAGATGAGAAAGAGATCTTGGTTACTTACTTCGTGGTCCCACACTTTTGACGTGACGTTCTCTATTACAGGAGCGTTCCGACAGCAATTGAAACAAAATTCATCTACTTAACAAGCCTATTAGTTATGATAATGTGGTTTGCACATTAGACTTTGGTTTAGTGATAACCGGTTTGTACCGGATAGACTTAAACTTCCCTTTCTTTCTCGATATCTTCTTCGATTGAGTTGAGACTGATTATGTTCAAAACACTAATTCGTGGGACATTGACAAGTATAATCTCAGTCATGGCCATTAAGTTTTTTTGTGTGAATGTAATTAGCCAAAACAATAATCCACTAAGGTTCAGGGGAGGAACACAGTGAAGTGTAGGTTGACTACTACTACTCTCCGACTACGATCCCATTTGTTTTTTTATATGTACACCAACCGCTGCTTCACTATGGATGTCTCACTGTCAATGTGAACCAGCTCGGTTTCTCTGTCTCATTAATTTTATCCCCGGTTATAAAAATCAACTCTTCTGGTAAAAGGAGTTGCTTCTTCTGCACACAAAAAATAACCAAACCGTTTCAAATTTCCATGGGTGTAGTAGAGAAATAATAAAAGCTTATAAATAGTGGATGAGAGTATTATTAAATTGTTATTACCATGGTGCTCATTGTCGTCATCATCATCATCATAGTCTCCGCTGTTACTTGTGAAGAACGGGGTTAGGTAGTTCTTATCTAGTTCTGTAAATGACGCAGCGCTGCATAAACATAACAAACAACGCGACTGTTTTTTTTTTTTGTTTCTAGTGTTTTAATACAAACTCGAAAGCGGTCAATCAGTAATTTACCTCTTATGGAACTCTCTTAGTTTTGTCCTGAATCCACTTCCTGATGGTGAATCTTCATCATCGAACCTCGTCATATAACGATTGTTCACCACCTCAAAGCCCTGATCAAACATACAAATAAAAGATAAGAGTATTAACCATGTTGTGTTTTCTGCATGAGACACCAAGATTAGCTTTACACTGAGGGGATAAATAAGAGGTCTTAAGGACACTATGCCTACGTAAATAACCAAAAAAAAATAAAATAAATATATATATATATATATATATATATATATATATATATATATATGTATATATTACTGTCACTTGACTTACATCACCAAGGGTTGTATCATGGCCATCACCTACAACCTCTAGGGCTTCAAGCATTGTACCAGTGGATCCCCCAATTAGCAACACCTGAAATCCGTTTCAGTAGCATCAAGTTCGGCTCAGCTATCAGCAATTCAGTTTGATCGGGGTTGCTCAGTTTTAAAGCTAATTGTTCGTTTTCAGAGAAGGGTGGCTTACCGTTACAACAACAATGGCTGTAGTTGCTGTGAAGATAGTTTGACCATGTCCTTCTGGGAGATCGTGAACCGATTGCAGAGCAAGAGCAAAAGCCATAGCACCTCGAAGTCCTATGCAACCCACATGTCTTGTTTACTTTTTACTGAGGTAATGAAAAACAATATCTATATATGGAAACAAAGAGCATTGTCTTACCACTGTACCAAAGTGCTTTTTGATGCGTCATAGGTATTTTCCTATGTGCAGGTCGTGCAAGGTTGACCAAATATCCACAACCAAACACATTAGCTGCCCTGAGTAAGACATATAAGCCAAAGAGTAACGCTATCAGACACGAAAAACAACATCCAATTTGCAATTTGGAAATGAATGCACGTATTTACGCACAAACATGATGTGAAAAGACCCCGATGTGAAACAAAAAAGCGTACCTCGCAATTACTATGAACAGCTGGGGTTCGTCACGAAAGATAGAAAAGTTAAGGAACAACAGCAGTTTATACAATTTGAATTTCAAACCAATAGAACTTGCGTGAAAGGATACAATAGAGAAAAGGATGAATCCCACGTGTGACCAACTGTGCTTTTCCATGGCAATATCAAAACCCATGTAGATGAACCTGCAGATTTGATCATTTGAAAACGTAAAGTCAGACCATTGACAGAAATCAACCATCAAATGCTTGAGAGTATACGAATTAAATGCATACACAAATGTCTCTGCCAGGGAAGATATCAGATGAAAAAACGAAGACACAAATCGCTGAGAATTTGTTGACAGGTTCGAGTAGGTGTAATGCTTCATAACCTGAAAGGCACAAGCAGTTTCCATTATACTACTTTCGGCTGAGAATCATATCACATAAGACTCACAGAAATAGAATGACAACTCACAATTCCAGTAAATAGAATCGATACGATGCCAGATAGACTGAGACCTTCAGCAAGCATGTATCTAACACAAGAAAAACAAAGTTAACAAATTGTACAATCTTTATGAGTGTAAGACATAAAGCTTATATAGGAAGGAAACTACTTACGAGAAATATGGAAAAAGCACAAAGAGGCAGCACTCCAAGTTCTGCAGACTGAAAGGAGGAGTGGGAAAATCAGAATAAAATATTTCAATGCGGACCATTAGAAAAGTTTCAGACAGAGAACTATGGTCACTCACTTGTCAACATCCAGCCCGGCATACTTGAAGAGGTACTTTGCATTAAGGCTAACAACTCGTTTTCGAGTGTGAAGTGAAGCAAAAATATTTCATAAGATATACTAAAACCGAAAAAGGATATGAGAGCAGATATAAATCCAACTCCAACCCCTGCACAAGCACACATTGTCTTTTGTTTATAACCCACAAAGCACACATATAGGAATATATAATGACATTAAAATGTTGAGATGCTTGAAAGGTCAAACTTAGTTTCAGTATTCATATGTCAATTTCCTTAGTTTGTAAAACTTGTTCATAACTTCAAGATATTTAGCAGCGTTCTCAAACTCAAGCGCTACCATGCCGAACCATGCATGAAACATACATACATACATAGAGAAAGGAAGGCAGATGACAGAAGCAAACCTGCAGACATTGAACCAACAAAGGTTTCGAGAAATCTGACTATCACCATAAAGAAATTCTGACCAGCTGATTGACTTCTTACCAAGGACATTGTCCTGCACCCCAGTTTAAAGCCTGGTTAAAATATCTTACCATTCGACTATCGTCTTTCACAGCATATTTTGAATTAGCTTACATACCTGTACAGAGATATAGCCATCTTCCAAAAGCAACATACAAGAAGAGAAAAACTTAATAAGTAATGTGATATTTTTTAACTCAAATATAAGTAACAGAAATCAGTACTCAAACACTACTAACAGCATCATTCAACACCGATTCTCCAAAGACCAGAGCATACAAATTTACATCCGATCCAAGTTCCTGCAAAACAATACAGTAGTAAGAATTGGTAGATATCTACTGTTCAGGAAATAAAGAATCTCCCAGAAAAGCAGCAAAAGAAGTACCTGAAATATAGACAAGACTGTAACAGGATCAGTGGCTGAGATAAGGGAGCCAAACATGAGACACTCAACGAATGGAAGTTTGTACATGAGAAACATCACGCCGCCAAGGTACCTTCAATAGCAAAAATTAGCTTATAACCAACAAAATACGACCTTTCCAGCAACAAAGCAGAAACCGTTCACAGGTAAGAGATACATACACTAGCACGCCAGTAACAATGGAAGCCACAAAAGTTCCAAGCACTGAAAAAGTGACAATAGCTCCAAAGTTCGAAAAGAAAGGTTTCTGCATAAAACCCAGTAACAAAGTAAGTATCATCAAGAAATCCAAAAGAAAAGATGCGATCTCTGAAGGTAAAACAAAAAAAAAACAATAAAGACATGAGAGCTCTCTGCACTTACGGGCTGCAGACTGAATCCAGACTGGGTGCAAACAAGTATGTTAAGGAAAAGAACATCTTTGTTTGCCAAGTTGAGAATCATTAAAAACAAAATATGCCACATGGAAACTTATGTATATGCAAACAAAAGGATATAATATGATGGGCGGCAGCAGAAACAGGAAGAAGAACTCATCGTGGAAATTGAACCATGTCCTGAACAAATCGAACAATTGTTTAGCATTGGAGAATACTTGCATACGCATAACTGTATATATATATACTCTATTCAGTTTCCAGGTTAGTTGAGAAAGGACAGATAATAGCAATTAAAAAAATGATAATTATATTACTAAAAAAAATCAAAAGAAGAAGTTCAACGAACGAACCTTATACTAGTCTCCGTGTTCGAGACGTTCGCTAAACCACCAACGATCAACCCTAATTTACACCAATTTTCAACAAGGAATCAATCAAAACCTTCGATCGCAATGCAAATGAGTGATGAGGACGGAGAAACAAACCGATGAGAAGGGAAGCACTAGCTTCAGGTAGATAATAGAACTTATGACGACGAAGGACATGACCAAGTACGAAAGAGAGGACAAGCATCATGATCTGAAGCAAAATCCCCACTCCAGCTGCTTGCTGCTGCTTCTCTTGCCCTTGCGGATCGTGAATCGCCGGCGAAATCTGCAGCTCCGACAACATCACGCCTCGCCGATTGTAATTTTCTAGGGTTTCTGTCAATGTTTGCTTGCTCTCTTGTTTGCTCTTGTTCGTGTTCTTTGTTTGTTCCCACAGATGTGAGTTAATGAAACTCGTGGGATAGACTTTCTTGTTTTCTGGAGATGCGTTTTTGCGTTTTATAGGAATCCGCGTCCCTATTGACTTCTCAGGTGGGTTTCCGTTTTGGGCTTTAATGGGCCTACGAGTTTTTTAATTTTACAATATTTATTATTGGGCCCATCGGCTCTATAGATAATTAAGAATTTCTAATTATGGTTTTCGAACTAAATTTTGTTTAGATTTTAATACTCACTCTTTTCTTTTCTAACTTAATACATAAAATAATTATTTTCTTTATTTTAATAGAATAATTCTGCTTATTTAAATAAAAAATATTAATAAATTTCAAACTAAAGTTTTAAAATTTCAAAAATTTAAACGAATTTAAAAAAATCATTTCAATTTCATTTTTAGAAATTAAATTAAATAAATTGAGTATAGTTTCCGAAATTTTAATTTTAGTTTCTATTTTAAAATCAAATTTAATTTCTAAAATTCTAAACTAATTTATTTTTTATCCAAAATTAAGTAATTAGTTTAGTATTAACTACTTAATCCGCCACAGTGTTCCTTTCTGCCTATACTAAACCTAGATTCTGAAGCCAGCCAAATTTAGAAAAATGAGTTTTGTCCAAAAAAATTAAGTAACTACTTGTATCTACAATATCACAGATTTGAAAATATTCGCTAGTTCCATTAAAGGTGTTAATCTGGACTATAGCTTGCCTTCTTTTTGAACCTAGAAATTTTTGTTTTCTGATTTTAAAACATGATAGAACAAAATACTATATTCAGTTGAGTCGGTATTCAACTCTGTTTGAGTATATTATTTCAGTTTATATATCACCTTTGAAGCAATTATGACTCAACATAGAATTCATGGATTGTGTGTTGGCCTATGCGACATGAGGACAAGTCTTAGTTGTCCCATTGAGTTAGTGAGAGAGATGCATTCATTTACACGCATCCAAAACATACACATACATATATACTACTATAAATAATTGATAATTCCACATATCATCATCTTACGAAGATGCTTCTCAATAACCCTTCTTGTAAAAACTCAAAATAATAATAAAAACCCTTCTTGTATCAATATTACACATGTCATTATGTAACCATGGTTATCAAATAGCTTCCATGGTACATATTACTTAAACCTAAAAAGTCAATTATATAACACAGAAGTGATATTAGGGACAAAGGGAGTGAAGTACTTATGAATCAAATTACAAAACATGTGGAAGCAAACCTTGCCTTCATTAGATCTCTTATATCTTATTGACATAGTTATTGCTGAGGATGAATTAAACTTCTTATACTTAGATACCACATATCTCCTCAGGTTTCTTAGGAAATCAAACCTGTGAGAAAATTTGAACAAAGGAGGCATGAGTTTTGGTGGTCATATAGACTCATCACACAGTTGATTTGAAAAGATTGCAGATAGGATGATTGTATTTAGCTATACTCAAGCTTACATGGGCGTGTTCGGTTTTGTATTTCTGAAGCTCTTCTTCTGCACAAATGAGCCTATGGAGACACACAAAAAAGAAAGAATGTTTCGACTGTAGAAAACAACCTGAGAGAGAAGTATTTTACGAGGAGATTGTCAAAGTTACTTACCTCCATTGCAGGTCGGTTATGTCATGGAGCAACTCTTTCTCTCTTTCATGTGCTGCTTCAAGCTGTGATTCAAGAACAATTCTGCTAAGTTCCAATTCGTATGATTCAATAGATTTTACTATTTGCAGATGATTTTACATACCATTGATTTCTCAGTAGGAGCTACACTAGGTTGTTGTACGTTTCCAGGTTCAACTGAACGTCCCTCTAAATGAGAGAAACAAAGGAAATTCAAAACACGTAGCAATAAGAATGTAATCAAAAGGGTGAATGGAGAGATAAACTAACCTGCCACCTCTCTGTGGGTGAGTACTTTCATCATGTGCAGAATATTATCCTGTTTTTTTTTGGGATGATGTAAATTATGCAATGAAGTTGTTTCATCTTTATTACTAGGTATAAAGAAAGCATAAGGCATACCCTTTCAAATATATTGGTTTGCAGAACTGGATATACCAGCGAGTAGACGTATGAGCTGGTTAGGTTTGGTAAAGCGACATCAGCTCCTGAAACAGAGGGAGGTAGAGAAACAGCAGAATGATGGCCGAGCACCTACATAACCACAACAATTTGTATTTCTCTTTGGATAAATAGTTGTGGTAATAGATATTGATAGTTTGTGTCTGCAGCTGATCAGGCTGACCTCGGAACTATTACAAACCTGCATGCTGTGACTCTTTTGCAATATTGGAGATGGAACCACCTGATAAAGAGAAAGTGAATATATATATATATATATATATATATATATACAATAAAAAATCCTTTCAAGTGAGTTAGACAAACAAAAAACCGCATTTTCCCCTCATGAAACCAGAAAAAAAGGAGGTTACCTTGTCGATATCAAGATTTTCAGAAGTTACTTTAAAACGCCCTCTTTGCTGCACGACTGGCGGCTTTGATTTGTCATCAGATTCATCTAGGCTCGCTGACACAGAAAAACCAGTTAATTAATTAATGAAAGCTTTGATCCACATGGATGTTTTGATTGATACAAATGTATACAAGTTCTGTAAGAAAATTACATGCTGCTTTGGGTGGTTTAACAGCTAGCTCTGTTGGTACTTCATCTCCTCCCACTGTAGAATGTGCTCCATTGCTGGTTGACCCATTTTGAAGATGGTCTTGGGTTTTATCACTGGGAATTAACATATTAGCTTAACATTCAATCTCACATACAGAGTACATGTATATTCAGTAAACATGAGCGTTGGCATCAGGTTTTCAATTACTTTATAAGAGACATGTAACGGTTAAACAGTAAGACTGGTATCTGAACAAGCTCTTACAATAACAGGTACATGTTAAAGAACTAACCTCTCTCCCTTATTGAGACAGCTTCCTGATAGAATCTCTGTTGGTTGATTGGTTGCGATAGATGTGGAATCCGTTGATTTCCCATTGATTGCATGCGCACTTGCAACAGTTGTATTATTTAGAGATAGATCCTCATGACGGGGAGAGGAATATACATAGTTATCATAACTGGGGCTGGCAACACTTATATCATCATCAGACTTATCCCTGCCCAGCCAAAAATAATTATTTGTTCAGTTTATTCACCTCTAGTTAGGAGAATAGAGAACAGCAGAGCTGAATTTAGGAGATAAACCTCGCGATACTCAAAGTTCGGTGAATTAGTGGCTGGAGATATTTATTAGCAAGTTGACCAGTATCTTCCTGCAGAGACTAGGTAATAAAGAACACTTAAACCTGAGTATATAACTAACAATGAGGAATAGAAGCTGAGGAAAATCTCTACAAGAGGTGACACCTGAGTCTCTGATTGCATATCCAGTGAATCTAGAGCCTGCAATGAAGTTGTGCTTTCAGATAAACTGCTCTCCGACAAGCCACAGTCTATGTCCTGGATCTGGTGGAAATAAGAAAGTCATAAAATGAAGCACAGTGAATTACTTTATATGGGCTAGAGGAGACCAAGTTTATACCAATGAAGCTTGGGCTTTCATGTCATCTAGATTGAAATTCCACCCACTGATACCTCTCTTATATTCATTCTGCACGTTACTATGACAAGAGGTTAAAGGCTAATACTCTGCATAAGAGTTTGAGCTGTAAACCAAAAATTCAAGATTCAAACATAAATAAAGAGAGCCAAAAAAATTGGACTGGAAACACAAAACCTGGGAGAGTTCCTCCTTCTCTCCATCTGCCATTTTCTCTTGTGCAAGCATATCTTCTTCCTTTTTCTGCAAACATAAAGCATGTCCCCATCAGTTTTTGTCATAAGAAGCTGATTGATATATAGAACTGAACAGATATGGAATATCTACTTAGTTCTACATATCCAACCTTTATTGCTTGAACACGATTAACAAGATCAGGTAACCCATCTAGAAGTTTTCGAGCAATGTAATCGCTTGACCTTGCTTGCTTGAAAAAGGAATGCTTTAACAACTTTTTGGCAGATGGGCGTTTGGAAGGGTCTTTGACTAGACAACTAGCAATCATCTGCTTGAAAGACTGAAAATACAAGGCAAAAAATGAGATGATAATTAGCTTACAAAACTTAGGAAAATGTATAGTATTGAGCATACCCTTGAAAACTTCCTATCTCTTTCGTAATCCAGCCCCGGTGGTGCATTTTGCAAGGTCATAAGCAGAACCTGAAACCAGATTCGTCTTAGAATTAAGCTATAAAGATTATGGAGCTGAAATCTAGATCTCACAAAGGTTATGAACCTTCATTGGTGGATATTTAGAGAAAGGAGCGTGGCCATGTGCAAGCTCTAGCCCAGTTATACCAAACGACCAAATATCCGCCCTGAAGTAAATGTTTAAACAAGAATTCTCCTCAACTAATCATAAGAAAATATGATATATAAAACTATGAATATGAGGTTAAACTTAATTACTTGAAGTCATAACCATGTAACTGCTCCATGACTTCAGGTGCCATCCTGTTAAAAGCAAGAAGCAGAGTAGATCATGCACATGAGAAGTAAATTCAAAACTGTTGGGGACAATGTATACCACCACCTAGAACATACCAGCAAGGTGTTCCAACAAATGTGTTCCTCGTACGTTGCCTATCACCAGAATCAAAGAGACACGCAGATACACCAAAGTCTCCCAACTTGATTGCACCTCGAGCACCGAGCAGAATGTTCCCCGCCTGAAACAAAGAATAATCAATCTAATTCCTATACACCTTTTTATCATAAGAGTTGAAGTTACTGACTTTGACATCACGATGAATGTGACCATGCTGATGAAGATAGTCCAACCCCTTCAAAGCCTCACGCAGAATCGTAGCTATAATAACTTCCTCAAAGCCATCAGGGTAAGCAGCTTTCAATATATGAAGACAAGAACCACCAGACATGTAAGGCATGACGACCCACAAATTGTGATCACTAACAAAAGAGCAATGTGATTTCAACAAATTGAGATGATCAACAAGCATCATCGTCTGCGCTTCACGAGAAATATTATTCTACCAAAAAACACAAAATAAAAAAAAAAACTTAATTAGCTTTTAGATAATGGAAGAAAATAAAAACATACAAGGAATCATAATCAAGAGGAAAAGAGAAAGAATCAACCAGATCGCAGTTATCTCGTTCGAAATCGAGAATCTTAACAGCAACGACTTCATCGAAAGGGATGCACAAGGCACGATGCACTAAAGCACTGACGCCTTGTCCGATCACCTCGTAGATGGTGTAATGCTCTGACCCTATCGGATACTTCTTCTTCTCCATTGTGAGCGGCCAAAACTCAAAACCTAGCTGGCAAAAGTTGCTTGGGCGTAAATTAATCTACACAATAAAATTAATAATCAGAGAAACAAAAATAATATTCGGATCGTGATTATAATTCGCGGGGAAGAGTTTATCGTTACAGGAAAAATCACGATAACTATATAAAAATAATCAGAAATTGCGAGAGGAAACAAGAGATAGATACCGTGTTTATGAAGGTATTGATGAGGATGATGATGATGAACTCTCTTTTTCTGCTTTTTGATTGCACTTTCTATCGAAATTTTCTAGAGAAAGATGATTGAAACGAAAACGAGAGAGAGAGTCAGAATCGGATCGCCGCTCAAAAGCTTTTTTGGCTGTGAATATTTGTTAAATTTGGAATCCCGCCATTTTAGGTCTCTTTCTGCTCTCCTTATTTAAGAGATTATCTTGTAAATCAAATATATCTAAATATTATCCTTCAAAAAAAAAACTGACCGTCTATGTTTCGTTAAATATTTAACCACGAATGGATAAGAAAAATTACAATAATTTTAAAAATTTAATAGTTAAATTTTAGATCTCAGAAATTATCAAATCCGGCTTAGGCGTATAACTAAAAAAAAATAAATGTCAAAATATAAAATGAATGATTTAACAATTTGTACCAAACTAAACCGGTATTTCTAGACTAGTTGTGTCTTAATGGTTCACCTTTCAAACACCGAAAACCCCGTGAATTGCCAATAAATCACAACATAGAAACAGATTGGATATTGATGAAATATCTATTACACTTTTTATGTTTATCTCCCCGAAAACTACGTGATCTTTGCATCTCTGCTCACATAAAAAATCTATCACAAACGCAATAACCACACGAATTGTAAGAAAAACTCAAATCGAGTAAGAAAATACCAGCAAATAAAACACCACACCATAGTAATTCTGATAAAAGATAAAAGCAGGATTTAGATGAAAAGGGGACAAAACCTTTCAAAGAAAAATTGTTTTTGGAAACTCAGTCTGCAAAATCTCCTGAGTTCTCCAATAGATAGTTAGCTGCCAGTTCCTCGTTACGGTCACATGCAAGAAAGGCTTCTATTACTAAGTCTCTATCAAATCCCATTGCCTCTAGCTGTTATAGAGGACAAAGATAATGTAGTTAAGAAGGGTTGCATTATGAAAATAGAGTGTCGCACACAACTAATGGTGTTTTACCCGTTGAATAGCTTCTTGCTCTGCTTGGGTGACGTTGATGGCATGGGGTGTTTCTTGCTCTGGTTGATCGAAAATGTCTGCGTCCCTGATGGTTTTTTTTTGTTTCAAGTTTTGTGAATCAGCATATTATTACATCAGACATAACCTTACAGTACAGTAGACAGATTGGAGGACTCACCCGTCAGATCCCTCGTAAGGCTCGTTTACTAACTGAAGAAACTCTGCCTGGTTCTCTTGGATTAGCCTTAGAAGTTGAGGGTTTTGCTTTCCAAGTTCCTGAAGCATGGGCTGGTGGTAACAAAAGCAGCGGTTTTCAACACAAGAACCTCATAATTGGTGACAAGTCTTACAAATTACCAGACCAGGATAACGAAACTTAGGCTGGTCTTACCTGGAGGATTTGAGGGTTGGAATGGACCATGGTGCGTAATTGTTGGAACTGATAAAATAACAAATACAAGATGATGAGTATGTTTGATGAAATTAGCCAAAGTTAGAACAAAAAGTCAAACCATGTAAACACGTTTAGCTTATCATCCCTTGTTATATTGGCTATAATAGAAAACATATGTCAGCTTAAGTTGATAAAATGTGGTTCCAACCATATCCATAATCATTCACTCAAAATCATGACTGAAGAGGATAGAGTCATATGGCTAAAAGAAAATAGCTTTGCAATGAGGTGAGGCAAAAAAAAAAAAAAAAGTTGAAAGAGCAACCTGATCATTATTTCTAAGAAATTCAAGCGTCCCAAGATCACCAGTGCCAGCAGCGGAAACTGTACCCTGGGAAGAGTAAACCATTGAGAGAGAAGGTAACTCAATATACCAATCAACTCTTTTGGATACACACAAATAATACTAAATACCTGAGGGAACAAATCCAAAGGAGATGAGTTAGGACCTCCAGATGCAGGTGGGACAGGGGCTGCACCAGACCCTGCCACAGCTACTTCAGCAGTTTCAGGAATCCCCTGCAATATAAAATATACGTCAACAATTTCATTCTTTAGACCCTTAGGGAGAATAATGTCAAAGCGAGAGCCCGTACAGAGTACAGATAATCCACTGCTCTGTCAGGGTTGTTATGAGCAGCACGAAGTGCACGAGTAACTGTTTCTTTGTCCCAGCTTCCGCCTCCCATGTCCATTAATTGTTGCACCAATGGCTCAAGACGATTGCCACTAGCCAATGATGAAGCAGCTTGTCCATGGGAGTCAGTATGTGTCCTGCCACATACAATTCAACTGAGGAGTTTATTGTGTATGAGTGAAATCCCGAACAAATAAGTTATACAACATATAATACAGGTCAAACATGGAAGTTTTCAGAAAACCATAAAACAGGCAGTAGGCAAGACCGCGGAAGAAAAATTGAAACACAGAAGAGAAAAAGGTTAGCAAAAAACTCTTCTCGAAAAAAGCTCACTGTTTCAGTAATAAAACTTACGCTGGTTGTTCTTGAGTAAGAACAGGTGAAGCGGGCACAACTGTAGACTGGGTTATAGATGGAGCTGCAGGCTGATTATCCAATACAGAACTTGTATTAAAACAGCCAAAGGAACAAGCGTGCTGCTCATCGCCTACTTCCACAAGTAAATATATGCAAGAAAGTTACCTTAGTAGAAGATGTGGTCGACGTAGTAGTAGTAGTGGAAGCAGGCTGTGAAAAAAAAAAAGCATTTTCCACTGAGAATTATCAGACAGAACCAGCGATAAGCAAAACATATGAGAAATAGATAAGCTACCTGAGTAGACGACTGACCAGATGATGAACCTGCAGTTCTGCTCTACAATTCATCATAACCAAAGGCAAAGACAATGTCAGTGAGAACAATAAAGAACGAAACAGACATCTAGCAACATATGCCTCCTAAGAGCAGCATTTATCCTTGCCTAAGTGAGTCCCGAGCACTTAGTATCTCTTCAAACATTTCGTGTTTAGTAATAAACTACTGACCTAAGCTTCCACTAAAGTTAGAGTATAATTGAATAGGTACCTTGCTAAGCATGACGACAAGAAAGCCTTCCTCAGTAACCTTGTTCTCCACCAAAGTAGTTTCATCTTTCAAAACTTTTCCATTGTGAATCAACAGTTGCTGCCCACATGGATAATTATCCTTCCCTTGTGAATCCTCTATATTCTTCTTCACCGCCATTATCTTAACAAAAAAAAACATTCATATGTATTAATTCACTAACTTCACATTACAATGGAAAGATTCAAAGTTGTGGATCTGATGCTAATTACGTGAGGAACCTACTTTTGTTTAACTACTCATAACCCTGCCCGAAGAAAGTGGAAAAAGGGGACGAGAACTAACCGTATCCGAGGACTGAACCCTAATTTCAAACTGACGACCCATGAGAGTCTTAACGGTGAGCTTCATCTTTCGGAGGATATGAAATCGACGGCGCTGGCTCGGTGAAACCGCGGCGAGAAGCGACGGAGAGAGAGAGACCTAAAAACGCAGTGTTTTGAGGAGATCGAGGGAGACGCTACGGAAAAGCCGACCGTAGTTAAAACAGTGACACAGTGCGTTTCGGATTTTAAACGCGGCAATAGATCCCCATGTGCAATCCACGTGACACATTTTTCCCTTTTTAAAATTATTTTCCTTTTTGTTAAAAGATAAATAAATATTGCTTTAACCAACAAGTTGGACATTAAAAATCAATAATTGCTTTCATCTTAGAGCATTATTAACCCTAGAATCCCATTTGGGTTCTTAGGTTTTTTTTTTTTTTCTTTTCTGTTTTTTTTTTAAAAAAAAAAATAAAAAAAAAAAGTTAACCAATTGTGGGTCGCCATGTGTCCGTGGGACCCGTGAACAGTGCAAGAAACTCTTAAGAACCGGTTCTTATTTAAGAGTTTTAAGAACCGGTTCTTACACTATTCATGGGACCCATCCCCCTAAGAACCCCTCTAAGAACCCCCTTTAATCATGCTCTTAGGACCGGAAAATGCTTAATACACCATTTGAAATTTGAACCACCACAATTTTTTTTTTCCTTTTTAATCCTCTTGTTGAAATTGTAAACTTTCAGCCAAAGCTGATAGGCATTGTTTTATGTTTGTCCCTCTAATGCAGTGTATGTGTAACAAACTAACAACAGCCTAAAGAATGGCTTATAAGAATGTAAAACTTTTTTATTACAAACGAGATCCTTTTATTACACAATCATAGATACTCATAAAAACAAAATACTTCCACACACACAAGCATCGAAACCAGACAGAAAAGCAAAGACATTAGATAATGGTGTGGTACGCAAGATTGAAGTTCTTACCTTGTTTGAAAAGGAAACAAAGGTTCAACATCTGACATTGACAAAGTCGATGTACCGACGTCGTATTGAGAAGTTGGAGCAGTAACGGAAGTGTTGTTTCATGATTGTAACTCTATATTAGCATCCACAACTCGTTCTTCATTGTCTTCCTCATTTTCACTACCATATTCATGTAGTTCCATATCCACTGAAGACGCACGAATTTTCTCCAATTCCATGGAAACTTCTCTCATACTTGGCCGTTTCCTCCCCTTCAAATTCAAACACCTCCTCGCAAGGTTCGCTGTTGCAGTCACTTGATTCAGCTTGCAACCATCTCTAATCCTTGCATCAATCATGTCAAACAGCCTATTCTCTTTCATTGCAAGAATGAAATAAGTTGCCAATGTCCTATTTTCCTGAGACCGCAAGAAAGAAACTGATTTTTCTCCAGTGATAAGCTCCGCAAGCACCACACCGAAGCTGTAAACATCACTCTTGTCCGTGAACTGGCTGGACTGGAAATACTCAGGATCTACATATCCCACAGTACCTGAAACAACTGTTGTAAGATGTGTATGATCCACAGTTACTGTTCTTGAAGTTCCAAAATCAGACACTTTAGCTCGATATTTCTCGTCCAACATTATGTTTGTAGACTTGATGTCCCTGTGATATATTGGAGATGATGCAGCTGAATGCAGATATGAAAGAGCTCCTGCAATATCTATAGCAATGCGGAGACGCACTTCCCACGTAGTCATCGTGTGATCATCTGACTCATCTTCATGAAGATGTTCAAAAAGGTTGCCATTGGGAATAAACTCGTAGACAAGAACAGGGACATCTGTCTCAAGACAACACCCTAAAAGTTTGACAATGTTTCTGTGGTTGATCTGAGAGAGAATGACAACCTCATTGATGAACTCTTCCAGTTTGTCTTCATCCACCACTTTGGACTTTTTCACAGCTACGATTCTACCATCAACAAGCATTCCCTTGTACACAGTACCTTGACCACCTTGGCCAAGTATTCTAGTTGAACTGAAATTTTCAGTGGCCTTCTCAAGCTCTCTCGAGCTGAACACTCTTGTCTTTTCAACGTTGCCTTCAGTTGAAGTTAATTGTTGTTGCAACAATAAACCTCCGTTACGCTTGAAGAACTTCTTCTTTTGGTTTAACTTTCTTTGTTTTCTAATAAATTTGTATAACCCGTATAATCCACCAACAAGGATCAATGAGCCGAAACTTGAACCAAACCCTGCAAACCCCAATAAAAGGAAAGATGAAAACTAAATAACTTTTCTTACACGGATTGGGTGGATGTTTAAATTGTTTTTGAAAATTGCCTTTAAACAATACTCCTAAGTTTTATATTATTTGTCGTTCTATGTTTATGTACACATATTAAGAAAACATATGATTTTGTATATTTCCAAAATAAAACATAATTAACCATACACCTAACTATATTTCAACCAATAAAAAAAATAAATGGAGAATCTTATTAATGAATTTTATATTGAAATTCTAAAATGACACTTATTTGAAACGGAAATTTTTCCCTCCAACACAACACAATAATGTGAAACGGATGGAGTATTTTAAATGGGTGCGAGTGTAGTTGAGAGAAAGGTGTTTACCTATAGCAAGCCGGTGGTTTCTATACACGCATTTATAGTCTCCTTGCAAATTGACACAAGTGCCTTCCGCACAGAATGAGGGGTCAGTGCATTCGTTAATATCTGTTTTTTTATATAAAAGAAACTGAAATCAACAACCATGTTGATCTCATAGTTTTCTTTGATCATAGTCACACATAGAAGACTTGAATACAAAATATGAACTATAAACACACACTTACTAACCTTTACATCCACCAGGAATGTATGGGTTTCCCTCGTAACCGTGGTTGCAACTGCAACTTGCATCATTAGGAAAAGAAGAATTATAGTCGCATGCACAACTTATTCCGTAAGTCGATTTGTGTGGGTTTTGATATAGATTTAGGTACTCTTTCATAGTTGAGCATCTTAGAGAGTCTATGAAGGAATGATTCGTTGTATGGATGAACCATCCTAACTCAACTGTTGAATATCGTTTAGCAAGAACCAAATTTGGATCAGACCTATCTAACAAAGAGGATGCCTCATCTGTTAAGAAGGCAACTTTGCACCCTCTTGTTGTGGTGGTGGAGTTATCATCTATTGTGACACCAACGACCTGTTGAATACTACCGGCCATGCTTGCCTGGCAGCATCCATTACCGTTGCAGATTGGTTCATCTATATGGCTTCTTTCACTACAATGCTCGTAGACGTTGATGCTGTCTGTATTCTTAGTATGACAATTGACTGTCTCTAGAAAATCTTTTGAAGCAGTATGGTTTGTTGCAAGGCAACTGGAGAAGCATCCGACGTTGCTTGGCTTGACATTTGTCAAGGACGCCATAGTGTTGCAACCAATCGCTATCAGTTGATTACTGTCACCAACGTAGAAAGGGCTTCCCGTCAAGTTTAAAAGTGATGTAGACTCTTGTTCGTTGCTGGAGCATCCTTTTGAAGTTATTTGGTTTTTTATGCGGACTGACCCGTATGGGAGGCGATCAGAAGGAAACGCGTAGAGTGGACTCGGAAGAGAGATATTTACAACTTCCTTGCCGATTATGGAAAGAACAGGGACGTTCTTGCCTGAAACTGAAAGAGAGTTATTATGATCACATTTAATTTCGTACCATTTATTCAGATAGCAGCCTTCCCCGATTCCAAATGGGTACGGTATGTGAATTCCTCCACATTCACTAGGACAAGACATGGAAACAGTGAGATTAAAGAGCAAGAAAAATAGAAGAGAGAAGATCATCAAATGGGAAGAAAGATTATAAGAGCTCATGCTTTTTAGTATATTTTCAAGACAATTTGTTGGTGAAAGTAGAGAGGTCTTGTAAGGAAGAGACAATGATTGCGTTTACTCGGAAGCAGACAGCACTAGTTCTTTTCAGTCTCCGCCTTTGAATTTTCAGCTTCTTGATCAAAGCAGAGTAATCCACTGCCACATATTTCTTGTCTTCTTAGTCCACTTTTACGGCAAGTATGTCACATCCTCCAGCTTTTGAGTTTTCTTCCTCCACTAACTTAGTAAACAGAAACATTACAAAAACTGAATATAGATACACCAAGCAAACGAATCATTTAAGGTGGGTCCTGATGTATACTGGGCTACAAAAAAAAACTTAATTTAAATAGGCATTTAAAGCACATTAAGCCTAAGGATTCAAAAACCCAATTACGTGAAAAGCATAATCTATATGATTCTCTGTATTCGTTCAGTGGCCCATATTGACGTATCAATCAAATTGTTGTACTATACGAATTAACATTTACAGATTACAGGAATTTGGCAGAGTTAGCAATTCTGGTTTTTTTTTCTTGTTTTTTGTGTGGTTTTTTGTTTATGTAGCAAAATGAACTTATGTAGATAAAGGCAGTATTTTGTTTTTTGTTATGATTTTTATAACCCACAATTCGTAGCAAATCTTGTTCGGATCAGATTCGGGTATAGAAAAATACCCGATTAGATAATTTTTTTAATTAGATTGGGTATCGGATCGGATCCGGGTTATATCCGGGATCCATATGAGTATCTGAATATAACCGACTTAAAACTTAGTTAAGGTAACTAATCACTATTATCGGGTCGGATACGGGTTATATTATAACTTTTGTTATTTTATTTATGTTTTTTCGGATATTTCGAATATGTTCGTTTCTTTTGGATTATTTCGGTTCTATCAGATTAAATGGTTTGGTGATACACTAAGAACCAAACTGAATCCGTTAATTTTTTGGTTACTTTGGATGTAACCGGATCCGAACCGGTACCAAACCATATCCAAACCGAAATTTTAAATTATTCGTTCGGTACCATTTTTTCTAGTTCTGAAATATCCAAAATCTAAAAAACTCGACCCGGATCCGAACCGGTTATCCGAATGCCTATGCCTACGCAATATGTTTCACTTTGAATGTGCATGGATGTGTCCAGATGGGTCATTCAACTGATGAGGGGTCTAGTTTAGGTAAAGCCCAAGTATGTGAGTGACACTTTAGATGTGGATGTCTCCGTTAACTTGAATAAGAGCATGATTATCCGGAGTTTCTTAAGGTGAGGTTCTTAGCGGAAGTTAAGAAACTGTTTCTTAATTTTTAACTAAAAAATTTAAGAACCGGTTCTTAAATATCTTTAGTTAAAAATCGGTTATTAAATAAGGTATTTAAGAACCGGTTCTTAAATTTTTTAGTTAAAAATTAAGAAACAGTTTTTTAACTTCCGCTAAGAACTCATCTTAAAAAATTCCGGATATTCATGGTCTAAGGTTCAGTTTAGGTGAAACCAAGCAAGTGACACTTCAAATGTATTAGACGGTTTGAGATGGCTCATTTAACTCAACAGAGTGGTCCGGTTTAGGTGAAGCCAAGTAAGCAAAACATGTCGTCACTTTTTATTCTTCTATAAATTGCGTACCTTTCATCCACTTTGCAGACAGTAACAGAGAGACAGAGCTATGACGGAGGAGCACTTCGACGTTCTGACCAAAACTGGCGAGAAGACCGGTGTGTCCAAACCCAGGCATGTGTACTGTTTCGTAATAGAAGTGATTTTAATTGAATCAAACCATTGTTTATACAATTGAAAGTCTACGCCTTTCGTTGGATTTGATTTGATTTGATGCTTCGTTGACCTGTTAACTAGAAAGGGTTTTTAAGGTTACTCAGAGATTTTACCGTGTCCTTCTTCCTTATAGGTCAGAGATTCACCGAGATGGAGATTACCATCGTGCAGTTCATGTTTGGATCTTTGTGGAGAGTACTCAAGAACTGCTTCTTCAACTCCGGTCTGATGATAAAGACTCTTGGCCTGGACAATGGGACATCTCAAGTGCTGGTCATATCTCAGCTGGTGATCCATCTCTTATATCAGCACAGTAAGTAAATATGATTCTTCATTCATTCCCTTTAATTTGACATCGTTTTACTAAAGTTGCTGTTTCACCTTTTTTTGTAGGCGAGAGATGGAGGAAGAGCTTGGCATAAAGCTCCCAAAGGATGCCTTTGAAAAGATATTCGTCTTTCTTCAAGAATGGTTTGTTTTTAAACTCATTTTTCTTGGCTTATGTGATGTGATGCATGTTCTCTCTCTCTCTTCTTACAAATCTTTTGTTTGCTTCTCAAAGTGTTTAGTTTGATTTGTATGGTCAGTTGTATCTTGAAGCTATGCACACTGATTCTTATCTGGCAGTGTGTTGCTTCTCTTTTCTGTGCCTTTGCAGTGTAACAAACAATGGAACATTCATAAACAATGAGTTCAATGATGTGTATCTTGTTACAGTTCTGCATCCAATCCCATTAGAAGCCTTCACTCTTCAAGTGAGTGAGAGTTTTTTCCTTTTACGATGCTGTAAGTTTAAGTACTAAAAACCAAAAAAGTTAGCTCACCATTTCGTTTTGATCTTATATATATTAGAAAGAGGAAGTCTCTGCTGTAAAATACATACCTTATGAAGAATACATTAACCTTCTTGCCAAGGAAGATCCTGCTTATGTTCCATATGATGTAAATGGAGATTATGGAAAACTATTTGACATAATCAGGCAGAGGTATACTATCTCTCATTAGTCTTTTCTGGGTTATTCTTTATTTTTTTGTGTGACATATCCACTGCTAAGCTAAAGGCTGTATATAGAAAGTTCTTATCTTACAAAAGAGTGTTTCTTCTGAGTTTGTTGAAGGTGCCAAGTGAACACTGAAGCTCGTAGTTTATCTCTGCAGAAGCAACTCCAGAGATATACTCCTGTCACCCTCAAAGCAAATGTATTAAACTTGTCACATATATTATTTGTTTCAAATGTACCACAAAACTCAGCTTTTCTTGACTATGCAGTTGACAGAACTCTCTGAGGCAGATCAGAAAGCGCTGGGTCTAATCGTGAAGGCTGCAAAAGTCATTGATGATATTTTCTATGAGCAGGTGTTCTTAGATCTGTAGTCTGAATCTTTTGTTCTGTTTGTGAACATGAGATCTCATGGCAGAACTTAAACTAAACCAGATAAGTCGTCTGTTACTCTGAACAGGTTTGGTACAGCAATCCAGCTTTAAGAGATTGGCTTAAGGAGCACGCCAGTGCATCAGAACTGGACAAGCTAAAATGGGATTACTTCCTGATCAACAAAAGTCCATGGTGATTATCATTGAACTGTCTTTTGTTCTAACGTCAGAACAAGAGCTTGATGTTTTGGTTTGACATTTGTAGGTCGTCTCTGGATGAAAATGAACCATTCTTGACCACGGCGGATTCAGCTGTGAAGTTGCTTCCTGAAGCAACGAAACCTATTGATGGCTGGAAGGGTCTTGAATATAGAGCAGCCTTTCCTTTGACTAAACCACCGGGTGCCAATTTCTATCCTCCTGATATGGATAAAATGGTATTTTGATGTTTGTTTTCCATTTTTTCTATATGTTCCCATAACCCATGGTAAGAAATGTGTTTTGGAAAATCTTATAGGAGTTCAACTTATGGCTCAGTAGTCTTACCGAAGAGCAAAAGAATGCTGCAACAGGATTTTTCAGTATAATAAAAAGGCGAAGTGAAGCTAATCTAGATGCTTCTCAATCTAACTCCGATCTGTATAGTGTTCCCTATTCAGAGATATATCGACCTTTCCTCACAAAAGCTTCTGAACTTTTGCACAAAGCTGGAGACTTGGCCACTTCACAGAGGTAAAACAACATGCAGTTTCTTCGCAGATATTTTCCCACTCGAGTTGCTATGTGTATTGAAGGACTTGATAATGTTTTCCCATAGTTTGAAGAAGCTACTGCACAGCAAAGCAGAAGCCTTCCTTTCAAATGACTACTATGAGTCAGACATTGCATGGATGGACTTGGTACGTCTTCTTTTCCCATTCATGTTCTTAGGTAATTAGTGTTTCGTAAGACAGAAGAGGATAGTTTTTGTATGACGAGGTCTGGCTATTTCATTATCAAGTCTCTCTCAACTTCTGTAGGATTCAAAGTTGGATATTACCATTGGTCCATATGAGACATACGAAGATGAAATTTTTGGTTATAAGGTAAGAACTAAAATTTTCCTGTTGAGTGATAATACTTATGCCTTTAGCTTTGCATTTGTGCATTGAAGGTCTCTACATGCAACTCCTTTGACCATTTGGATTTAAATTAAACATTAGGTTCTTACTTTGCATGCTATTTCTCTAATCTGTATTTATTCTTCATCCAAGGCTTCATTTGAAGCCTTCATCGGTATTAGAGATGATAAAGCCACAGCTGATCTGAAACTCTTTGGTGACAATCTAAAAGTACATCCCCCCCCCCCCTCCTTTTTGCAGCTTCGATCGATCAATGTTCCAGTTGCTTACATTTTTCTTATTTTCACTTTCCGGTAGCTATTGGAAGACAATCTCCCGCTTGACAGTGTATACAAATCAAAAGATGTGTCTGCTGCTCCTATTCGGGTCATCCAGTTAATTTACAATTCCGGAGTAAGTTCCACTGAGTATCCAAAGATGGGGAGAGAAAAAGTAGTCTTGTCTTGTCTTTATCCGCCGTTCACTTGTTTCCTGATTGTGACAGGATGTGAAAGGTCCTCAGACTGTTGCTTACAATTTGCCAAACGATGAGAAAATCGTAAACGATAGAGGAACATCAATGGTTATGCTCAAAAACGTTCAAGAGGCAAAGTAATGTTCTTCTGTCTTCCTCCATGTTTCCATAGATAAACGGTATCACGCAGTACTTCTTACAAAGCCTATTTCTTTTCCAGGTTTGAACATATTCTAAAGCCTATTGCTGAAGTCATCATCAGCAAGGAACAGCGAGGATTTGTTGATTTTGATTCCTTCTTTACTCACACCATTTGCCATGAGTGTTGCCATGGCATTGGTCCGCATACCATAACACTTCCTGATGGTCAAACCTCTACAGTGAGAAAGGTTTTACTTCTTCCTGCAGACATCTCATGTACCAACCCAACCACAAAACAACTTGTAGTTTAATCTTTTCGTTTCCCTTGATTCAGGAACTGCAAGAACTCCATTCTGCAATGGAAGAAGCAAAGGCAGATATAGTTGGTCTTTGGGCACTAAAGTTTCTCATCACCAAGGTCTATTATCATCTTTACTAGTTAACGAAGCTTGGTTCATCTAATATCACTTAAAATTCTCTAGAATCCGCTGTGTGCTCAACTGAACCACTGTTTTCTGTTCTGTTTCTGTATGTGAAATCGACAGGGTCTACTTCCCAAGAGTATGATGGAGAGTATGTATGTTTCTTTCCTAGCTGGATGCTTTCGATCCATCCGGTTTGGTCTCACAGAAGCTCATGGGTAATGAATGATACAGATAATCTCCACGTCCTATATGTATAGCTCCTAATATAATTATGTCTTCCGGCTTCAGGAAAGGGCAAGCGTTGCAATTCAACTGGTTGTATGAGAAAGGAGCCTTTGTTTACCACAAGGACTCTACATTCTCTGTTGATTTCACTAAGGTAACCAACCCATCTATGAGAGGTTTACGATTCTTCATATCCAGTATCCAAAGTTGCTGAAATCTTGTTTTTTTCCGCATATAAAGGTAGAAGATGCAGTTGAGAGTTTGAGCCATGAGATACTCACAATCCAAGGAAGAGGTGACAAAAAGGCAGCAGCATTGCTTTTAAATAACTACTGCACCATCACCGGACCATTGAAAACCTCTCTAGAGAAGCTCGAGACCTTTAAGGTATAACAAGATAATATAAACATGATTTGAGATTTGACTGTTTCTACATGATGATTCACATATAAAATGATCTGCCTGCATGGTTTGTTTGTGTGTTTAGGTACCAGTGGATATATCTCCGACATTCCCCTTAGCAGATGCATTGATGAACTGAGATTTGTCTCATGCGATGTTCTGTTTCAGTTTCAGCGAGTTTGTGTATTTACAATAAAATGTCAGATGATTATTCATCATGAACCAATTCCAAATTCGTAAGAATAATCTGAATGGAGTTGCTACCTTTGATTGAATAACGCAAAATGGATTAGAAACATTTTATAGTAAGCTTCCGTTGATCTTTCCTTCGAAGTGCTCGTAGCTTGGTTGCTGCCGTTTTTATCTCCAACTTCTTCTTTGCAGGAAATGAAGTCGTCTTGATCATCATTTTTGTAACCACAGTCCCTTGCTTAATCAAACATGACGCCAAGGCAAACTCATCCTCTGAACCGCTGAAGTTATACATGCACACAGTATCCACATGGAATTCAGCATTTGGGAACGGATCTTTGTACTTATTCTTCTTCTTATTCCAAGAATCATTTTCTTCATTAGGATCATTGTTATCCTGAAGAACCAATAGATTACGTTTAATTAAAGCAAATTAGTAAGTCATGACTACTAGTCTCCATGAATGGTTCAAACCTTGAATATGATCTCCAGCTCTCCCATTTTATGTCTCCATGCACGCAAGACTTTCTGTAACCTCTCAAATTCTGTTGGATTATTTAAATCCACAGTCACCGACAAGGATCCTCCCAACATCCACAACTTACCAAACAAGTTCACTAACTCTTCATGCAAAATAATTTTCTTCTCCTGAATAATAATAATGCTATCAATGTATGTGCAAGACGTCACTAGCAAGACCTTTAATAATTTGTTGTTGTTCTCAATCTTCAAAGGACCTCCATTTTTCTTGACGCAAATGATGTTTAGTACAAGCACCTCGAGAGAAGGACAAGATGCAAGTAAACTGTTAAAGACTCTAACCTCGGAGGCCACACATACTAGTTTTGAGTGTCGTGAGATTCGGGCAGTAGCTCAAGAGATGTGAGCTTTCGAGAATGTGGAAAGTTAGTGAGAGTGACTTAAGGCTTGGATACGAGAAGAGGTTGGTGGGAATTTCAAGATACTTGTTTGAGCCCCTTTCGATCCAAATAAGCAAAATGGTCTCTACAGTAGTGGTGTGTAAGTGTGAGAACTTTGGTGTGTTTCAAGCAAGTCAGTGCTTGAATCCAAGTATTGACCATTCCATTTACACTTTGGTATGAGTAATGGTTGATTATGCAGCTCTCTAGATAAGGGGCTCAAATATTTTTCCTTTTATTTATAATTATTCGTTTTATTACTCTTAATATAAAATGATCTTTTCTTTATTTGATTATTTTTTATTTTATAATTGTTTGTTTCAAAGACGTTGCCAGAAGAGATGATTGGCTTTCATGAAATGAGAGGGGGGGACACACAAAGCTTATTAGACAAGTCACTGGGTAGACATCAGAAACTGCAGTTTTCTCCAGCTATTCCAAGCTTCTCTTGTTTGGTATCATATATCACTCTCTGGTTTTTCTGTTGGTAGTTTCCAATGATACCTACATCGTTTTCATATGAAAGACTTGCCAAGGCCAAGCAGACTAGAGATGCATCTGGCTTGACAAAATAGAACACACCAGTGACATCCACTTCAAGCTCAGCGTTACCTTGGAAGATCATTTTGATAGTTGGTATGCTTACATCTTCATAACTTGTGAGGTTAAAACAAGTGTCTAAGATTGAATAACTTGGAGCTGAAGGAAACCCAGTAAACTGTTTTATAAACTCTGTCTTCACCGCTTCGTAAATGGAAGGTGGCAGTCTCGTGATGACCGTTCCTGAATCGATAAGAATCCCTCTACCAAAGCTTGAAGATTCCAGCTCCACGCCACCAACGCTAGCACCGGTGAGGTTCAGAATGTAAAAAGAACTAAGCTGAGGGTTTTGTACTAAAGGAGTGTAGGAAACTGAAGTTGAGTTCTTGTAAACAGAGGAATCATCACCAAAAGATAGTGAACCTGAAGCTCCATCTTCAAGAGAAGGTAGACAGTATGAGAAAACACCGTTGAAGTTTTTCATGGTTTGGGAGACTAAAGAAACAGAGCTTCTTCCCAAACCCATTAGTCCAGAAGCTCCACCAAACAAACCTTTGTTGCTTCGGCCACAACCAAAGACATAGTTTTCAACTTTCGTGTCGCCCAGTTGAATACTTTCAGTTCCCAAGTCTCCACGAGTGTATGATCCATCCCCATAGCTGACAACGTAGTCACAAGTCGTTTTCTCAACACCATTGTTGCCTCCACAAAGACCTGAATTGCCTGTAGCTGCTACAACATCCTGACAAGTTGATGAGTTGCAGAACACTGTCTTGTAAGAAGATGAGACTGATGGGTCATACAAAGGACCTTGTTGGTTGTAACATGACTTGCAAGGTTGGCATTGTACCCAAGTCAAGTCACTTCCAGTGTCAACGATCAAACTCATGTTTTTCCCTCCTAAATCAACTGTGACAATGTAATTAAGAGTCTCAAGTTTCATCCCTGACGTTAGTGGAATCTGAGCTTCTGAAATGGATTCTGTGGTGCTTGATCTCATGGCTTTGATTCTCAGTTGAAGTGATTGGACTCGAAGGTTGTCTAGAGTCAAGGCTCTTCTTAGCTTCTTACCCCAATCTATAGTCTTTCCTGAGCAAATTTCTCTATGTTTCATCTCCAATGAAGTGGATGATTCTCTTCTTTGCCCTATGTTTCACACAAAATAATCATTCTATAAGTATATATATTAACAGTGCTTATCTCTTTGTAATAGATAACTAAGATAAACAGAGTAAAGAGTCAACAAGGGCATATCTAAAACAGAGTATTTGAACACTCTGTTTTGGAAAACAGAGTTTACACGCAAAAGATATAAACATTGATGCTAGAAGAGTCTTCTCATATGGAGGAAAGAATCTCAAGATTCTATAGATACAGTTGTAAAGCTTTAGAAAAGCAACTATATTGTTATTACTAATCCCAATTGAAAGACAAGAGAGCTAAGAAAAGTAATGTAAAGGTAATGACTTTAATTAAATGTTTAAACAAATATTGAGGCTTTTGCTTATCTTAACCCTTAAATCACGCCACAAATAATATATTAAACTAAAGCAAAGAAACAGTATCTACATATCTTTCTCTATAGTTGGTGAATGTTTGAGAGGGAAAAAAACTCACCAAGATTGTGAGAGAAACATGAACTTGAAGCTTCATTTGATTTCATGGGAGACCAAATGTTGTTGTGCAGACTAAGTATCTTCTTCTCTTGGACGCCATGAACAACAACACACGACAGAAGATTGTAAAGAAGAACAAGAAGAAAAGGAGCAAGTGAAAGATTCAATGGCAGAAAGGTAGCTTTCTTCGACATTTTCTTGAGGAGGATTCTCTTTGCAGAGAGAAAATATGAGTCGAGAGAGAAGAGAGAGGAAATTAATAGAGAGATTCTTGGGAAGTTTGGAGGTAGTGAAGAGAACAAAAGAAGAAGTGGCAAAGAAACACACAAAAAAAAAACTAAGGACCCCACTTTGTGCATGAGAAAATTATTGAGGATTCACGTGAATTACTGCAATTTTATTACCCAATTATTACAAAAATTTACAGTGTTTTCTGTGTTTAGAAAATTGTAAGATAAAATTTTGTTTTTGCTAAATAACAAATTCAATGAGTGGATGGTGATGCTACTTGTGTTAGTTCTTACAGTGTGGAGGATTTCATATTAACAACATCTTCAGCTTAATGTTACAGCATAATCTTATAGAAAAAATAACATATTCTTCTATACACAACATGAGGCTATAACACTAACTATCAGTTCAAGATTATTGTGGGACAATTCTTAGACTGTGACATATTGTTACAAAACATAAGTTGTCGATAAAAAAGATATGGCTATTTTTTAATCCAATAGTCTACCTAGGTAATCGTATTTTATACAGTTTTCTAGTACAATTTTTAGCAACAAACATGTTACATGAGTCATGAACATACTATATCATGATTCCTGAACATATTCTTTATCATGAAGACACTATTTGAGGTAATTTCCTAATGAAAAGACAATCTTATGATCATATGCGTTGTTTTCATCATATTATACGCTTCTGATTGGTTTCCAACAAAAACAGAAGAAAAGACTACTCATCCTCACAGTGAAAGAGAATCTAACTGTCGCAACTTCCACTTTTGCTTTTAGGTTTGGTCTGAGACAAAAAAAAACAACAACAATAAGCTTGTTAACTAAGGTTTTTGCTAGCAACTCTTATTGACACCTTCTTCGAATTGTTTTCTTACCATGACATTTTTTTACATGATGTTTTTTAGCTAGCCTTGTGATAATTAATCCAACTACACATATTATATATTAGATTTGATCTCTTATTCACAAGATTTGATCACTCATATATTTATACAAATATATAAATCATGGTGGTAGTAACTATTGATGGAGATTGTCTAGCTATGATGATGTCTTGGACTCTGCAAAATTGTATATTGTAATTAAGCAACTTGATTGTTAATGTCCAATCTCTTTACTCGATTAAAAAGAAAACAAAACGATTAATCTTGGCTCTTGAAATGAAAGGAGACATGCCTTGTGATTGTGTACGGTTTTATTTTAAGTAGGGCAAGTTGATACCTGATTCCATTCCTCTGTGTTTGCCACTAACGTGTAAATACAGTATAGTAATCAGTACAGCCCTCAATGGCATCGATTGGTTCAAATTAAACCTTAACAGAATCCATTAACAAACAAACAAACAAAAAGTTAAATAGTTCACGAGGTTGAATCAAACCATTATTTACACTGATGAAAATGTAAAAGGGCCTCGACTTTCATTATGGCATTTGGTCATATACCATTTTCTAAAACAACGTGTCACTGAGAAAACTAGCCTATCACATATTAAGGAACATAAAAGCATGTTTTCAAGCATGCCATTTTATGTAAAACTTGTGCCGAGTCATTTATAATATGAAGGTCACATTATAATCTCACCTGAAAATTTCACCTAACAGAAAAACTAAACTCTTTTTTTTTTGTGTGTAAATAAAAACTAAACTCTTAGGTAATAAAACAAGGCCATAAAACAATTAAGTTAGTGCATATCCATCCGATTCTATATGATAAAAAAAATCTGGTTAACGTTTTTAAATAAAATTTAATTTGATGTATTTTTATTGATGACTAGTAAAAATATTAGAAATCAATTAATCTTTACTGAACACAAGTATATATTCGTGAATTTCTATCAAATTATATAATTTTTAAAATTATACATTTATATTAGATAATAAGTATATCATAGTTATCTAGCAAGATAAGTACACATCACATGCACAATCTAAACCAAATTAAATAAATCATTATTATCTGAAGGAGAAAACAAAATACTAAACTCAAATTTAGATGGGAGAATTAAAAGGAAAAATATTATTGACACTATCTGGAAAAGAAATAATCAGTTTGATTTCCTTAACAAACTTGAATTAAGTAACACAATCGTAGACCATTTACTGTATACACCTATCCATCCAACGGTTAAAAATCAATAAACGTATATCACATTACCATGCACGTCGCCTCAGCGTATTAAAACCCCTTATTCTCTCGTTTCATGTTTACTTTCACGGCGACGTGTGCTCGAAAGCTGAAACCTTCAGGGGGAAATCTAGAGACGACGAGACGAGACGAGACGAGAGGAATACGAATCACACGAACCCACTCGTAAACTCGAAACCCTTTTATAAAAGATCAGATTTTTAACGAACAATGGAGTCGGAGCTAAAGGATATGAATTCGAATCCACCGTCGTCGAGCAAAGAGGAACGTCCCTTGCTCAAATCAGAATCCGATGTGGCCGCCGCCATTGAAGAGCTCGACAAAAAGTTCGCGCCTTTCGCGAGGACGGATATGTACGGGACGATGGGTTTGGGTCCTTTTCCGACGACGGAGAAGGTTAAGCTTGCGGTGGCGATGGTGACGCTTGTTCCATTGCGGTTTATTCTGGCGATGAGCATCTTGCTTTTGTATTACTTGGTGTGTAGGGTGTTTACGTTGTTCTCGTCTCCGTATCGTGGAGGAGAGGAGGAGGTGGAGGAAGAAGGTGGAGGGGTTGTGCAGGAGGATTATGCTCACATGGGAGGATGGAGACGGGTTGTTATCGTGCGGTGTGGGAGGTTTCTCTCTAGAGTTTTGCTTTTTGTTTTTGGGTTTTATTGGATTCCTGAGAGCTGTCCGGATCGAGATTCAGAAGTTGATTCCAATTTCAAAACAAGTTCTTCTGAGGTATAAGCTGAGGTTTAGTACATTCAAGCGTGGTAGGAACTTATAGGTTTGGATAGGGAGCCTTTAAAGTGTCAGAGTTTGTTGTTAGCAGACGTAGTTTTGGTGACACTTATTGTTAGGAGATGTTTGGTTGTTGTACAGTTTATTAAGATGGTCCTTATCTGAGGTATAAGCCAAGTTTCATTACGTGTGTGAAGAGGTTGTAGTCTTGTAGATGTGGATAGGGAACCTTAAAGTGTCAGACTTTGTTGTAAGAAGACGCATTTATTGCTAGGATTGTAGACTGTACGACGATTTTGGCTCAGATGAGAAGTTTGGTGGTTGTACAACTTATTGGGGACCTCTTTTTTTGCTGAAATTGATTCCCACTGATGGCTTAGCGTTTGGTTCTTCTCTTAATTCGTTCTGCCATGTGCTACAGATTGCAGAGAATGGTGAAACCGATAAGGAGGAACCTGAAAGACCTGGTGTCATTGTGTCTAATCACGTATCGTACCTTGACATTTTGTATCATATGTCTGCTTCTTTCCCAAGTTTTGTCGCCAAGGTTAGTTGATAGATATATTATGCTTTATGGTACTTCTGTTAAGTTACTTTCTGAAGTTCACACATTTTGAGTATCTATTTCCGGCAATGACAATTACATTTATTTGTCTGTTGACTTTTTGGTGCTGAAGAGATCAGTGGGAAAACTTCCTCTTGTTGGCCTCATCAGGTTAGTTGTGAATGACTTCATCCAAAGTTCTTAAAACACTCTTTTCTGTCTCATTGCTGTATTGTTTTTGTTATTCGTATGTATCCATCATCTCAAACTTGGTTCTGGCAGCAAATGTCTTGGTTGCGTCTATGTTCAGCGAGAAGCAAAATCACCTGATTTTAAGGGTGTATCTGGTATGTGATTGTTGCTTCTTTAACACTCTCTGAACTAATGCTGCTCAAAATAGTCTTCATACTAAGTATTTAACCACTGTTTTTATCTTTACAGGAACAGTAAATGAAAGAGTTCGAGAAGCTCATAGGAATAAATCTGCCCCAACCATTATGCTTTTTCCAGGTTCATTATTACTCCTTCATACTTATTTATCAATCAAAGCCATCGTTTTCCCATAACACTGTGATTTGATCTCACTGCAGAAGGAACAACCACCAACGGAGACTACTTGCTTCAGTTCAAGACAGGTGCATTTCTGGCCGGAACTCCTGTTCTTCCTGTTATTTTAAAATATCCATACGAGCGTTTCAGTGTGGCATGGGATACAATATCCGGAGTGAGTATTTCTTATAACAAAACTCGCGGTTTCCTCAGAAGCTTTCACCTTACAAATAAAATCACCCTTTCTTGTTTTTCTCAGGCACGCCACATTATCTTCCTTCTCTGTCAATTCGTAAACCACTTGGAGGTGATACGGTTACCTGTATACTACCCTTCACAAGAAGAGAAAGATGATCCAAAACTCTACGCTAGCAATGTCCGGAGATTAATGGCCACCGAGGTAAGTACAAAATTAGAGAGACAGATACATGTATATACTTTTGGTCTTGTATGTTCTTGCTTTCTGACTCTTGGCTCTGCACTTCTCTTTGTTGCTTGCAGGGTAACTTGATTCTATCGGATTTGGGACTTGGCGACAAGAGGATATATCACGCGACCCTCAATGGTAATCTCAGACAACTCCGTGTTTTCCATCAGAAAGAAGAATGAAATTTTTTTTTACTGGCCTGACAGTGTCTGTAACGTAGTAGTCATTACCAAGAAACAAAACCAAGATTGTGATTGAATAATGGAAACACAACTCGAGCTTTCTCTCATTGTCGTTGTTAACTACAGTATTTGTGTTATAGTGAGTTTTTCAAATAATAAATCAGAAAAAGAAGCTGTGGCTGGGATAGGAAACTTTGGGAATGTGAATCTGAAGCAATGTCTTTCGTGTTGGTGCAGGTTTGTTTTGCAAAAGCTAATAATGATGGACACTCGATATTCTCGTGGTCCGTAGATTTCATTTATTCATAGGACACAAGGATTACACTTTTTAACACACTCTGTATATGATCCTATCTCAATTTCTATATATATATTTTTTTTTCTGCCTCTATCCCCTGCTGAAGCAACTTTAGACATACAGAAACACACACAGACGCACACACATTTAAACAGTTCTTCATCCTCCTAAGGACTTGAATGAAGATCATCGCTAGGTTTATAATCTTGCAGAGAACTTACTTAGATATATATAATGTGTCTTGATTCTTTATTTTTTCTAAAAGGAGGAAACAACAACAGTAGCTTAACCAGATAATAGATGGTGGTACAGCTTCATTCCTCCCTTTTCCATGGACAAACGAATAAAAAACAGAGCAGAGCTATTATAGGTAGAGACGGGGACGTACATACTAGCTAGGGTTCTTCTTCCACTACTTCTTCATCTTGTTGTATCATGTTGACAAGCATATCGACTTGCTCTTTCAGCATTGTGTTCTCTCTTTCAATCTCTGTTCTCTTGCTTCTCTCTTGTAGCAGCTGGAGTTGCAGATGCTCTAAGCAACGTGAGTCCTCTTCTAGCTGCTCGTTTAACCCATCTATCTCTCGATCCTGTCCCAGAATCCTCTTTTAATCAAACAAAATTTTCAACAAGGACAAAGATTATGTCTTGTTTTGTGTTTACCTTTCTGTTCATTTCCTGGACGGCGATTCTCCGCATGCTCTCAACCACATCAACATTCACCAGCTTCCTCTTCTTACCAATCAACCACCCTTTCGGGTAATTTGCAGACTCGAAATCTGGAGGTGGCAAGAGGGAATCAGCATCTGTTGGTCGCTTTCCGTTCAAGTTTGTAATGGGTTCGAGTGGCTCAAACAGAGCTTTTCTTTTCTCGGACAGAACAGGAGGAGTTGTGGTCATTGGTTCCCCAACTTTCTCGGTTTCCATCGCTGTTGTGTCATCCTCCATAGCAGCTTCTGGTGCCTTGTCTGGGTTCACAGATGCTGCTGCAAATCGAAGTTGTTAATGCTTTGACTTCCAAACGCACATATATGATCAGACCAAGTTTATAAACCTAAAGCCTTTTGATGTTCCAAGCTTAAGACAGAGAGATAAATTGAAGACTAACAAAAGCTGCTGCATGTCTAGATCTCTCTCTCTCTGAACAGAGACTTTAAGGAAACAGTTCACAGAGAGCTAAATCTGATAAAAGATAAAATCTTTCAAACCAAATAAAAAAAAACGAGAGGAGAACCTGATCGTTTTCTTGACTTCCACGCGATCTTAGTGGTAGAGACAGGGAAAATACCGCCGACAAATCCATCACCAACTGTCTTCTTCTTCGTATTCCCTCCCTCAAATCCAGCTCCGTTCTCCATTATAATCTGAAAAAAGTTTCATAGGAATGAAACAAACACACGATTTGGAGAAAGAGAAGCTGAAACAAGAAGAGAAAGAAGATAGCGTACAAGAGAGAGACAGAGAAGAGAGAGAGAGTTGAACGGTAATGGTTTGGCGTTTCGGTTACGACTAGGAAAGGCTTTTGCGTTGTTCTTCAGACTTTGTTGTGATATGTTTTTTTTTTTGAAGTCTCTATATGAAATAAGAAGTGGACAATAGTTGTCTGATCGTTTACTTGTGCGGGACCCTTTCCCCTCTTCCTTCTTCCTTTATGCTTGTTCTTCATGCATCCTTTAAAATGATTTCCCCATACTACTTTGTATAAATCGAATAGAGGTAAGACCATTTAATTCTCGTGATTTTTTTCTCAGTTTTTTGTTGAATATTTCGTGACTTCTTTACTGATAAATACCTACTAATCTTTTTAAAAAAATATTTTAAATACTTGGTTTATTTACGTTATGATTGTCAAGTAAATTATGTTATAAAGATCTTTAAAAGGTTTTATTGTGGATGATCACACGTCTAATCCACAAAGTCTTCTCCCGGCATAGTTCTTGCAAATGATTAAACAAAGTATATAATTTCACAAAAGTCAAGTTTATATTATTAATCAATGACCAGCTTAGAACTGTTCAAACATTTCGTCCTTTTGATTTTTGTCAGAATATTGTTCTTTTATTATTTTCGATTCTTGTAACTTTATGCACCACTTCTATAACTTTGAGCTAAAAGTATTAGTAACACTTTTGATGTTTTACATAATATTTAGTGAATGATAATAGTAAAACTAAGAATACTACATTTTCGTGTCTGTGTTTTGGTCCTTTTGGTGTAACTTTAGCATGGGAATCAAATTATTTTTGGAAGTTGCAAAGAGCATATGCCACGAACGAAGGCATCTTTCTTGAAGTTAGTAATTTTCTTGGGATTTGTGTCTTATTGTAATTTTGCAAATATTCGGTAACCTACTACTATACGATCCTCGAATTATATTATTATTATTCCCAATTGAAGTAAAAGTATTAATGGGCTCAATCAAGTCTACTTTAGGTTAACTTTTATATAAACCTTTCATCTCTAATTGGGCCTTGACCCATCAGGCGTATATTTCATTGTTAGTATCGACCCGACTACCCAAATAAAGATTGAAAGACACGCAGTGCCGTTTTGATAATCGAGAAAAGGAAATCTTGCCGTCTAAACAGCGGCTCCCAGACAAAAACCAAACCGAAAATATCTGTTTCCATGTTCTATCACTTTTGGTCGGCGATTCAGATCTTCGCGACAACCTCAGTAGGGTTCTTACTACAGGAGGTTTATATCGTTGGATAGGCTAGGGGTTTCTGTTATAATCGGTAAAGGTTCACACTTTTTCTCTCTAATTCGCTGTTGGGTTCCATCCATGGGTAGGCACGATAGTTCATCCGAGGAAGACGAGAGAGTGAGAAGAAGAGATGATGAGGACCATAAGAGGTCGCGAAGAGATCTCGATATTGTTCGTGTCGCAGATGGGAAAGGAAGAGAGGGAAGCCGTAAGGTGAGAGGAGATAACTCTTCTGATGAGGAATCAGCTAGGCGGTCAAGAAGAGAAGTAGACTCGGGTTCTGGTGATGATGACAAAGGAAGAAGTAAGGGTAGAGTTAGAGCTGACACTTCTTCTGATGATGAAGAAGAAGATGAGAAGCATCTTTCAAAGAATGCTCGCAGAGGTTTGGACAATGAAGATGGTGATTTGAAGGATGGTAATGAAAGGAGAGGAAGGAAGAGAAGTCCCAAAGGTGATCGAGAGAGGGGTCACAGGGGTAGTAGAATCATTGCTGATAAGCCTTCTGATGATAGGCAAAAGAGCAAGAGAGAAAGCGAGATGAAACGTAGAGATCATCATCAAGCATCTGATGACAATGAGGAAGGTGAGATTAAGAGTAGCAGAAGAGGGAAAGGGAGGACTGGTAGAGGTAATGAAGGTCTCTTAAAGAGGGATCGGAGGGAGAGAGACTGGTCTGATAGGCATCGGAGGGACGATGGAGGTAGATATGAAAAGGAGGGGCGACACAGTGATAGTCAAAGAGACAAGTTGAGAAAGGAAGAGAAGAGTGAAGTTGCAAAGCCCAAGTTGCCAGAACTCAACCCATCTGATAGCAATGCAACGGCTTTGGGAAAGACTGGTGGAGTTTATATTCCTCCGTTCAAGCTAGCACGCATGATGAAGGAGGTGGATGACAAGAGCAGTGTAGAGTATCAACGTCTTACATGGGACGCTCTCCGTAAAAGTATTAACGGGCTGGTGAATAAGGTCAATGCAAGCAACATCAAGAACATTATACCTGAACTGTTTGCTGAAAATCTCATCCGAGGAAGAGGACTTTTCTGCCGTTCATGTATGAAGTCTCAAATGGCATCTCCTGGATTCACGGATGTCTTTGCAGCTCTAGTCGCTGTTATCAACGCCAAGTTCCCCGAAGTTGCTGAACTTTTATTGAAAAGGGTCGTTTTGCAGCTAAAGAGAGCTTACAAGCGTAACGACAAGGTTTGTCATTTTTTTTTCTTTCCCGATCTGCAAGTCTTGTCAAGCATTTTTTATTTATATATGCCATGTTTATGCATTTATTTGTTTCATTTTTGTCTTGCCAGCCTCAACTGCTTGCTGCTGTAAAATTTATAGCACATCTAGTAAACCAGCAAGTCGCTGAGGAGATCATTGCTCTTGAACTAGTCTCTGTGCTTCTGGAAACTCCGACTGATGACAGTGTCGAGGTGGCTGTTGGATTCGTGACAGAGTGTGGTGCCATGCTCCAGGACGTTACACCAAAAGGATTGCATGGTAAATATCATTTCCCTCTCTTTCTCTTAGTTTAAGTCTCTGTTTTTTATTTATCTATTGAGAGACATTAGAACTGCTTTTACTTCCACCTATTCCATCAAATTATTTCAAAAGTCAATGACATATGCTGCTCTGGTGATTCATCTCTTGGTAGTGTATCTAAGCGGTTAAACCGTTTTTTTCATGGCATACATGTTCAATTTATACAGGAATTTTTGAACGGTTTCGTGGTATACTGCACGAGGGAGATATCGATAAGAGAGTTCAGTATTTGATTGAAGGGCTCTTTGCTATTAGGAAAGCAAAATTTCAGGTAAATATACTTTAGACATAACTTGATTTAATTATATTAGCAGAGATGATACCATACTTTGTTTATCACAGATAGCATAATGCTCATAAAATTGTGTGAATGATTTACTATCAGGGACATCCGGCTGTTCGTCCTGAGCTAGATCTTGTGGAAGAAAAGTATTCGCACGATGTATCTCTTAATGATGAAATAGCTCCTGAAACCTCTCTGGGTAAGTTACTTTTTATTATTAGTAAAACTAAAACAGCTCTTAGGTTTAAATTTTTCCTCTGATGTTTCTGTTTTGTAGATGTGTTCAAACCTGATCCTGACTTCCTTGAGAACGAAAAGAAGTATGAGGCGCTGAAGAAGGAATTACTTGGGGAGGATGAGTCTGAGGATGAAGATGGCTCTGATGCTAGTTCAGAGGACAATGATGAGGAGGAAGATGAGTCTGATGAAGAAGATGAAGAACAAATGAGGATTAGAGACGAGACAGAGACTAACCTTGTTAATCTTAGGAGGACAATATACCTGACCATAATGTCCAGCGTCGATTTTGAGGAAGCTGGTCACAAGTTACTTAAAATTAAACTTGAACCTGGTCAAGAGGTAACTCCCTCCAAACTCTGATTATCTATACTTTTTTATGTTTAATGTTTCAGTCAGTCCATATTAAAGTTTATGAATTTGCTAGAAGTACACAAGAGTTATAACGTTTTTTTATCCAATCCAATGTTGCAGATGGAACTGTGCATAATGCTCCTGGAATGTTGCTCTCAGGAGAGAACGTATCTGCGCTACTACGGTTTGTTGGGTCAGCGTTTCTGTATGATCAACAAAATTCATCAGGAGAATTTCGAGAAGTGTTTTGTTCAGCAGTACTCCATGATTCACCGTCTTGAGACGAACAAGCTGCGTAACGTGGCTAAGTTTTTTGCCCATTTACTGGGCACAGATGCTCTCCCATGGCATGTGCTTGCCTACATTCGGTTAACTGAGGAGGACACTACTTCATCCTCCCGTATCTTCATTAAGATCCTTTTCCAGGTAACTTGAATCAACAACACATTCCAAGAAACTCATTTTACCATGTGGTTGATTCATTCCTCTGTTTCAAAAGTAATCAACTGTCTGAAACTAGATATGTTTCAGAGCTGTTTATCTCATTTGTTTGGTTGGAGTTTGGTCATGTTATTGATTCATCATTCCTTTGTTGGAATATTGTTTGTGAGACTGTTGTGTTGATTTGGTTACTACTTTGCATGGATTGCAGGAGTTGTCAGAACACTTGGGGATTAAGCTGCTTAATGAGAGGCTTCAGGATCCAACAATGCAGGAATCACTAGAATCCATCTTCCCTAAAGATAATCCAAAGAACACGAGGTTTGCAATCAACTTCTTTACCTCCATTGGTCTTGGAGGCATCACAGAGAGTCTCAGAGAGTATCTGAAGAACATGCCACGCCTCATCATGCAACAACAGAAACAAGTTGCTGAATCAGAATCAGGATCATCGTCTGGTTCAGACAGTTCTGGTTCCGAGTCTTCTGATTCAGATTCATCTTCTTCTTCTAGTTCGGATGAAAGCGACAGAGAGAAGAGGAAGCGAAGAAGAAGATCTTGAGACAGAGATGCTGTTTTGTTTAGTCATTTGAACCAAAATGCTTCAGATTTTGAAATCTTGTTTTGGTTATTCAACTTGGTTTTCCGAGCTGGTTGCATGATTTTTGTTTTTGGTTTTCTAAAGCAACGTAAACAACTCAGTGTAGTTCTCTTGCTTCAGTTCATGTTTAAACTGGTTTGCCTTTGCTCATTTTGCTTGTAACCTATGAGAACGCTTTGATACATTCATCATCTGTTTAATTAATGTGATCCACACAAAAAATGTGTTTGCGTGTATTGATGAGAATCATGAGATATTTTGAATCGTGAAAGTAACAAATTGCTAAGGAATTTTTCTGTATAATTTGTTCTCCGGATAAGAACGCAACAACATCAGTCCTTTTTTAATAAGTCACTATCATCATCTTAAACTTAAATTAAAAAAAAAAAAAAAAATTTAAGTCACTATCATCATCTTAAACTTAAATAAAAAGGAATAAAAAGAGATGGTGGTTTTAGTCTGCCCACAGTATCTAAAAAACATGGTTAGTAAAGAAAACTGAAATGAACTTACATCTTAAAATACCACCAACCTATCAAACAAACACACCTCCCTTATCTTTCACATTTTTTTATAAACCGACATTTGCCAAAAAAAATTATTAACCCACACCAGATTTTAGATTCCAATGCACAACAGCTAATTGGTTTTCTTTATTTAGAAAATAAATTAAAACTTGTACATATAATAGTAACAAAAAAAAGTAGGGAATGGATAAAAAAGTTTATATGTATAGATTTTTAAAAATACAATAGTAAAAAAACACTTGGAAATGGTAGCGTTATATGGATAAGGACACTTTTAGATTACAAATTAAAAGAAAAAACAAGTCACCGTTTCTTTCTTCTCTTTATATATATGATCCCGCCTCTCACTCTGTCTCCCAACCTAATCCACAATTCCAATTATTGAACCTCCCTAATTTACTTTAATCACACAAAAAAGAAAAAAAACTGCTTTTGCTTTCTGGAAATCATTTTACTTTCAACCACTTTGTGTCTTGAAAATTTGAAAAAACATGACTATGGCTTTAACGATCGGAGGAAACGGGTTCTCGGGTCTACCCGGATCTTCCTGTTCATCATCTTCTTCATCCTTTCGACTGAAGAACAGCAGAAGAAAAGACACGAAGATGCTGAACAGAACACGAGTCGTTTGCTCTTCATCTTCTGTGATGGATCCCTATAAAACACTTAGGATCCGACCAGATTCTTCAGAATACGAGGTCAAGCAAGCTTTCAGACAACTCGCCAAAAAGGTTTTTGACTTTTTTCCCGCGAAAGATTCGATTTTTCATGGATTTGATTATCTGGGTTTCTCAAAGTTGACATCTTTTTGTTGTTGTTGTTGCAGTATCATCCTGATGTTTGTAGAGGAAGCAACTGTGGAGTACAGTTTCAGACAATCAACGAAGCTTACGATGTAAGTGTGTGTGTTTGGTAAAAATCATATTTGATTAATTGTTTTGTTATAAAAAACTGATCTTTTTTTTCTTTTTTGTCTTTTGAAGATTGTGTTGAAGCAAATAAAGAATCAGATGGAGGGAACAGAGGAATTTGAGCCATTCGATGTGTACGACGAGGGATTCAACGGAATGAATGATCCAGATTGTGACACGTGGGAAGAGTGGATGGGATGGGAAGGTGCAGGAACCAGAGACTACTCCTCTCACGTCAATCCTTACGCTTGAAGAAGCAATAAGAAGTAATGATTCGAGAGTGCGCACATAAATAAACAACTGAGACAGAGAACGATGTAAATAGTTGAAATTGTCTCGTGAAAATGTTAATACAAGTATTTTTCTCCTTCATCATCTCTTTCGAAATACTTCAAAAAAGATTGCATAGTTTTAATCCATGGAGAATGTTCCATTGCAGTACCTGAAAAAGATACACAAAAGATTAAACATTACTTTGCTAACAAGAAAAAAAAAGAGAGTATTATATTACCTGTTGCTGAAACTTTGGACAGAGTCGGTAGCATCAAGAAGAGTGTCACTTGCTTTCTCTAAAGCCATGTAAAGCTCTTTCCCTCTGGTTAGACGAGCGATGGCCCATGCGTTGTTCTTTGCTCTAATGCATATCTCCATCTCTTTCTCTTGCTTAGTGCGGCTCTTTTCTGTATCCACTGTTTCCCTTAGCTTGTTTACTGCAAGTAAAGTCTCCTACCAACATTCAATAGACTTTTTGTTGTGAGTTGGGTACTCTTTTGGTTATTCAAGTCTGTCACAAATAGAATTCTATCTTACCTTCGCTAACGTTGCTACCTTTCCAGACGGAGAAGCTCTGGAAACTTCCATGTCATTATCAACTAGCAAGTAACGGTAACCGCTTACATGGTAAGCGTTCTCACCGCCCCATCCTTTTGACAGCTTCTCTTCAACTTTCAAGATTTTCGCCGATGCCTGGCAAAATACACTTATCAAATAATGATAAAAGAGATTTTACAGTGAACCAATATTAGTTTAAGAGAGGGAAGCTAACGTTTTCAATAACTTGGTGCTTTACGAATGAGATGTCTAGCTCTCCATTAACAATGGCCTCGGTAGGCACCAGAAGAACCAAGGTGAGACATTTGTGTTGATAGGCTAAAAGGTGAACTCTTTCTTCTGTCTTCTGTAGCCAGATCGTTGGGGTTGCATCTTTACCCCAGATATCGGTTACAAGAAACCCGTCTTTCCCTTTTGACCACTTATTGTGCTGTAATGGCCCAATAACACGACCTGCGTCATTACCATTTCCTGAAGAAGGCCGTGGATCACTTGGCGGTGAGGTAGATATAGAAGAGGAGGTTTGTGATGAGCTGCGTAGATATGACCAGGAACTTGTGCCAGAAGATAGCGCGTTGGAGGTCAACCTCATGACAGAATATGTAAACAAGTCGACAGTATCATCCTGACAAAAGAGGAAAAAGATGAAGAATCTTATCGACACAACAACAGTCTTGTGTAACTAAGGGGATTTGGAAACATACAGGTGAGAGAGTTGTTGAGACAAGTAGGTCATGAAATAGAATGACAGAGTGGCATCGAAGGGTCCCAGCACATGAATCTAGCACTCCAACAAGAGACTGTAACACGTAAGAAAAAAACAAGTCAAAGCAGTGAATGAACCACTTGTGCATTTTCGGATGGAGAGACAAACCTGAACTTCAAGTGCCGCATCCCTTGCTAATGTAAGCATCTGAACTGTACCACGCTCTTTCAAAGTTTCACGAAACGAAGGTAACTGAAGTTTCTTCCCAACAGAAAGATCTGACACCCACAATAGAAACCCCCTTTAATATGAGCTTTTTTGACACAGAGATTTTTCTGTGCTGGTGCTTACCATTTAAATAGTCAGTGATGAAGGGATACAAGTGCGATCTGATAAGCCCACCAGATGGTTCTTTATCAAGCAATGATCTAACTGATCCGTGAAACATAACAAAGAGGGAATGAACTTCCTTTAGCACCTTCTGCAATGCATCAACCCTCCATATGGCTTCAATCTCCTTATTTTTCTCTACAACCTGATCAAAGCTCTCCTTATTAGCATTATGAATAAAGAATGAGAGAGATTCAAACAAGTAATGGAGGATGTACCATGACCATCCATATATCAGGCTCGGCTTCAAAGAAGACATGGGAATGTCTCTCTGCTTCTATTACCTCACACGCTGACTCTGGGGAGAAAAGTCTGCATTTTTAAAAATTCCATAAACAGAGTTGTGAAACATTAACACACACAGTGAGATAAAGCAATGAATGATCTTATAACCTGGTGAAAGTGATAAGGCCCTCGCTGAGACCGATAACAGAGAGCTGAGTGGAGAAGGTTACATGAGGAGGATAGAAGAACAAGATCTTGTCGAGCTCCTGTCCTTCGTTTTGGCCTCTCCTCAAGTCAAAGACGCAAAGTCGAAGGCTTTCACTACCACCAGAGCTCATGGACGCCATTCCCATAGCTTCCAAGAGCTCATAAAACAAATCAGAAATCAGACAATACTACTACTACATGTGTCTTAAAAATTAAAGCTTTTTTCTCAGAAAAGTTATGATTTTGGGCGTTAAGATAGATAAATTGTTGAAAGCTGATCAATCTAGTAGGGAAATATCATTAACCCATTTAAGATTATTGAAGAAAAAAAGAGTAAAAAAAACGTGAAATTGATTACCTTGAGGATGAACCCTAGCAAGAAAGTCGAAAGCTTTGAATTGATTTAAGGACTTAGATCTGCTAATCGGAACTCGTTATCGGACAGCATCGAATTTTTCATTAGCAGGAAGAAAAGTTCCGCGAAAGGTAGGTGGCGTGGCGAGAGGAAACTAAACGGGTCGGTCGATAAATTTACCGGGTTAGGATCTAATGATTCGGGTCGCGGAATTTCTCATCGGCTTACGTCATCTCAATCTAGAAACAGAAACTTTTTTTTTTAATTTCTAAGTCTGTTACTTGTGACAAAAAAAAAAGTCTGTTACTTTTATTAATCATCTATTATGACCTTCACAAGATGGAGAATGAAGATTTAACTTGGAGCAGTTCTGACTATATGTTTTGAGAAAACTTTTGATTTATTCGATACAGAAACCTCCTCGGTACATTGAAATGATACGTATCTGAACTAAACAAACCACACAGGCTGCTCAGACATTACTCAGTTATGTTTGTAATGGACATGGAAATCAATTAATGGATCTCATTCACCGGCATGTGTCTGAAAAGGAGGACTACTTGTCAGAGGATGAAGATGAAGAGAGACGAGCTTTTCGAGCTTTATCAGCCTTTTCCATGTAATCTTGGTGAGACCGATGCTTGTTGTTTGATCCTAAAAGAAAGAAACAAGAATTCAACAAAAAGGGTCAATAAGCCTAAAGAAGAAACCACAAGTCACTTACACGGTAGGAATAGGATTCTGATCACGCAGATGCAGGTCTACGATCCTAACTCATCCTCAGACATACATTTACTCAGTCAGACAAATCTATCAATCAGTTGATTCCATTTGCCAATACATTTACTCAGTTGTTATCATTACTCTAACAGCTTATGTGTTCATCAGTACTCAACTACCATCTAGATCACACAGATGCAGCAGCTCTATGATCAACATAAACCATCCTCATATATATTATCAAACTCAATCTATCAATCAGTTGATTCCATTTGGGAATAAATTTGAAAAGCGAATCTTATGCTAAACCATTAATCTAACAGCTTATCAGATAGTCAACATCATACTCTTAACCATCGATATCTAAGATGAAACATTTCTGGGAAAAAGTCTCGACTTTCCATGTTATTATAACTTGTTAACAGAAACCCAGGATCTAAAAATGGACCTTGATTCATAAGATACCAAGGGATGCCGAAGATGACGGTGAATATCCCGATCCCTGCCAAAACGTGCTTCTTTTCCCCACTGTACACATAGTGCTCCATCTTTGCCCTAAAACCTCCCAAGCTTGAAGCTCCTCCATTGCTCTTCCCCATCTCGATCAATTTCTCCCACTCAGATTTCTCTTCTTCTAGGGTTTATTTAGGAATTCGATTTCTCCGTCCTCAGTCAGAGGTTTTACGACCATCTACAATGGGCTTTACTATGGCCCGTTAACATAACCAAATCAATGAGCCCATTGCATATAAATATATTTTTTTTTTTTAACCAACCCATTGCATATAAATATAACTAATAATTATATCGTAAATCACTTTTTCTTTTTCTTTTCCGACTAAATTTTATTGAATTTATATTAAAGGGCAATTCTCTTAAATAGACTTTTTTAAGTTTTTGTCACAAAAATAGTCCTCAAAAAATAAAATGACCAAAATAGACTTTTTTTTTTTTGAAAATTTGATTTTTTTTTATTTTTTTTTTGAAATTTGAAACCTTAACCCCAAACCCACCCCTTTACTCTAAACCCTAAAGTGCAAATTAGTTAACCCTAGGGGTATAAATGCATATAAATGATTTTTTTAGCTTCTAAAAAAAACATTTTGGTCATTTTCTTCCTTAAAAGCTATTTTTGTGACAAATAAACTAAAAGGGGCTATCTAAGGGAATTTCTCTATATTAAATTACAAATTCATACAAAATTACAAAACATAATTATTACACAAGCACCTATGAATGTTGTATATTAAAAATGCTATAAAACGTAAACGTTCCAAAGTATATATATACATCACTACATCAGCNTTTTTTTTTTTTTTTTTTTTTTTTTTTTTTTTTTTTTTTTTTTTTTTTTTTTTTTTTTTTTTTTTTTTGTAACACAGCATTGTTGTTGTTTTTCCTCTGTTTTGACAGATAACTGGCGCATTTTGGTACATGTTGTCACTGGAACGTAATGATAGATGCTTGAGATCAGCTTGTAGAGTCCAGCCACATCCCCAAACTCTCTGTTAAGATTCTGTATTGTGGCAGCAAATTTACGAGCAAACTCTCCTCCTGTTTCTAACCATTTGTATTGATCAAAAGACGTGATTCAGTACAGTGGATGCATGCACCATAGGTCACTTCCACAGAACCTGAGAGAACGAGTCAGACGCTATGAATTGATCAACACAAATGGTTAGAAACAAGAGGAGCTGACGAGTAAAACATAGTCCAGAAGATCTCAGAAGAGATCAAACGCCATCTCTGTCTGAACTTAGTTCGCAGGGTAAGTTCTACTAGAAAAATGAGATTGTGAATTTTCTACCTATTCTTTGCTTGATTCACAAGGAACACTGTGTTTTTTCTTTTTCTTTTACACGTTCCTCTGTTTGCTTATATGGATGAGAGATTACTAGATGCGATCTGTGAGAGACTGAAGCCGAGTCTATACACAGAGAGCACATACATAGTGAGAGAAGGAGATCCGGTACCCACGCGAAGTCCCTGTGAAGACTTCCAAAGCCGAGTTGATAAGTAAAGACCTTGTCCGCAGAGGCTTTACAAGTGTTAGTCCAACGGTTAACTACTCGTTCATGCAAACAGCTGGTCTCACAAACAGATGGTTCCAAGGACGAAGCCTGTAACTAAAGGAAACCCAAAAGACAAGAATAGTTTTAACAGTGTTTGTTGTTATGTGTTTGCATTTGTACAGATGTGTTTGTTGTCAAACTAGGAAAAAATTGTTGATTATTTTACTCTCTCTGTCTCATATGCCATATTCAAATCTAAAAACACTAAACAAGATTTGAAACTAAATTTCTATTGTTCGGTCTGGTTCTGTTGATACAGTCTCCCGGTAACAGCTGCTGCTAATGCTGCTGTGAAGTTAGGATCCTTGGTCAAGGAAGTAGCCATTTGCTCCACCAAAAGTTTCTGCACATCTGGAAAATCAGTTCTTGATGGGCTCGTTACTTTTTTGGATTCAGTCACAGGCTCAGCCAGACTACTACTTCCCTTGGCTGGTGCAGTTTGGCCACCAAGAGAGATGTAGCGGTTTAAGCTATTGTTTGAATCAATCTGCGACGGCTTTGGATGGTTATGTTCACCCTCGTAAGTTGCTACCAACACGGACTGATCCTCAACACTTCTCTGAACCTGAGGACGAAACAAACACAATTAGATAAACATAATCTATTGATACTTTTCCTTCTTAATCTTGGTTAGTAGTACCTTCTTTTTGACAGAACAGCTAGGAGCACAAGCACATTTGAAGTAAGCTCTTGGAGATGGGTTGTCTCTAGTCACTTTCTGTCCATACTTCCTCCACTGATACCCATCTTTCACAACCTATAAGCAACAACTTCTATAATCAATAATAAGCCATATAAACTATAGTTTTTATAAGATAATATTCATATACCAAATTTACTAGCTAGTTTTCATGAAGAGAGCTTACAAGGGTAGTGTCAGAAGCTTCAGTCTTGTAATAAACCCTTGAGACTTTCTCCTTTAAAACAGTCTCTTCTCTCTGCTTCTTCTTGCACAGATACTGATCATCTTGATCCGTAGAGCTACTCTCTGACACTCCACCGATAACGGCAGAGCTAACTGCGTCATCTCTGGCTGGAGATTTGCGTTTCTTGGGAGGACTGGTCTCGGTCATGTTGCTGCTCTTGTTTACATATTCCATTAGCTGTTTCCTCAAGACGTTGTAGCTTTCACACATCAAAGTTAGCATCTCCGAGAGCTTCTTGTTCTCAGCACTCACTCTGTTTAATTCATCCACCAAAGAACTTGTCTGCAATCGATCGTTTATATATATATATTGCATAAAGTTAGTAATCAGATGTACTAACATATAATTGTATATTAACTTTATACGACATATAATCTGTTGTTACAATCAAATTTCAAGAACTTAACACATGAATTGTTAAAACACTAGCTAGCCAGTCCTTTTTAATCTTTTTGAAGTTGATTAATATAGATACTAAGTCCATCTGAAAATATTTTTTGTGTATACATAATATGTGCGTATGTATATATATTTACACATGCAAATATGTTGATATATACGTGTGTTCATAATAATAACGTACTAACAATTTTCATTGATATGTATATATGAACTTTTTTTGAAGAGGATCAAAAGTACGTTAGAAGCATACCGTGGAATCTTCTTCAACTCGCATACGAGTAACACCGATAGTGAGATCTAAGGACGTATCGACGAAAGAAGACGATGAATACTGGTCCATGGATATATATATATCTACGATGAATCTGCTTGAATCTTGATTCTTGTGGGGGTATGTGTATATGTGTAGGAGTTCCTTAGGCTGAGGAAGAAAATTGATAGATTCTTAGAAAGAGTCAAATCTTATTGGGTTCTTGTTTTTTACTCTTCTGGAATTGTGGAAGAAGGAATTATTTTTGATTCTATATAAAGGAAAGTGTTGAAGAGGAAACTAGGTGGAAAGAGAGACGTGAGCAGCATGTGTTTTTCATTTTCATGTAATAAACTAATGGACATCGATCCCCCTGATCATGTTTCTTTTACTTTTAGTCTTTAGACTCAACTCCTCTCTCTCGGGTCCACACTCACATACACGTATTTTTTTTGTCCAATTATTATCATTCATTTACTAAATTTAATTAATATCTATCTTCTTGATTTTTATTTTATATTTTGGTTGACATTCTTTTTATTTAACAAACATATGGTATAAGATTCGTTCTCTGCATCTGTCGACTAATTATAATTTCTAAGATTATTTCCACGTTTTCCTTACTCCTTGGGGGCAACAACCAATATTTAAAATTTTAAACTTCGATTTATTTCAATAAAATAAACGAATAGAGAAGTGATCAAGCAGACTTATGCTATAACATAGTAACATGTGACTTTCTTAACCCAAAAAAAACAAATCAACAAGTTCTTTAAGCAAATTGACTTAACTAAAGCGTGATTCAATACATGTATTATCTATTCTTATCCTATTTTGTCATGGAGTTAAACTAATAGACCAAAACATTAGACAAAAATGATATATATATTAGAAATAATAGCGTCTCAAAACAAAAATAGAAAATAATAATAATGCCTTCAATTGTTTCAAAAAAATGCCTTTACAAGAAGGAAAAAGATTAGAATGTATTTTCTTAACTACATAAATAATGATAATGCACAAAGGACCAACTGTTGGTTTATGATACTGAAACGTATTTTAAAGGCATGCTTAATTAGAAAGTTTCATATTCTATATGATTTAATTGTTTGTGGTTGACGAAAATAATAGTAAAAGTATAATCGCAATGTGTATAGTAATAGTATAACAGAGTGTGCGGAACGTGGTTTATATGTTTCTAATGCGAGTCACTATAAATAATTGGGAGATTTTCTTCGGCAGTCATTATCATTAGTATTTAATTATTATGTAAACCTAAACGTGTGCCTTGTTTAGTTGTTCGGTCAAAGTCAAGCCGACACGGCTTGTCAGAAACATATATTGACCTCAAGCTTATCCACTAGAAACTTGACTGATCCAGAGTAGGAATGGAATCATCATGTACCAACAAGGCTGGCTGTAAATGAATTAAGAAATAATTTAATAATTTGAAAATTTAGTTTTTTTTATACATTAAAAAATTAAATTTATATAAATTTTTTCAAAATTTTTTAAAACTTGAAACAAATATTTTATTAGGTTTGGCTTATGACCAACGCTGTCTACCAATCATTTTGGACTCTTTGTTGCATTACAATATATATTAGCTGTTTCACATTTATTTCCACGTACAAATATTTGTAAAATTCATTTTAAAAATTTCAGGCCTTGTTTATGAATCATTTTATCATTTCACTAGTACAATTCAGTCACATTTAATTTTAAAGTTTTTTAAAATAAATGACTAACAAGATAAATGTACTTTATTACTCCCTCCGTTTCACAAAGAGTGTCACTTTGACACTTTTCACACATATTAAGAAATTGATTGAAATGTATTTATGTTTTCATTAATGTTAGCTATTTAACCAATAGCATTTTAGATAAATAGATTTATTTATAAGATCAATGCATTTTGCAATTATTATTGAGCTGAAAATAATTATAAATTGCATTGGAATTGTAAAATGATATTTTTTATGTAACAAGAAAAAAATGCTAAAATGATACTTAATATGAAACAGAGGGAGTAATATAAATAACCAAATTAATTTTTTTAATCATTTTAACATATACTACCTTATATTAAAAGCTGGAATGTTATAATCATCCACTCACATAGACTTAATGATTTCTGTAACCACTTGTAATTTCCATGTTCTCTTTTTTTTTATGTCAACGATGCTTTTTCTAATCTGTAAGCCCGCTTTATATAATGGTCGGGGAACGATAATTTTTTAAAAGATCAAAATTTGTTTTTGTTTCTACAATCATTATATGATTTTTTCTTTTTTTTTATTTCATTTATATGATTTTGTGAATCATTTTCCTATAAATCTTCATTTTTTCACTACTTGAACTCAAAAATACTTGACTTTAGAATTCTTTATGGATAACTAACAAAAAAGATAAATATATTTTGGTAATATAGTTCTTTAAATCTTTGAAGATACACCAACATATAGTAAAAATTGGGATGATATAAACACTATGTTAACCAAACAATTGGAAAAAAAATTGATTTGTTTTTCAATTTGTGTGAACAGTACTATAGCTTCTTTTTCTTGTAACACGAACAGTACAATACCTATTTGTGGAACGAGATTAGTATTAGAGTTGAAAGTTTGTTTTACACTTTTCTCTTTGTGGTATCTTGGACCTCTCTAAAGATGCATTGAACTTAAAGGAACAGAAAGACCAAACAATTCAAGGGTTCATGAATTAATAAAGGTCTACAACTTGCGATGTCTATTAAATAATAATATGTTATTCTTAGTTCTTCTTGCCTTTTTGGAAATGGTCTTTTGCTTTTTGTTCTTAATGCCTACGTTCACTTAATATTACGACCAAGTGTGAAAACCAACGACTAATCCTACATCTTAGATTCTACTCTTGCAAATTGTTTTAAGTTTCTTCGATATCACACGTTATCTTTTATTCCTAATTCAGTAGTTCATTTTCTTACGTTGGTATATGAAAAGGCTGCATAATACATTGCCCTTTTTTATAGATGGTTAAACTATTCAATAAACTAACTTTAACCATAGAAATTCCCTTTTGGAATAAAATATATAGAAACTTCATTGTTTATTTAGTATACTTCAGTAAAACTGGAGCTTAACTTATGTGTAACAAGTGAAATACTATACCTTAGTCATTTGTAGCCACATACATACATCTGTTATTATAGTCTTAGCCATCGGGGTAACTATGTGCTTCCATGAATTACACGTTTTTCGTTGACATTTAATTTGTATATAGATATTTAAATATTTAATACCGATTGTTCGAATTGGTATATTACCTTTTTTGGTCATTTGTCTGTTTTGTTTTCTTGAAGTAATAATTTTTTGTTTCTTTATGGTAGATGGCCGACCAAAAACAAAAAGGACTTGCCCACGAATAATAATATTATACGGTCTCTAAATATCCTCGTGGCGAATTCATTGGAAGTGCTCTAATAGACAATACAATGCACTGCACATGGCTATTTGTTAAAAAATGATGTGTGACATAAGTACAATCACGCTTATGGGCCAACATGTTATATGAAAATACAGTCACCTTGTACGTAAATTTTGGTAAACATCATTTTGGTTGTTGGTAATAAGCTTTTTTGTACTTATAAAAACTCATTCCCTTTTTAGATATAATTTAAAATATTAATAAAATTACTTCAAAATTATTAACAAAATACAGTATAATAATAAATTTATAAATAATCATGATCAACAACAACAAAAAATACTATTTCTACTCTCAAAATATGTAGCACCAAATTATTTAAATTTTATATAAATTAATATTTATAAATAAATATATATGGAAAAATAATACGCGCATTTACGTGGATCCAAATCTAATTATCTCTTAAAATTTAGGAGTCATAAGCTAATGTTTCACTTGCTATGTCCAAAACTTGTTTGCTCCAAAACAGAGGAAACACAAAAGAAAAACTTTAATGTTCTGAAGCATTATAGAAAGAAACAGAAGACGTGACAAGAAAGCAACTTATCCGTAGCAGAAACGAAGCCTTGTTTAAGTCCAAATCTTCGCATTTAGACCGAACTTCAGGTCTTAAGTCCGACTCATTGCAAACAGCACCACTTACTGATATCACAAAGACTATTAGAGTATGAGAGTGGTTTATACCGGTTTATTTGTTTGTTATACCGGTTTAGTAGATCACTACATAAGCTCATTTGTATTGTTACTTTACAAATTAAGATGAATGAGAAAGAGAAAGTTCGTTACGTCGTCTTCACTCTGTTTTCTCTAACGCTAATAAAGACGTTTATAAGAAAGGCCACCGTTAGGGACAATCCGGTTTCTTGGTCAAACCAAACGTATTTCTTTAGATTTATGTTGGTATGCACAGAATCTAAAATACAAATGTCACGAACTCTCCTGAAACAGGTGACATCATATCTAAAACTAGTTCAATAACAATCTAATGTAACAAAGAGAAAAAAGAAAACAGAGTCTATAAGCAGAAAGAATCAATATCTAAAAATGTTTTTTTGCTCACAATGGCCTAAAGTATAAACTCCAATTCAAGACTCTCTATCTTCATCAGCGTCTTTCTCAGTCTCACGCAAGCTTGTGCTTCTCACTTTATCATCATCAACCTCTTCTGCTTCGTCCTCCGTATCCTCTGTTTCTCTCCACTTCGGCTCTTCTCCTGACTCTGAGCCTTCTCTTTCACTCTCAGTCTCTGACTTTGGATTTTGTTTCTCTTCTTCCTTAGCTTCACCTTCTCTATCAGCTACTTTCAGGCTCTCTTCACTTTTGTTTCCGGACTGTTCTTGCTTCTCACTATTATAATATTCATCCTCGCTTTGACTGTCCACATCTTCACTCTGTTCCTGATGCTCTTCTCTTCCGTCAGTTTCAGCATTCAACGATTTGAGATTCTTTCCTTTTCTTGCTTTGCCAGAATTCTTCTTCACATCCTGCTGATCAATAAAGGAATCATTAAGTCATTGCGATTACACTTTCTTGCGGAAAAAGAAATAGAAACTCATTAGTACCTCACTGTCAGAAGTGAGATCCTCGAGTAACTCCCAGCGTTCTTTCATGAGATTAAGCTGTTCTGTCACTCCATCAGTATATAATACCTGCCAACCAGTGTTGGGAACAAACATTCCATATTTAAATGAGCAAAGCAACACACATGATTCTGATATGAGGAACAGAGATAGATGGTTTCTCACCAGATGCGTCTTCTTACGACTACAATAAGACTCTATGACGCCTTCATAAAAACTGCAACGGAAAAAAGCAATCATCAGTGTACACTTAAGAACAAGAATCTTCCACTTTCATATACACACTTACGTCTTGTCCAGCGGCCACCAGATATTAACTCTCTTACCGACCAAACCCTCGCCAACGTCATTTGTATATGACTTCTGAAAAGAAGATAATAACATATATCAATCATTTGGTAACATATATTTTAAAATCAAAAAGGCTAATAATGGGGGACAGAAGGCGACTTGAGAAACCTTCTTCTTAGTATCTGTGCGAGCTGATGGTCTTTTTCCGCTGGAGTTCACAACCTTAGTTTCAAAAATTGGTTTCTTCATCTTCTTCTTGCTTGAATTTCTAATCTTTCTGTCATCTTCTGATACTTCTTCATACCTCTCCGGTCTTGCTTCTTCATCTGAATCATGATCACTCTCACCAATACTAACACGGCTTCGTTTAACTGAACCAGTCAGAGCCGGAGCTGTTTTCTTGGCAGCCACCTTTCCAAGTGATGATGGTTCTCTAAGCTTTAGTGAATCTCTTTTCCCTGAAAGCCAAGAAATTTCATAACCTTCCTCAGGATTCATCAAAGAATTGGGTTTCCTTCCTCTTTTCCCTGTAATCCTTAAATCTGTTTCTCCATCTATACCTTCACATTGCACTTCTTGCTTCAGACTATGTTTCGACAACTTCCAACTGTTTCTTCCCTTTCTTACTTTGTCATTCCCACTGATTTGTCTTGTTCCTTCTCTCGCGGGTCTCTTGGAACCACCCAATTTGTCCTAGATCACAGTTAAATGACACTGTTATAAGATGCTGAAACTGTACAATGAACAAGCTCACCAAATATAATACCTCATTTTCTTTGGTGTTGACTACATTGTGGACTTTAGGAGTTTCAAAAACAGTCTGGCATATGGAGGAAACAACTGGAGAATACAAATCCAAGCTGGTCCCTGTAGACTTGAAAGCTTTCATGATGAATGGTTGAAGTTTACGAGCGCATCTACTAAGAACCTTCTCCGCAAGACTCCAAGACATTGGTGAAACATTCTAAAACATACAAATCAAATCCCAGCGTTAGTTGACGCTGAGAACTTAGCTTGTTAGAGGAAAAAACCTTAACCTGGTTTTCCTTTTTGACACTAGCTAATAGAGTATCGAGCAAATCCTTGGATACTTCATCGGTTTCATCTATTACTGTAACCATTATCATTTCCATTGATGAAGGCACCACCCAAGGATGATCAGATCTAATAAACAAAAAGGCAGTTCAGTATATGATATAAAGAGTTTCTCAGAGATAGTGTGAGTTAGGGTTAATCAACCTACCTTATGATTCTCAAGAAGATGCGAAACATTTGTAGAATGAGGTCATAGCACTCCAAGTCCAACATGACCAAGCAAGAACTAACCCTTGATACAGAATCAAGAACAAACTCGGCTTTCCCATAGCTGCGAGAGGATGCATCAGCTAATTTCTCAAAAGCTTCCACCGTCAACCTGAAGATTTCCTGTAACACCACCAAAGAAGCAGATTTTTCAACAGAGCATTACAGATAGAGAGATGAAGAGAGTGTTGTTGTTACCTTCATTTGATCATCACTGTAAGGAGCTTCAGGAGAAGCTATCCTCATGATTTCGGTTAAGCAGGACACAAGTGAAACCCTAACATCGGAATCAGGATGTGTCAAGAGTTCACTTGATACCAAAGCATTCTTGGAAGGAGTCAGAGCGTGTTGCACTGACAAAGGTTGATCTTGCCCCACACCTCTAAGCAGAGACTCAGTTTCCTACGCAGGAGACAACTGAAATTAGAGTTCCAATGGAAAAAAGGTTTCGCCTTTAACCAAAAAGGACCAAGATTTGACCTAACAATGAGCTAAAATCAACATCCAAGATTCCCTTATCGCCAAGAAAGAGAAACCCTAATCGCATTTTGTTGAATCCAACCTAAAACAGGAAGAAAGACACGATTTTGATTGGAAGAATCAAAGAGAAGAAGACGTACGTCGAGAAGAGTAAGAAGCTCTTCAGTTGAAGAAGGAGGGGTAAGAAGTCTGTTTCCAGCATCGATGAGTGATATCGAAAGATCGTTTAATCCAACAAAGGAAGCCATTTGTTCTTCCAACAAAGAAGAAGAAGAACCCTAGATAAACCCTAGAGAGACGCAACGGTTCAAATTCTCTTAAGGTTGGTCAGAGCAGTAAAAGGGGAGAGAGCTTTCGAATGGTGGTGTGGTGTTCTTGACTAGTGAGGTTAAGCGGTGTGCTAAACATGCAAAAACTAACTTGTATATATACCACCACTAAACTCAAATTCATTTAATTTGTGAAATATTTGGTTTCTTTCGTTTTCAATCAACATCTGAGATTCTGTTTGAATCATCCATTTGTTTCCATAATTGTTTTTTTAAAAGATTTTTTTGCTTAAAAACGGAAAAGAGAAAAAGGTGAAAATTGAGAATAATGGACTATGAAGTAGAGCTTTATACTACTATTACAGATTTTAAATTATGCTTTCAAAATTGTGGTAAATGTAAATATGATTTACCAAAAAATAAAAATTATTTTTAGTTTACCATATAAAACTAGTACCAATACACATGTTCCCACCATTTTTTTAATACTACTATATCCGTTCCACAAAAATAAAAGTTTTTTTTTTATTTTTATAAATATTTAATAATATCAAACTAGAAAATTTTAAGAAGATTAATTGAGTTTATTGAATTATTTTTCATTTAATTATATTGAAAGTTACTGAAAATTGATAGTCATAAAAATGATAAATTTATATGTTTTTATTGAAAAATAATTAATGTAGTATATGTGAACAGATAAAAATATTATCCTTATGGGAGTATTTGATAACAAGTGTTTGCACACACACAAAAAAAATCTGTTAATACTTGAAAACAAGAAAATGTGAGCAAGGTTTATTTTGATTTGGTCTTGGAAGAGTAGATCCTAAATAATATCAAAACTTATGGTTCCTGGCAGTCTGGCACATTTCGAGAGCAATCATAGAAAGAAAAAAAAAAAATTATTGCATTTGACATTGAGATTCATTCTCATGCTACATAAGTGAGATTCTATATACTCCTTGACGATGTTTACAGCACTTGTCTCCTCCTTAATCCCAGCAACAAGCAAAAGCAGTCCTCACTCAATCACAGAACCCCCACAACCATGCGCAGCTCTTGAGTCTTTACCAACTTAAAGGAGATTTAAGGTTTGTTCTACTCTTTATTGTTTTTTACTCTGCTAAATCCGATTTTGTTGTTTCTGTCTTCTTTATTAGGATCGCTCATCATTGCTAAATTAACTGTCACCGTGAAACGAAAACTTATATATAGGTCTCAAATTATCAAATTCCTAATGAAACGACCACGTCTTTTCGTTCTTCCTCCAGCGTCTCTGCTTCCTGCAACACAAGAATACGACCACTTGATTACATTTATTATTCTTTACAAGGCCACTGATGCAACGCAATGATGCTACTAGAGACTCCACTTTATGTCTTTAACTTAGAGAGAGAGAGATTCGTTAGCAAAGTTAATCTTAATACTCTTTATTTGCGTGACGTCCAAGATCAACGAGGAGAAAAAATGCTGCAAACTTAAGGAAATTCAAAAGATTTGAGTTACCTATTCACTTTCGTTTGCGTTTGAGATTCTTGATCTGCAGCGTCATGTATTCGACCACTTCTTTCAGTGTAGCTTTTCTTTTCTCTTTAAAATTCCACAGTGCTGGGACTGAGTACCTCCCACTTGGGTTATACTCATTCAGCTCCTCCAGTGCTGTTTTAACTGCCTCCAACACTTCTTCACCCCACTCTTCTCTCAGCTTCTTGAGTTGCTCGTCTTCTTCATTCACCACTTCCTGCACCAGTAGTGGAAGATGAAGATTCATAAAATGGGGGACATAGAGACAGTGGGACGGAATCTCAGATGGAGCATGAGACATAACTAACCTTCATTTTGTCTTCAGTCCCCACGCGTTTGAATGGATACCATCCTGAATCCTTGAGGTGTTCCTGCCATTTTGAGCAAAGCATGGCGTACTGCACCTCAGCTTCTTCGCCTTTGAATCTTTCCTTGCATGCTTTCATGAATGGCTTTTCATCAAGTTCTCCCAACCGCTTTATTCTGATGTTGGTTCGATCATTCAACAATATTCTCAATCCCTGAAAAAAAACATATTTACATATTCTGGACTATATATCAAGATGGAGTCTATTCTTCCGCATAGAGATTTCTCAACCAATTAGCGTTTTACCATGTCACCAAATTGCACTCGCACATATCATACCAGCAACCGAGAACATGTAAGCATTTAGAGTGCATACCGTAATCAATTCTTGACGTGCTTCTTGTATCTCATCATTGCTTTGCCTTTCTTTTATCATGAGGGCCGAGTTAGTATCCTCTAGATCTTGCAACTCGGAGCACTTCTCCTCTAGCTCCTCATTCATCTCTTTCATTTTCTTCTTAACGTCCTCATCATCTTCATCTTCCCTATGCTTCATGACTTGCAGCTTTCCTTTCAGCTCTTGAATCTCCATTTGAAGTTTTTGCTTGCTGTTTAACTCCTTCTCAAGCTGAAGGATCTTGTTCAACGCCTCCTCTTTTTTCCTCTGAATTCAGAAAAAAGTAATTTTCAATCTTCAAACACAAACTCAGGCAATCTAGTTTGAGACATTTACTGAAAACATACCTTGTGTTCTTCCACAAGTCTCAGTACACGATCATCCGTCTTTTTCTGCTCAAGTGAAGCTAACTGGAGAGAGGAGTTCACGGCATCGTTCTATCATAACAAGACAAAACAATAAAAGATCATCAGTACCCTGGAAAACATAAACGTATAAGTATATGCTATAATGACTAACTATTTTTTACCTTCTTCTTCTCTTCCTCAAGCTTTTGTCTCTCCAGTTCAGTTAATGCTTGCTTCTTGTCCAATTCTTTGGACCAAGTCTTCAGATCCTTCATCCTATACTCCAGTTTCTTGCTCAGCATCTCTTTTTCTTTTAAGATCCTGTCGATGTTGCGTTGCGAAAACTCCTGCATCCTTTTTGTCTCTGGATATAAAACAAGAGTCACAAACCTATGAGGTTGGAAATATAAACAATCAACATTCAGTACAAACCTTCTTTATAAGTTTTGTCCAGCGTGTCTTTTTCCATGAGAACTCTCCGCAGAGAGATGGTCTCCTCGTTGTACTTGTATTGGACTTGGTTCAGATCCTCATTCTTCATAGCAATTTTATTAGCTAGATCTTCCACAACAATATTCGTATTCTGCAATTCCTCCTTGGAGATATCAGAGAAGCTTCTCAGTTTTCCTACTGTTGACAGGTACTCAGCTATCGACCCTTGAGAGTTGTAATCATCTGCACGTGCGCACCAGCCATAAGTCTTGAACCTCCAGTCTCTTGTTTTATAACTCCAGTCCTTCTTGCCGCACCGCTTAATCTCATATTCCTTCTCAAGCTCCGTGGCTCTCTTGAACCCATCCATACCACTGCTGAACTTAGGGATGACAGCAACAGCCGAATCCTGCTCAACCCAAAGGGTCTTCACCTCAAGAGGGTTGAACCTCACAAGCTTCTTCAACCAATACGCTGAATCAAGAAGAAAATCCTTGTCATCATTTCCTCTCAGTGGGCTGATGACAATCCCCATCCAAGGCCAGACATACAGGTCACTAACAACAGCTTGGTTCTGCTTGGCCGAGTACACGGTTAGCTGAAGCCGTGGGGGTTCAGCATCGCCAGCAAGCTCCTTCTGGAGGTACTTTGACAAGGCGAAGTGGTTAGCTTTTTGTTTAGCGTTTCTAGTGGCGGATCCTTTGGCAACACCAGAGGCATGAGCAAGCAGCTCCTTGTACTTGTAGTGTTGCTTCTTCTTCCCGGAGCAAAAAGGGCACTTGAAAGTGTCATCCTTTAGCTTAACCTTCAACTCCCCGTCCCTCAGTTGCTTGTAAGGCTTCTCGGAGTAGTCAGCAATCTCAGACTCACTGACCTCTGACTCAGAACTGTTGTTATCCATCCTTATTAGTAGGCCTGTAACACAAAAGCTTACATAAGCTCTTAAAATTTCAACGTAAAACTATCTAAAGGAGAAAACTTTAACAAGATTGCAGGAAAAGTTAAGAGAGAATCAAACCCTAGAAAAGCACAATGCAGCTCATGAGAGAGAGACGATAACCGTAAGAAAGTAAAAGTTGGTACAACGGAAACAAAAGAATCGAGACGAAACCCTAAAGACTTACGAGGATCGCGGCGAGGAGAGAGCGAAAGAGAAATGTGATGACAGTGACAAGAGGAGAAGAGCAATTAGGTAGCAGAGGACGTAAAGTAACGTGGGTCACTCAATTATGATTAGTGTCTGGTTTATTAATATCTGTTTTGGAAAAAAAAAAAAAAAAATTCTGTTTTGGAGATTAATACTATTTGTATAATTCGAACTATATAATAATACTTTTTCTTATCTTAATCCCGAGAGTGTGAAGCAGTACGCTTAATTGGGTACAATTTTTGTTAATCCCGAGAGTGTGAAGCCCTCATTAGAGGAAAAAAAAAAGATTTATTTTTTAATAGTTTTTGTTTTTATTTTTAATATATATTATGATTTTATTTTAGTTATTTTTTAAAAAAATTGATTTTTTTTTTAATTTTCGTCAGACTTTTGTAATCAAAGATATACTCATTTTGTTTTGATTTTCGTTGTAATGGTTATTAAAGATTGTTCGACGGATTCTATAGCAAACTTCATAAAAATTACCTCCTGTGGAACATATTTTAACCGAAAAAGTATTTATTTTGTCTGCAAACTTTTATGTGTATGTAATAAATATGGCTAAGTGCAGCCCCTATTATGATGCGAGAAAGTAATTTAATTATTGAAAAGCGTAGAACAAAATTATTCTAGTATTAATGTATTTACAAAAAAATATAATTATCATTTAACTTTTAATTAAACTTTTTTGTCATTTTCTCTTTTGTGTTTTGGTCAAAAAATCGTTTTTTTTTAATTATTCTGAGAGATTCGCCTTAATTTTTTTTTTGTTTGAAAGAGATTCGCCTTAATATGATGCTTTTTCAAAGGATACATCACAAGCAACAAAGCTTAAAATGAATTTTAGTAAAAGGTAAAATCTCTATCTATCTAAGAACTAGCAACAGTTGGATCAACTCCCACTCCATTTTTGATCTTCTCCATCTCATTACTCAGTACTTCCTTAACTTTGCTCTTTAGCTGCAAGCCATGTAGAGAAACAAAGCATTCAAAACACACACACTCTTGCTTTTCTTTTGTGCGTACATAAAATAGTTCTGGTAAGTTTTTTTCATACCTCACTGAGTCCTTGTTCTGTTTTCACTGAGACATGAAATGCTTCATCGGGCCCTGTTTCCCTGTACTTGATGATTTCTTCTTCATCATTGCTTCTATCTTCTTTGGCATAAATCACTGGAGAGCCGCCTCCAAGCAGATCGCATTTGGAAACAACATCAATCCACAGGTAATCCTTAAACCTTTCTTTTATTTCTTTATAGATCCGAAACTGCAATGCCCTCAAAACAAATACATAACTAGATCAGCAAATATTAACCACACACATGTTTTATCTTCTGCAGATAAATTAAATAAAAACAAGGTAGTATTGTGCTTCCTTGGAACATGTTATACACTTAAGAATTTGTTTACCTGATCAGAAGGAGAAGTCCCACATTCTCCAGTTAGATCATGAACATAAAGAACCGCGGTTGGAAGATGGGTGAGTACAGCAAGAGTTAGCTTCTCAAGATTATTCCTATCCTCTGTCATGACCCAAGAACAACAATCAAATATCATCCACAAGAGAGTTATGTAGTAACTAGAATATACCATCACATCTCCTGAGAAGCCCAGGGGTGTCTGTCACCTGCAAATACATAGCTAATTAACAATCCAAATCATGAGGAATGTTGTAAGACGAAACAAAGCAAAGTAACGTAACCTGAAATCGTTGGTAGTTCAAAATGACATGTCCCATCAGAATCCCTCTGGTGGTAAAAGGATAATTGCAAATCTGACAACCCAAAAAGAACATCTTATAAGGAGTGCAAGTTATTTATCAAAACTAATATGAAGATTGGGAGTTTGGGACATAAAGCAAGACCTCAGGCTTCCCTGTTGAAAGAATGCGGACCAATGATGATTTCCCGACGTTTGGTGCTCCAACAAGGCAAAGGGTTGGCATTTCCAAGTCCACAACTGGCATAGCTCTCAAAACCTGCAAGATGTTTAACTCCATTCATACAGTTCTGATGATTAAGTCAAAAGGATCAAACCACAAGCAAGGAACCTTTGCTATGCTTAACAAATCATCAACAGCTCTTCCTTCTTGCTGGAAAACCAATTCAAGCTTCTCCACACCTTCGTTCAACCGATCCTCTGCTTCTCGCTTTGATAATGCCTGCAAAATTCGTTATTAGCTTTTCCTTAACTTATATGAATAAGATAGAACAATGGAATTTTTAAGAAGCTTAGCTTTGTTGTACCTATATGAGATCAACTAACATCAAAAAAATACAATAATCTTTTTTCCACAAGGATTGAGGAGGCTGACCTTAGCACAGAGAGAAGCGTGTTCCTTTCCAACAGACAACACCTTCTTCCTCAGAGCATCAACTTTTCCCAACACCTGAAGAACAGCTTAACTTGTAAGCCAATGCTAGGGTAACGAGAGAGAATGACTTAAGAGGGGCATATGCATCATAGAGATACCTCCTCGTACTTTCCATCACCAAGTGTCAACTCAATAAGAGACCGCTCATAAGGATGCAAGAGTCTCCTTCTCGGAAAACTCTCCATGTATCCTTTCAAAGGTAAAGCCAGTTCCTTTTAAAAACAAAGACCAGTTTCTGAATAGGTAAAGACAAGAATCAATTCAGAATCTCAACAAAAGGAAAGGATGGAAAGTAACTTACTTTCATGAATGCATCAAGCTGTTTAGCACCTCTATTTCTTTCTCTCTTTGCAATATTAGCTATACCTGAGAGAGACCACAAGCACGGACCAAGACTCAGTTACAAAAAAGAGTCGATGTGTGAACAAAAGGAATCAAAGTTACAAACCTTTAGTTGGTTGGACTCTTTTGGACTTCCTGAGTGCAGAAGAGTACAAATCAATAGATGGCATCACCATGGGGAGTTTCTGAAAAGCACCCAAACTTTCCTGCACTGGTGGCACTTGCTTTTCCTGCAAACCCAACATTCATTTTTGGTTAAAAGTCAAAAACTTTACGTAAACCCAAAGCTCGAGACTTTTGTATGTAAACAAAGGAGGCTCCAAAGGTGGGAACTTTTTACCGGGGAGGTGGGAGTTTCAATCTGCTTCTGAGTGATATAAGAAGTGGGCAAGTAGCTTGAAGTGACCACTGGAAAAACAGCTGTCTGAAGATTCCGATATTGAAGCAAGGTTGGAGACTTTGTAGTGGAGGCTGAACAAGAGTGAGAGAGAGGTAAGAGGAGGAGGAAAAATCAAAGATATGAAGAGGAGCTTAGAGAAGTAGTACCTGTGGAGAAAATGAAAGATTGTAGATAAAGCTGTGGTGATGATGCTAAGAGACGCCATTGATTAGGAAACAAGCTCGATGCCAATTTCATCGTCTTCTCTCTGAGTCTCTGAACACACAAGAAAAAGATCTCTTGAGTATTGGATTCAGAGATAACCAAACTGGACCGAAACGGTTTGGGGTTCATGGTTCGACCCATTTATCTAACCGGCCGGACGCGCAAATCGTCGTCAATGAAAACAACGCTCCTGTTTATTGGGCCTGTATCATGTCAATTAATGGACCTTTTATTGGTCCACTGGACTAACTCTCAAAGAACTCCTAGTGGAAATTCTGCAAAAAAAAATACAGTCTTGTCAATTTATGGAGTTATATATGGTACGAATCATGATAGTTAATCCTTTTTTTTTTTTTTTTTGGTCATCTTTAAATATATATTACTTGAGAAACTGGATACACCATAACAGATAGCAGAGAATGTACAACCAACCATTCCCCTACTTAAACCACAAAAGATCACATGGCAACAACTCAACAGAGGACCAGCCTTCAACCCCAACAAAAAAGTTGTCTAAGCCATTCCGGAGCACCATACGCAACATATGATTGGATATTACGATATTTTGTAACACTTTCACTGATGAGAAACGCCCATGTATTAGCTATTTTATCCTCCAAAATTACTCTCCACCATTCCATCTTTGCCAGCCATGATAGTTAATCCATTCAGCTATTTATTTTATGTCTTTTCTAACAAAATGGAAATTGAATACAAGTTGAACGTTCTAATGACATAAGCGAAGAGTTTAATTTTCCAATACAAAGAGGAGCTTCAGAAGATGAGCGATGATCAAAGACAGCTTGAGGATCCACTCGCTATATCGTTCGTTACTCTGTTTGCATCACATGTGAATAATAATAATAATATGCTCTGAAGCCAACGAAAGCATTATGAATCAAAATTGCAATACGTTTTTTCAAGTGGTTTGTTTTTAGCCTCATACAGATTCTTTTAAGGAAAATATAGTAAAGTAGACTTCTCCTGGCTGCTTCTAATTCATTTTGATGATGAGATCATTGATCTTGTCTTCACGGTTTCCAGTATCTCCACCATCACTGAAAACTTGTTTCTTTCCGTGCAAGACACCAGCCTCTGGCTTGTTAAGTTTCAAGGGACCCAAGAATCTCATAACCTCTCTGAAATGATCACCAACTCTTGCTATCTCATTCACAATGTCTTCTATGCAAAAGATACCATGTTCACCTAGAGCCTACGGTAAGCATATAAGTTTAAAAAAAGGTTTAAGAACAGCATGGTAATTACCTGGTGGATCCTATACATTGAATAGGAAACTACTTATTACCTGTTCGATAATGTTGTTGTCGGTAAGAGGAACAGGATTGCCTTCTATTATTGTGTATCCCTTTTTGAATATAAGGTCCTTAATGCTCTTACCATTCGGGTACCTGACAAACATTGGTAAGAGCTCATCAAACAAGCATTCGAGGAAAAAAATGGAATGTTGACGGATTGAAAGATGATTTTTCTTTTATGTACCCATAAGTGACGTAAGGCTGCACTTTGAGAAGCTTTTGAAACAAACCATCAGTTGCTTTGGCAAATACACCAGTGAAAGTGCTCCTTAGTTGCATACTGTTAAGAACCTTTTTGGTCTTTTGGTGCATATCGTTCTTGCTGCTCACCAGAAAGAAAGGGGATGATGGTGAGTACACACGCAAAGAACAAAGAACAAATTCCCAAAAGAGGATGATAAAATAAAACCATTAAGAGAATACCAATTACCCTTGTATACGTATGATGAAAACAAGGTTTGATTTTACTGGTGGAGGAGATGCCCTTGGCCTCTTTACCCTTTGCTTCATCCGGATAAGATCTATTTCCTAAAGATCACAACAAGTAACACAGTAAGATTACAAAGAATGATGCAGTACACAAACAACTTGACAAGTAAGAACAATGTTTGGATTACAAAACAAGACTTATAAAAGCATAATAAGAGATTGAGGGTTCATACCTTAGCCCTGAACTCAAGAACAAAGTCTTCAGGTCGTTTGATATCAGCAACTTTCTTCTTCTTCTTGCCGAAATTGCCTAACTCAAGTTGCTTCTTCCTGATAAAGGCAAGCTCATCCCTGTTCTTCCTCTTCTTAAGTATAACCTCAGGTATGTAGTCCAAACCCTTAGCTTCTTCTACAGCCATCACCTTAGCTTCTTCTACAGCCACTACCTTAGCTTCTTCTTCAGCCATTACTATCTCTTCTCTCTCTCTTTCCCTCTACAAAATAAACAGATCTATGATTGATGATAACAAAGTAATACACAAACAGAAACAGAGACAAAACAGAAGGAACACGAAGCTTAACGAGAGACATAAGGAGATGGAAAGCAACAATTTACCGGTGGAGAGGAACCAATTGAACGGCGGCGACTGAAGAGATTCCAAGTAATACGGCGGCAATATCGTACTTTTGGTTCGAGAACAGCTGTTTGAGATTTAGGGTTTATCAACTTTTTAAGTCTTCTGTCTGTTACGAGTTAAGACAGACCTCTCTGTCTAGGCTCCAAACCAACCATATATGGGCTTATAGGCCTTACTAACTTTTAATAAAAGCCCATTATTTCGAGATTTTGTAACAAGGAGAGGGATGGGCTTATAAGTGAAGTTGAATATAAAAATAAATCATTCATAGAAAAATAATTTGTATTAGGTGAAGTTGTATATGATTTTAATCAAAGGGATCAAACAGGTGGAAGTTAAATTTATTTAGAGTGTTGATTTTAAAAGTTGATACATTTTTAAAATTCAGAAAGAGATGGAGAAAATTTTGTATATTTGTGAATTTCTTTGAAAATAAATTACTATAATGATATTAAGAGTCTAAAGGATATATATAGTATTTTCAAAATATTGTTTTATGAATTATGTGGTTAAGAATATAATTTCCAGTAATGGTAACTTTAATAGGTTTATATAATCATTAAAATGTAAACTTTTGAATAACAAAATATTTATATATAATTATAAAACACTAGATTTTTTGAGAATATATAAACAAAGAACAATAGATACCCTAGTAGGGTAGTCTACCACAAGATCGAATTGTAACAATCGTTATAAATCTAACTCTTACTAACACTCTTTAAAACAATAAGAATTTTTTACTTATTTTTCATTTTTCAGAATTATATATATCTTTTTATAAATTCTTTCATGCATGAGAAAAAGGGAAATGGAATGAAATCATGTATCAATAGTTTGTTAAACTTTTCAACTCAGACAATTAATTCATTATTATTTTTCTAAGATATAATCACTAACTAGAATATATTTCTACTAATATTGTTAGTGGGGGGAGGTTGCCTTTTTTATGTTTGATGAAGAATGAGAGGGTCGTTCATATATTTTTGGTATGGAGGTTGAACCGACAAGGTAATCTAGGAGGAGATATACTGTCGAACCTGATTAGCCAAGGCAAACATGAAAACAAAATGCATCACCTCACAAGTCACTACGATGAAAGCAAAAATAAACATGTACTTTTGAAGCTGGAGATAAAGCTAAATTGAGTGGTTTACATTTTCCAGCAGATGATGGATTTTTATTTTAAAGAAATCAATAATTAAAGTTGTCCCAAAAAAAAAATATAGAAAGCAATAATTAATAAATGTTGGGGAATCATATGTTGGCCATAAGATCACATTTGGATGTATTATAAATTGAACCGGTAATGAGTCTAATGACCAGCTCGTAATTTGATTGTCTTACAATATATTAGATCGCAACTATAGGATATAATTAATAACCAATGAAATCGTAATCTCAATCATTATCCGGCCAAGAAAATAACAATTCATTTATGAACTACTGTTTAGAAATTGTAAAACACATATAAGATTTCAAATGCATTTGGTACTATACGTTACTATAACACGATCATATTAATATACCATTATATTTATGTGTGTATATACAAAAACATTAAAAATTCATGTTTTTATAACAACCACAATTAAAAATAATCGTATCTAAAAACATAATTCTTACAAATACATATTTTGGTTGGTAAACACAAATATAACTTACATAAAACAAATTAAAAGAACTGATTTAACAGTTAAGTTGACTTATACCAGTGGTGTATGCTTTGTAAGTTAACGAGAACGAATATATAATCATAAACAATGATTAATGACATTGTTTTTCAAAAAAAAAACAATGATTAATGACATTTTATGCGAGATGGATGTGTATGGTTTTTGACATTCAACCGAAAGCAGGAGACTAGATTAAAACTTTTGAAACGAAAGTGATTGTCGGGGAAATTTGATTGGCTTAGTAATCCTTGTCCAAAGTGCTAACTTACCTAACACTTAAACAAATAAAGACAGCTTCTTTACATAGGGTTTTGAAATAAACATCTCACCTAAACCCTAAAAAAATGGAACTAGGTACATACGGTATTATTTATATGCTTTTAATCTAACAAACGTTTTATAACGAATATACAAAGAAAAGAGGTAACAACAAAGACAATCTCATTTGATTAAGAGGAAGCTACTTATAGTATTTATTACAATATGTATAACATGAAATCATGAACACTCATGTTCCCAAAAATAAATCAATAATTCAGATCATCGCAACATTAATCCTTTACTCAAGTGTCCACTACTATACAATTACATGTGTGTCCTTTTTTTCTTTAAACATCATTCTTTTTTTTTAAAGGTCACATGTCCATCCAATTCCATAAATAGAACTCACACTTCACTTCCCACGACCACATCACTTCACATCTATATCCAAATTTTACTTTCTTTCTCTTTATATATTCTCTCTCTATATACTGCTATATACACAAATTATGAAACTATACATGGATCCTTCCATCAAAGGAGACCAAGAAATGTTAAAAATCAAGAAACGAGATCATCAAGCAGATCTTGAGTTAGGTTTGAACCTTCTGCCAAGTTCAGAGCTCAATCTCATCGATTCTTTCAAAACCATCTCATCCACGTCTTCTCATCATCATCAGAATCATCTCATGGAAGATCCGAGAGTGTTCTCGTGCAATTATTGTAAGAGAAAGTTCTATAGCTCACAAGCACTAGGTGGCCACCAAAACGCTCATAAACGCGAACGCACCTTAGCCAAACGCGGACAGTACTACAAGATGAGTCTCTCCCCTTCCTCCTCCTCTCCTTCTTCAGCGTTCGCGTTTGGCCATGGTTCAGTCAGCAGATTCGCAAACATGGCATCCTTACAGTTACATGGCTCAGTGAATAACAGAACAACGCTAGGGATTCAAGCTCATTCAACGACTCATAATAATCCGTTTTTAGGAAGACCAACAGCGAGTTTTAGTCATGTTTTCAAACAGAACATTCATCAGAAACCGGGCATCGGAAAGATGTTGCCGGAGAAATTTCACCTTGATGAAAGTAACACTATAGCTCCTAAGTTGGAGAGGTTTGAACATTTCAAGAGCAAGCAAGAAGATCATAATCAGTTTAAAAAGATTGACTTGACTCTTAAGCTATGATCTCTTAATCTTCATCTTCTTTTTAGTATTCATTACCATACCTTTTTGGTTTTTAACTATCTTTTAATTCTTATCTTTGTTTAGTATAATGATTGACTTCAGGATGTGTTAGAGTTTTTCCCCCTTAATATATGTTGATGTGGTTCAATATTTGAGGTCTATTTTAAGCCAATGCAGTACAATACTCAAAACATGTAATAAATTGGATTACGGATAAAATGTTAGGTATTCGACATATGCTATTAGGCTAGTGTAACTATGGTTGTCACAAGTATAACATTTATATCATATACCACCAAAGAATTTTGTTATCTATTAAAGTCCAAGTTAAATTTACACTACGTTATAAATGTGTGTACCAGAAATGATGGGAAATATTGTGGAGTGGAGTCATTATAATATGTCCTACGTTATACATAATTGCCCACTAAATTTGTCACCGATTTATTAGGCGTGAAGTGACTGTAGTCAATCAATATGAATAATATATATTCTATATAAATTATGTATGCAAATGATAGTGTCGTGGAGTATTTTATAGGCGTATTTTGTTGTAATAAATTGAACTCTATTTTATATAATACCAAATGACACATTGAAAATCGGCATAAATATTTTTTTAAGTTTTTAATAATACAATGTAGAGTGGATATAATGTGATTATTGAAGAGAGGTCCTACATGTGGTTAAAAGAAACAGACACTAATCCACAAGTGAAGAGTTCTTCTTCGTCAGAGGTTGTTGTTTTCACGCCATGTGACCTTTAATAGTATAGATTCCGATGGTCCTTTTTAATCAAATCTCGTCACGTCGCAATTATTATTTCACAATTTTATCACCTTTACATAAAATAATGTTTTTACTACAATTTAAATCCAGCCACTTACCAAAAATAATCTGCATTATTCTATATATATTTATAATAATTACTTGACATTTCTCGATATCTCTAGTTTCTGACTTTCTGTAATGATATGTGACCATGTGGATGAGAGCGATCTACTAGTGAAAATCTAATTATTATATTAGATTTACTGAATTATCACCTAAAGATTCTGTGAAATTTGCTTTGGATGGGGTTTCGTACCAAGTTGATTTTTATATTAAAGTTATAATGATATAATAATGCTAATCATTGCAATTAACAATCAACATTTTCCACAAATCAAGATGTTAACGATGCGGAAATCATGTTGTTATGCACCATAATTACCTCACTAATCCCTCACATTATCCTAATACGTCACACTTGATACGGACCAGAATATCTTTCATAATTAAATAAGTTCAGCTGGCTTGTCCCTTTTATCTTCTGGTAAATAATAGTAGTAAATCCACACTTAAAAATTTAAAGAAAAAAGAAAAAGAAGTAAAAAAGTCATTAAATCATGGAGTTGCTCCTATGTTAAGGAACACTATAATTGGTTTGGAAGTTACCAAGTCAACACAAGTGTTAGCTAGCAAGTTCCTAATGGGGTAATAAAAATTACTTGATAAGAGCATGTCTATTAAGAAGTTCTTAGGGAAGAGTTCTTAGCCAAAGTTAAAACAAGTTCTTAAATAAGATTCACAGTCTTGGTCGTTCAGAAACGTTATTTCTTTGGAACTGAGTTGTGTATTAAACCCGAAGTGAGTCAACAAATGAAAGCAAAACAAGCCAATAGCATCAACTACTGCATTAGTTCCAAAAGCAAAACATATCCTTCTTCATCTACTACCCAAGTTTCCTTTCTAATCATCTCACAGAGGTCTAGGGTGAATCCACATTTTCTCGGTTCTCCCCTGGTTTCTGTACACTGTCCTTCTGTTCCTTGCTCTGTTTAGATCCTTCTTTTGTTGGGAGCTTAGTAGATTGATCTTCTTGTGTTTTGGTTGGAGCATTCCCTGAAGGTTTCTTTGTTTCCAGAACAATCTCGTTTATTGTCTCTTCGATCTTTCCCAGTCTCTTTTTCATCTCCATTAACTCTTCCTGAGATTTGGTTGCTTCTGCTTCTTCTAACGCCTTCTTTTCAGCTTCTTCTTTCTCTTTCTTTTCTTCTTCCTTTCTGTTCTTCTCTCCAAGTTCCTGTAAACAAGTCCAATATCATAAGCCATAAGCTCAGAAAATATAAGCAACATTGGCTAGAGTAATCAACATGGAATGATAAATCCCCTGAGGAAAACTGATTTCAGTTTGATAATGAGCAAGAACGAGAGTTTACTCACAGCGTCCATAATCTTCATTTTACAGCGAGCATATTGAGCAACTAGATAAACAGCTGTTACAAGAAAAAACAATAGCCATTAAAATTGAGACCATTGAACAGAAAACACTTAGGGGTGAACCGATATACCTAGAGATGGCAAGCAGACAATAATGAACTGCACCACATGCCAGTCAAGCCTAACACAAAAGTAAAACACATGTGAGCGTGTACTAACCACAGCGCCGAATCTGAAATTTCCGAGGCTATAAAAAGATTTGTAATATGAAGACCTATTCCTATATAAAAAAAACTTCTAAAAATTTTGGAGGCCAAAACCAATGTATGATGCGGCCTGACACAAAGTAAAACACATGCAAGCGTGTATTGATTACAGTGCCAAATCTGAGATTTTCGAGGCTATAAAAAAATTCGTAATTTGAAGACCTATTCCTATATAAAAAAAAATTCTAAAAATTTTGGAGGCCAAAACTAATGTTTTGAAGCGTCTGTGCCTAGATCCAGCCATGATCCTGACTAACCATCACAAGAACTCACATTACTTTCAAGAGATAGTTTCAACTAGATAACAGCATCAAGAGTTGTTGAATAACCAATGTTCACGTGTTCTTTCTTTCCACTTGTTTGATTGTTTTTACCTAAAGAAGCTAAAACATTTACACAGTTCTAACATTGTCTGAGCTTTATGTCACATTGCTAGTGCCCAAGATGAAATCTTAAAGTACCCAAACTTATTCTTCTTGGGTGGTTCAGTGAACAATATCTTCGCAGCCGTCACGAAGTCGAGCTTGTCGAGTTTCTTGTACGTTTCATCGTATCGAGAAACAACAACACTAGATTCTGTCTTCTCGAGTTTGTTCCCACCGTTCTCTCCTTTAGTGCACATCCTTCGGATCCTATAGTGTTTCAACCGGGTCGTGAATCCGACCCACGAGCCTCTGCCGCGAAGCATCCTGATTTCTCCCGGCGGGCGACAAGTCTACGACTCGCGCATTCTCTCCACAGAAGTCAGAGTTTCAAAACGCAGCGTTGAGGCTATTGGGTTTCCGAGTTATACCCGAATCAGACCGGGTCTTGGGTTATGGGTTGGTTACTTAAGTTATACCAATCGGTACGATATGATTTTTAAAAAAATATATATAAACCGGGTTTCTTTTTATTGCTTATTAGATGTTTATCTGGCTAGTAATCAGAATTAGGGAACAATTAACAAACTTAGCATGTAATGACACAGACTTGAATCAAATTGGTATCTTTGTCAACAAATATTTGTTTCCTATTTATTTTTGAATGGTCTCTTTCACTTTGCCTTTTTCCAGCTCTGGTGACTGTTTGTAAGATAAGATGTGGACCTCTCATTTTCTTCTTAAATTATTATTAGAGTAATTCCCTTAGATAGCCTTTTTTTAGTTTGTTTGTCACAAAAATAGTTTTTAAGGAGGAAAATGACCAAAATGTTTTTTTTGAAGCTAAAAAATTCATTTATATGCATTTATACCTCTAGGGTTAACTAATTTGGACTTTAGGGTTTAGAGTTAAGGGGTGGGTTTGGGGTTAGGGTTTCAAATTTCAAAAAAAAAAATAAAAAAAAATCAAAATTTCAAAAAAAAAAAAAGTCTAATTTGGTCATTTTATTTTTTGAGTGCTATTTTTGTGACAAAAACTTAAAAATGGTTATTTATGAGAATTGTCCTTATTATTATCAGGGAAACATATTATTTTGAAATTAACAAAGGCAAATTAGTGGCAGGCCTCTAATATATTTCATATTTTCAACATAGAAAGTTGAACTTCTCATATAATTCGAAACTTTTTGAGTTTATATAGTATTTTAATTTTATTTTTAAATGTCGTCCGTTGTCTAAATTAATACTATATGCTTTAAAAATTAAGCAGAAGATTTGCTTCATAATTAGCTGCACCATTTCCAGAAATTTATATATTTTTATTATATCTTAAGTCAATTTAAAAAGAAAAGGTGGTCTCGAGACAAAAAAGTTGAGCCAAAGATAAGGAATATTAAGCTTTATATTGGACCCCATTATAAACTGTAAATTATTAAAGCATACCAGGCAATATTAATTTGATTTTTTTTGTAAACTAATAAACCACAGAAATGCAGAATATAAACGGTTCTTGTAGGTAATTAATTCGTTCGTGAATCTTGATGGTCGTTTATGAAAAAAAATCGTAATAAGTATTTTGCCACGTGAAAATAAAATATATTTCTAAAAACAAAATTTATTTATTTATGGAAGTATATCATTAGGGATAATTTATACAAGATTCGGAAACTAATTAGCTGAACCAAGTCTTTTCTTCGTCTTCGTCTTCAACTTTTTAAGACAACTCGTTGTCATTTTGTATAATTTATGCTAAACTCAAAAGGGTACATTGTCACCAACTCAGACAGTTTATATAGAACATAACTTTCCTCCGGCCACTTTCTGCCGTCGGCGATACTCTGCAGGAAAATGCTGTGCCGGAGAAACTCAAGTTTTGTGGATAGAGGAAACGTTCCGGTTTATCTCAATGTCTACGATCTAACTCCCATCAATGGCTACGCTTACTGGTTTGGTCTTGGTGTTTACCACTCTGGTGTTGAAGGTTACTCTTTGTGACTCTTTTCATTTTCTTAATAACTTTTATTTTTCATGTATATTCAGGTTTTAGATCTAAATAGTGATTTAATATTACGTATAATATCAATCTTGATTAGCTTTAAAATCTTTTTATTTGTTTTGGTATAGTTCATGGTATAGAGTATGCTTTTGGAGCTCATGAATATCCAAGTACGGGCATATTCGAAGGGGAACCGAAGCAATGCGAAGGGTTTACGTTTAGGAAATCGATATTGATTGGTAAAACGGATCTTGGGCCTTTGGAAGTGAAAGCTACGATGGATCAACTTGCAGACAAGTACAAAGGAAGTTCTTACAATCTCATCACCAACAACTGCAACCACTTCTGCGACGACATTTGTCTTAAGTTAACCGAGAATCCCATTCCTAGTTGGGTTAACCGTCTTGCAAGATTCGGTAAACTCTCTGGTAACTCCACTTAAAATATTTTACATTTTTGGTTTATTTCTTACTGAAGTTTGCAAGTAAGTATAGTGATTCTAACATTCACTGGCTTTTAAAGTCTTATGTTTTGGTTTACATGTAGAACAATGGGGGATGGTTAAGTTATTGAACAAAAAAACAGAGCCGGTTCTGGCCATAACCAAGTGAAAACCAAGTCTAGCTTCAAGAACTATGGACAGAACCCTAGATTGTGAACTTTTTGCTTGAGTTTGGGGGTTGGCTTGAAAGATTTCATATTTATTCTTGAGTACTAAGTTCAGCTTTTGGGTTTATTGATATATATATATAATATGACTTGGGCTTGGTTTGTAGTTTTACATCATTATGCATTTTTTTTTAACATTCTTGAAAGACTCTGTTTCTGTGCTCTGTGTTAAAATGTAGGATTCATGTGCAACTGTGTGCTTCCTGCAACCATAAACGCGACCAAGCTTGGGAACAACCGAGTCAATCAAGACAAACCATGTGAAGCAGAAGCTGAGAAGAAGAAACTGAGCAGAGAGAGTTCGCCATCATCTTCCTCTCCTTCAGTTCAAGTTCGTGGTCGAAGCAGGAAAAGGCGTCCTCGTCGTGCCATGCAACCTTCATCGACATTGATTCTCAGCTCTTCCACCACTTGACCATAAATAAAATTCACCTTTAATGTTGTTAAACTAGTTGCAGTTGTGCTTTGTAATCTTGTTAAAGAAGTAAAGAAAAGAAGAAGAATCAATCTATGGAGTTGCTTTTTATGAAACTACAAGGAGAATATATTCCATAAACCTTTTAAACTGATATATCACTTTCAGCAGTATCTATTCAAGAAATTTTAAAATAATAAAATATCATTTGCAAACCAAAACTTAAATGATGAAAAAGCAACATGAGCCAACAACACCAAAGCTTAAGACAAGAGCATAACATTTGATATAGTAACTCATATATATGGCAAACATTATATCAAGGGTGGGTAACAATAATCAAATTTAAAGTTTTTTGACTGTGATTGTGTAACTTTCAGGCTTGTTTTTCGTGCAACCACTCAAAAAACTCGTCAAGAATCAGTGGCCAAGCAAGTTCTGGATTGTAGTTGGTCATGTCTGGGAAACTTATCTGTAATGCACAAAACAATTCAAATTAGATGCAAATAACACTTGGTGCCCAGTGAGGAGGAAGTCAATATGGAAAGTACCTCATTGCAGAATCGATAGAATCCCTTCCATTGGTCCATGTTGATGACTTTGTAATCATTCTGTATCTGTTCATAATAGGTTGACATGATTTCACAACTTATAACAACTTTGAAAGAAAGATAAAGAAGATGGAGACAAACCTTTAGATAGTCGACAAAGTAGTCAACCTGTGCACGGAATGTTGATCCTAAGACCATATCTAGGAGTTGACATATAGTCTCAATGTCTAAGAACTTCTGTTTTTCTTCTGCATGGATAATAATAACAAATAATAATAGTTATATAAAAGGTCACACAAATCATATAATTTCATGTTTTCATAAGGCAGTTGGTAGGTGATATTACCTGTCAAACAATACTGGAAGGCATAAGCATAGAAATTTGCAAAATTCGATGGGTTTCTGACCTGAAATAACGAATAAACATTAACGCAATTCAATCTTTAGGATATCAAGAAGATGTTAATCAATGTTAAATAAAGAGATCAAGCAATGATGAGAACCTCTTGCTCGAGCTCTGGAAGGGCTTTCTTCAACTTTGTGATCGTGTCAACTTTTAGCTCCTTGAATGCTATTCTCCATTCAGCCTATTACAGGTGTACAAAACGAGTTAAAATCATACACAAAAAGTAATAAACAAGAACCTAATCTTCAAATATCAAAGGAAAAAAAGGTTTGTGACTCAATGGTTTTTGATGTAATCATCATGGAGCACAATGTGATTACCTTGGTGAAGTAACCTTGTCTTTCAGCCTTCATTCTCCTGTGAAAGAAGCGAGTTAGAAAAAAAGGGGTATAAAGGATATGCACTTGTGCTCGGAACCAAGACATATAAAGAAGAAGAGTAATGGGGGTACCAAGCTAGCATCAAGATCCTGATATCGGTATGAGGAACTTCCAAACTGGAGCAAAGTTTCTCAATTCCTTCTGGACTGTTAGATGTAATAAAAAGAAGAGTGTTAGAACTTGTTGATGAATGAGTTACATTCTAAAAAAAAAGAAGAGGAATGTGATATTTTGAACTTACTCAATGACACCAGAAGATGTATTAGCATACTTATTAAACAATTGATCTGTTCCATCCATCTCTTTGGACGACTTTTTCTTACTAGAAGCTGTACCAAACACAAAGATTGTTGTCATAACCAAGTAGAAAACCCCATAACATCGAGTTTTTTTTTCTTAGATTAAGATGAAAATCACAAAAAGCGAATTCTAGGTTTCTATGATAATAAACCCTAAGGCGAGTTATGTTCTTGTGGTACCTGAGGGAACGGGATTAGTGGCTGAAGAGGTAACTGAAACAGGTTTACTCCGTTTCTTGGAGGGCTTGGACGCAGAAGGAGGCATCTAAACTGCAAACAAAGTGCACACTCACGAGGGGGAAGCTTCTAGCTCAAGGAATTATGGAGGCAAAGGAAAAAGAGACAGAGAGAAGCTTAGGTCAATTTATCGTCTTAGCTTTTATACGTATACACGCTTTTATAGACGGATAGACCTTTACTTCATAAAACTAATATTATTTTGTTTGTTTGTTAAATTTCCTTTTTTTTCAACTTACCCTCTCTTTTTTTTCCTTAACATCAATATACCAATTTTCTAAAAAGTTTATTTTAATCAGACATCTTTTATTTTATTTCATGTATATCAAATAGTTTTCTATTGTAGATTCTATAATATACTTTCTAAAATCAACACAATTTTTAAGAGATATTATTTACTTCAACAAAATTTATGAACTTTATATGCTATATATTTTTTTATATTTCCAATCTAATTATTACTGGTTAAAATATAATTCAATATACAGATTATGATTTTTATTTAATATACGGAAAAAGTATTATTTTAGAAAAATTGTTTAAAAAAATTGTTTTGCTCATTAACAATTTACTGTCTAGACGGAATTTTAGAACATTGCAAAATACAATTAAAAATAACAATGCATTTTGGTCAGTTTCTCAAGAGAAGAGTTTACTTCCCCTTCTACATCTTTTTGTTTTTGACCTGAGAGTTTCACATAATATTTATAAGATTTGGCAAGTTTCTAAAACAGAAACAAATCAAAATCATTCACTTCACGCTTCTAAATACTGTATAACATACACGACAAAGCCAACCGAGTCTGTTCCACTGACCACTAGTGAAAAAATAAGACCCTCCTCCTCCTCAAAGAGATATAAGTAATCAATGGGTCACTAAGCTGGTGTTTGGCCTGTCTCTGAGAGATATAGAGAGAAGAGAGAGACAGCATCTTGCAGATGTGATGATCTTACATCTTCTGGTAAAGGAGCTTTGAAGGCTGTCATAAAACAGCTTAGCTGAGACTCTCTATCAGGATACACACTCAGACCTGACAGAAGCAACTCGCAGATTTCCTCTGCCATCTTCGAGTAAGCGACTCTGCCATCAAACAAGTAAGAAAGCTTGTGCGTTTATTTTAAGTTGTAACCAAATTCAATAAAATGCTAAGAATTTGTTTTTGTGATAAAACTTAGGATGTCTATGAGATGTTTGACCCGTATCTGTCCACACAGCAAACTTGAGCTATGTAGTCATCAGAAGCCAACTGCCTTAGTTTTGGAGCAATTACTATGGATGCCACCAAATTTAGAAGGATCCATCCAAAACTGCTCCATTATGTATTACTGTCTATGTTATGATAATAAGTAAGAAGAGTAACTATCCTACGATTGATTTAAATCTTATACAATCCGGTGGACGACATGAACGAACAAGGATCAAACAAGTGCACGCAAGTAATGACTAGTTCTTAACGATTTAATGCTATTGGCAAGTATAAGACATGTGAAGTAGTTACCTGGCTTCAACTGGTAATCTATCACCCCAAACAGCCAATGACTCGTTTAAACGACCGACAAAACTTCTGCACGACTCGTTTCTGCTCTCAGGGGAGTCCTGTCGAAGCAAAAGTTGTGTTGCTCGTGTCATGCATATAATTTACACTTCGAGAAAGTGATCATAGTGACCATGATCATAGGGAGCTTAAACTAATTTCGTTGAGTATCAGTACAATAAATTATATATTGTATAGCCAGCTTGGTCAACAGCCACTTAATTAAAGTCTAAGCAATCTGAGAGCTCTAGGAGTTGAATCTCAAATTTAAGATTCTAAGTAAACGTACCAATTCTAGCATTGTATTAGCATCTTCTTCCAGTGAACTCTTTAGTAAATAGAAAGACATGTAAATCCCAGCACCCAAGTCCCAGTTTTCAATCTCAGACTTGCGATCGTCCATCGAAGTAGCAATTCTCCATATTTCTGAATGGTTAGCTGCATTTATTAAAGATAAAACAGATCACTCCAAACAGATCCTTCATACACTACACCGGAGTCGTGTTTCAGTTCAGCAATTGGGTCTGCACATAAGGAAATGAAGGAGCTTACCTGACAAAAACAATGAATGAGAAACTGATGTCATAAAGATGGAATGAGCTCTTTGCCAGTTTGCGCATTCGATGAAGTGGTCAAGAGCCTTTACGAGATCTCCGTGGTAATTGTAATAGACTGCCTGCGACAAAGGAAAAAAACAGCAATGGGAAAAGGTTTTCCATTTATGCCCACGAGTACCTTTAACAGGAGTGGAAAAAAGGGGGTTTCATAGTGTCCCTACCAGGGCTTCGTGCATCCATTCAGAAGGGATACCCAAGTCCTTGATAAATTGCCGCTGCGATTCCATAGAACTCCAAGTTTCACAGAATTGAAACAAGATTTCTCGAATGACAATGACGTGTAGATATGGATGATCTCTGCGGTAGGGTATGTGAAGAACAACGTATATAGCCCAATGACAAAGGCCCTGAGAGAGAAGCTGGGAAACAAATCCCATATCGATAGCGTGAAGGTCATCTGAAGTGAAAGCTCCAACTGCTTCCAAGATTCCTCGGTGGTGCCAGATCATATGATAGTCAAGTGGATCGTCCGTTGAAGAGAAGGCACTGAACATAGTCTTCAGAAAACCAATTTCTTCCTCTTCTCTGCTGTGAAGAAGCATAAGATAATACAAGAGGTCAGAATGCTTGGTGTTGCTTACAACGCCACCTGCAGTTCCTTCGTCAATATATATTGGGACGGGCCAGGGAGCTTTTTCCTGATCTAGTAGGAGTTGATAATTTCTGAAGATGACAGGCAATGAACTGTCCGGAGGCAGATGATGCCACATTAACAACCCTAGGAATCTCTTCCAGTCAATTGTAAAATCTTGTAACGCATTGTGGATATTACCAGCAAGCAATTCATAAAGCTTAACTCTATCCCTCTCAATGTAATTAAAATCCAGCCCATTCCTTCCCCAAAGGTGAAGCTGCTGCATGATATCATCACGGTTTACAGTTGATCCACCAGCCTGGCTCAACAAACAAGCAAGTCTAACATCTCCCTTAGATATGGCAAGTTCCACAGCTGAATCAAGCTCTCGTCCAGTTAGAAGAAACAACAAGTGCTCAAGGTAGCCAGAACCATTTAAATCATTCACGTCTTCTTGTACACGGTGACTCACACACTCTTGGAGCCAGCAACTGAATTCTGCTCTTCGGATAAGTGGAAGAGCTTCTGTATCAACTTCTGCAGACTCTTCTTTGACATCATGCATCATGTCTTCCTCATTATCAGAAGCTGCATAAATCGGATGTTCAGTACTCTGTCTCTCAGAAAAGAGAACTTTTATGAGTTCCCACACCATGACTTGGTGAGTCGAAAACAGCTTCGCTGAGGTGGACAACCCAGGAACCTCCAGCTGTTTCTCGATTATATCAATATAATTTCGACAGATATCTGGAAGAAACACACGATCAGTGACAACTTTCTGAAGTTTAAGACTGAAAGAGCCAAACACGACTTCTTCTTCTTCATGATCCAAGTCCTTGTGGAGACTTAAGGGAGTCTCAAATGCAGAGTCGATAAGTTCTTTCTGAACCTTTTCTTTTTTATCCCGAACCACTTTGTCAATTGCTGTCTTCTCTATATTGATCACAGAAGACAATATTCTCTGGGAACTAGAACTGCCTATTGGCTTGCCAGTGTGAAGAAGGACGCCATTTGGGCCCCAACCTGCACGGAACGACCTTCCCATGAACAATGCTGCATCTACAACATTGCGGGAATAGTTATCAGTTAATGGCGTCTCATGGCTGATGTCCAGCTCGAAACCTCCCATTTTCGACTTCCTCACTGCCAGGTTCTTATTTTGTTGGACCATCAGGATACTGCCTGGGGAGCTTTTATCATTACCAGGGTTATACTCCAGCAAAGCAAGCGGCGTTTTCCGCACAACCGGTGGAGTATCTTGTTGACTATTTCTTTGAGAACTTTTCTGTGAAGGTCTTCCGTTTCGTTTACTCAAGGACGTCATTTGATCTCTGAAATCCTCACTTTCGTCAAGATCTTCATTAGGAAACATCAGCATTCTCATTTCTTTCATCTTTCCAGGATCAAGTCCTAGATGCGCTGGAAGAGAGCGAGAAAGCTCTGGCTCAGAAGTTTCCATTTTATCAATGTCACCATTCAGTCCTACATGATTCTCCAGACCGGGGGTCTGATCAGCCATAGCAATATCTTCAGCCTCGTCATCACTCAACCCAAATCTGCTGAAATGGGGAACCAAAAACTTCCATAAACCATCCTCAGGATCAAACGAGATGAAAGTTGCCCCTTGTCTTTCAGCGCTCTGTTTTAATTTATAAGAAACATGGCGGCCACCACGCTCTTTCCCACAAGCTATGTTTACAAAGAGAGTGACCTCAGCAGCCTTGTTAAGCCCCTCGCCAACAGCAGGCTTGGAGCTCTCATCATCATAAACAACCACCTCGTGCCTTTGAAACTTAACAATCTGATCCAAGTCTAAGTTTCTAACGTCTGTACTCCCAAGAAACTTGATATAACCGTAACCAATCCTCCCAATAGTGAAATCAGGAACGCGGCTGCAATAACCGGGGGTTTCAATTTCTCGCTTAACCAGCTCGTTCATGGACGGCTTCAAGAAGTAGTCAGGTGAATTTAACGACGGCAATGAATCTATGTAATGTGCACATAAGATAGAATCTCCATCTAAAGAGATTCTTCTTCTCTTTCGTGAGTCCAAACTTGTAGCCATCGTTGAGATCTCTGTCAACAAAAGTTCAAATTCAATATCAGATTATAAAATACGAAAACATGAATAGCAAACTAAAGCTCTACTAGAAAAGAGATTCCAAAGACATACGTGGAGCTGGAAGAAGAGAAAGAGATGCCATGATTGACCGAAACGTCGAAGAATCCGATACAGCGCACCAAGGTAAAGCGGTTTTTGCCGTAGCTTATAGTCTGTGATCGTACTGCCCCTTTAACGAATCCATAGCTCACGGACGGCGGCGACGATCTAAAACCCTCCTGAAGGAAGCTCTTCTTCTTCTACTACTTACTACACACACTCTAAGCCGCTGGAGGAAAAGGAGGTAAAGTGCTCTTTGTCAGATCTGCCAAGTTTCCGTTTTCCAACCCGACCCGTAAAACATATAAATTGTTAATAAATGGGCCTAAAAGCCCAACAGTTAGGCCCTTTTTTTTTTTTTTTTTTGGGGTGAGTTTAGCGTCAGATAAACGTTTGTCCTGACGTAACTCTGACGCGGGAACGTCAACAAGACGCAGGGTGGACCCTTTATAAATAATGCTTCTCTCCCATTTTTTAATTTTTGTGAGACTCAATTCGTTTTCCCTCCTCTTCTTCTTCTGTTTACCGGAAAAAGAACTTATCTCCGACGACAGAGCTTCCTAGGTATCTCTCTCATCCGATTTTCCCTCTGATGAAGCTCGTTGAGGAGCATTACTCTTGCGATTTTGTCTTCTAATTCTGATCTTTTTTAAAGTTATTCCGACGAGCTCGTGATAATGGCTACCGAAAACACTAACCCTAACAAATCCTATGAGGTATAACTCTTCTTCTATGTTGTTTCTATGGCGTTTGATAACTACTCTCTTTGGTTTTCTGCTTGCAAGATTCGTAGACTTCAATCTTGTTTGTATCTTTGACGTGCAAGGTTACTCCATCACCCGCAGATTCTATCTCGAGCTTAAGTTTCAGTCCAAAAGCTGATATTCTCGTCGCCACTTCTTGGGACAATCAGGTTTAATCTTGTTTGATATTTTTCTTTTCTTTCATGGTTTTTATAATCTGACTTGTTAGTCGTGGATGGATTCATAGGCTTTCTCTTGTATTCTTTTGCATGTTCACACTCTGCAGTCTCTATGTTGTAGGTGAGGTGTTGGGATATATCCCGTAGTGGAACCTCTCTAGCCAGTGCTCCAAAAGCATCTATATCTCATGATCAGCCGGTAATCTTCTTTTTTTTTCTTTTTGCTTTCTTTCTTTCATCTTATCTTTCTTTCGGGTCTTTTGCATAGAATAATCTGATGATTCTTATATCTTTTCGTTTTCTTGTGATGAAGGTCTTGTGTTCTGCTTGGAAAGATGATGGAACCACTGTGTTTAGTGGAGGATGTGATAAGCAAGCCAAAATGTGGCCCTTGTCGTCTGGTGGTGAACCTGTTACTGTTGCTACGCACGATGCTCCTATTGTTGATATGGCCTGGATCCCCGGAATGAATCTCCTCGTTACCGGAAGCTGGGATAAAACACTGAGGTATAAGAATGGTTTGTTCATTATGCTTAATCTATATGCGTACGTAGTAAGGTTTAGTTTAACAATGTGTATTGGTTTTTGCCTTCCAGATATTGGGACACAAGGCAGCAAACTCCTGTACATACACAACAGCTTCCAGATAAATGCTATTCGTTGTCTGTGAAACATCCTCTGTTGGTTGTCGGAACTGCAGATAGGAATCTGATTGTCTTCAACTTGCAAAATCCTCAGGTACCGTTTTTTTTTGCCTTATTTTTTTCTTATATTTATGACTTGTGTATGAGCTCTGAGTGCTAAGAATGCTGCGCAGCACCACATCCGTTCGAGAATTCATGATCTATTTAGCACCATATGGATATAGGATCAATTGAATAAGCATCCGCGAGTAACAAGTCTCGTAACTCATGAAAGTCTTTCGGCCATTAGATTTGCTATTTCCCTTGTGTAATGAACTTCTTTTTTTGTTAATTTGGTAAACTGCAGACCGAATTCAAGAGAATCGTGTCACCACTTAAGTATCAGACGAGGTGTGTTACTGTCTTCCCTGATCAGCAAGGGTTTTTGGTATGTCTTCTTGTGTACATATAGTGTCCTTTTCAAGCTTGAGAAGTTTCTGTTGGTTATTTTAGTGACAAATAAAGTGTATAATAACGTTGGTAGTTGTTTAATCAGTCTCATCTTATCTAGATCACACAAAATGTTCAATATGTAATCTAATGCTCTCTCTCTCACTGTAGGTTGGTTCAATTGAGGGGCGGGTTGGTGTCCACCATCTGGATGATTCTCAACAGAACAAAAACTTCACATTCAAATGCCACAGAGATGGGAATGAGATCTATTCTGTCAATGCTCTGAACTTCCACCCAGTAAGCTCTTTCTCTATGGCTATGTAGTCTTAAGCTTCAACACCATGAAAGTAGATTGTGTACAGATGGTAACTGTTTGAGTTGTGTACTATGAAGGTACATGGCACTTTTGCCACTGCTGGCTCCGATGGGGCTTTCCATTTCTGGGACAAGGATAGCAAACAAAAACTCAAGGTATCATCGTGTTGCATCTCTGTTTTTCATTGAGTTTTTTTGGTCTTGTTAATATCTAACAGTTGTGTGCATTGCATTGTTCACTGACGAATGTCAGGTCATGTCAAGGTGCAATCAGCCAATTACTTGTAGTTCGTTTAACCACGATGGGTCCATATATGCGTATGCGGTAATACTTCATCTTCTTTGTTTTTCACTCTTTTATCATATGATGTTACATGTGCAAAACCGAAAGAGTATTTTTCATCATAATACAAATGAGATAAAGTAATGTTTTTCTTTTGATTTGTATTGTAGTCGTGCTATGACTGGAGCAAAGGTGCAAAGAATCACGACCCTGCAACTGCGAAAAGCAGCATCTTCTTGCACCTGCCACAGGTGTGTGTAGTGTGTAACTCTCAACTCATAAAGTAGTAGTAGTAGTGTGTATTGATTTGGTTTGAATGAATTGCAGGAAAGCGAGGTTAAGGCGAAGCCAAGAGTAACAACCGGCAGAAAATGAGATTTCAATATTTCATCATTGCTTTTAGTGTGATTTCTTCTTCCCTTTAGCGGATGGTGTTTTTTGCTTTCCTCATATCGTTTTGGTCTTAAACATGATTGTTTTGTCTAAACAGTAAGTACTACTCTGACTCTCTAAAACATAATGAAAAACATTTTCCTTCCTAATGCATCTCCTTATTCTACAATTGACAAATTATTAGTATAAGTAAATAGACAACATTATACGCATTTTTCATATAATATACACATTTTTTTTTCTTTTGTGGAACAAAATATCATCCAAAACGGATCAATCATGCAAGTGTCTTGCCATAGTTAATGCTTTTTAATCTCTTTCTTTTACTGTGAGCAAAATCTCCTAAATGTGGTTATGGTTATGGTTATTTTGGCAAGAACAGAGAGAGAGAGAGAGGGAGAAAGAGAAAAAGACAAGTGGAAGTTGATTAGTGGAAGCAGGAGATGAAAGCGGGAGTGAAGCGAAGGACCTGGACGTTCCCCATTGCAAAAACTCCCGCTCCACACTTCTCTCTGTCTCTCTACTCCTTATATAAACACTGTAACTTCAACACCAGTTTCTTACAAAAATAATTTTACAAAAAAATATTTTCTTGTTTCTGTTTTTCTCCATTTTGTTTCTTCTGTTTCGTTAAAATAACAACAGAAAAAAGAAAAAGAACAAGAGAAAATTATCAAGTTTGAAAACAAACACATAAAGACTGCAGAGAGAAACTTTGAAAATATCTGTCAAGAAAGAGTTTTAAAAAGAAAAATTTACACAAGAAAACACCCCTGTTTCTGTTAAAAAAAACACAAGATGGCGGCAGGGAAAGATTCTAGCTGGGACGATATCAAGAACGAAGGCATAGACCTCGTTAGTGTCCTTCTTCTCCATCTTAGCTTACGTTCGATATCTTTTTTAGCACGCTAACTTTTTTTTTGTTGACTGAACAGGAGAAAATACCAATAGAGGAGGTGTTTACGCAGCTGAGATGCACAAGGGAAGGACTTACGAGCGACGAAGGCCATACTCGTCTCGAGATCTTTGGTCCTAACAAGCTTGAAGAGAAAAAGGCAAACACCTTGAACAAACCTTTTTCCATTTTATATCTGTTTCTTCACTCCCAAGAAAACCTGTTTTTTTTAAACATGTTTCAACTCTCACAGGAAAGCAAGGTTTTGAAGTTCTTAGGGTTTATGTGGAATCCTCTCTCATGGGTCATGGAGTTGGCTGCTATTATGGCTATCGCCTTGGCCAACGGAGGAGTAAGAGCACCTTTAATGGTGGCTCTTAGGTGGGTTCTTAAGGGGTGGGGCCCACCAAAAAATAAAAACCCACCCCTTAAAACTCTTCTGTAAGAGCTCGGTTCTTAGACTATTCATGGGCCCCACGACACGTGGCGGCCCATGATTGGTCAATTTTTTTTTTTTTTTTTTTTTTTTTTTTTTTTAAATCCAACAGAAAAAAAAAAAAAACCTAAGAGCCCATTAGGGGCTCTTAGGGTTAATCTTGCTCTAAGTCACCTTAACTATCTCATCGTCATCTTTCTCACTTTTAACACGCTGAAACAACTTGCAGGGAAGGCCACCGGATTGGCAAGATTTCGTGGGTATCACGGTTCTTCTTATCATTAACTCTACCATTAGCTTCATTGAAGAGAACAACGCCGGAAACGCAGCAGCCGCTTTGATGGCCGGTTTAGCTCCCAAAACCAAAGTAAGTTTTACCAAAAAAAGTAGTTCACAATATGTACTAGCAAAAATACTAATGCATATCACAGCTTCTGAGAGATGGCAAGTGGAGTGAGCAAGAGGCAGCTATATTGGTTCCTGGAGACATTATCAGCATCAAACTGGGTGACATTGTTCCAGCAGATGGTCGTCTCCTGGAAGGTGATCCTCTCAAGATTGACCAATCTGCTCTCACTGGTGAATCTTTACCAGTAACCAAGAACCCTGGCCAGGAAGTTTACTCTGGCTCCACCTGCAAACAAGGAGAGTTAGAAGCTGTTGTGATCGCCACTGGTGTTCATACTTTCTTCGGCAAAGCAGCTCATCTTGTAGACAGCACAAACCAAGAAGGCCATTTCCAGAAAGTGTTGACTGCTATTGGGAACTTCTGCATCTGCTCCATCGCCATAGGTATGATCATTGAGATCGTTGTCATGTATCCTATTCAGCACCGTTCGTATAGAGATGGTATAGACAATCTTCTGGTGCTTCTCATTGGAGGTATCCCTATTGCAATGCCAACTGTTCTGTCTGTCACCATGGCCATTGGATCTCACCGTCTCTCTCAACAAGGAGCTATCACAAAGAGAATGACAGCTATTGAAGAAATGGCTGGGATGGATGTTTTGTGCAGTGACAAGACTGGAACTCTTACACTCAACAAGCTTACTGTTGACAAGAGTATGGTTGAGGTTTTTGTCAAAGACTTGGACAAGGAACAGTTGCTTGTGAATGCAGCAAGAGCCTCTAGAGTTGAGAACCAGGATGCTATTGATGCTTGCATTGTAGGAATGCTTGGTGATCCCAGAGAAGCAAGAGAGGGCATCACTGAAGTCCATTTCTTTCCTTTTAACCCTGTGGACAAGCGTACTGCTATCACTTACATTGATGGTAATGGAAACTGGCACCGTGTCAGCAAAGGCGCCCCAGAGCAAGTAAGAAAATGCATATCCTTCTCTTAAGAGTTTTTAAGTTCTGTCCCACTGATTGTTCTCTGTAATCTGTAGATCATTGAGCTCTGTAACCTTCGAGAGGATACAAAAAAGAGAGCTCATGACATCATTGACAAGTTTGCTGACAGGGGACTTCGTTCTCTTGCTGTTGGCAGACAGGTAAAAGCTTTTATAGTACTAATCCCAAAACTTTTAAAGACAAGTATATGTTTCTTTCTTTATTAAAATGTTCTTTTCATGTTTTGGCTATTGCTAGACTGTCTCTGAGAAAGACAAGAACAGCCCTGGAGAGCCATGGCAGTTTCTTGGTCTGTTACCTCTCTTTGACCCTCCAAGACATGACAGTGCAGAGACAATCAGGCGTGCTCTTGATCTTGGTGTAAATGTCAAGATGATCACTGGTGACCAGCTCGCCATTGGTAAGGAAACTGGTCGTAGGCTTGGTATGGGCACCAACATGTATCCTTCTTCTGCTCTACTTGGACAGGATAAGGATGAATCTATATCTAGTGTTCCTGTTGATGAACTCATCGAGATGGCTGATGGATTCGCCGGTGTCTTCCCTGGTAAAACAATCACAAAACTAATGAAAACATGTTCTCTTAATGGATTAATGTATTCACTAATGGAATCTGTCTTGATTAGAACACAAGTATGAGATTGTGAAGAGGCTCCAGGAGATGAAGCACATTTGTGGCATGACTGGTGATGGAGTGAACGATGCTCCAGCTCTCAAGAGAGCTGACATTGGAATAGCTGTTGCTGATGCAACTGATGCAGCGAGAAGTGCATCTGACATTGTACTAACCGAACCAGGTCTCAGTGTCATAGTTAGTGCTGTACTAACGAGCAGAGCCATCTTCCAGAGAATGAAGAACTACACAATCTATGCAGTTTCCATCACAATCCGTGTAGTCATGGGCTTTATGCTTCTTGCACTCATATGGAAGTACGACTTCTCACCATTCATGGTGTTGGTAATAGCGATCTTGAATGATGGTACTATCATGACGATATCAAAGGATAGAGTAAAGCCTTCTCCACTTCCTGATTCATGGAAACTCAAAGAGATATTTGCCACTGGTGTTGTTCTTGGTACATACCTTGCAGTGATGACTGTTGTTTTCTTCTGGGCTGCAGAGAGCACTGACTTCTTCTCGGTAAGAGAAATCAACCTCACTATAAGGACTTTCAAGTAAGTGTCTCTGATGATCAGTTTGTTTCTGGTGCAGGCAAAGTTTGGAGTGAGATCTATCAGTGGCAATCCACACGAGCTTACAGCAGCTATTTACCTCCAAGTTAGTATCATTAGCCAGGCGCTTATCTTTGTCACAAGGTCACGTAGCTGGTCATATGCTGAACGTCCTGGCTTCTGGTTGATAGCTGCGTTCTTCATAGCTCAGCTGGTGAGTTAAACCTTCAGTCTTCTTGAATACAAAGCCTCAATATACTGACAATGTTCTTGTTTCTCTTGACATAAGATTGCTACTATCATTGCCGTGTATGCAAACTGGGATTTTGCAAGAATCAGAGGTACTGGGTGGGGATGGGCAGGAGTTATCTGGCTCTACAGTATAGTTACTTACATTCCATTGGATATCCTCAAGTTCATCATCAGATATTCACTAAGTGGTAGAGCTTGGGATAATGTCATTGAGAACAAGGTGAGAATAAGAACACTAGTCCTTTGTTGCATTACTGTTTCTAACTTTGTTCCTTTTGTTCAGACCGCTTTCACGTCAAAGAAAGACTATGGAAAGGGAGAGAGAGAAGCACAATGGGCACAAGCTCAACGTACCCTTCATGGATTGCAACCTGCTCAACCCTCAGAGATGTTCAATGATAAAAGCACTTACAGAGAACTTTCAGAGATAGCAGATCAGGCCAAGAGACGAGCTGAAGTCGCAAGGCAATTGGCTCTAGCAACTGATTAATCCATTAGATTCTGCTTCCTCAGAATATGGCCTTGACACTTTTTTTCTCTTAAAAATTTTCAGGTTAAGAGAGCGTCATACCTTGAAAGGCCACGTGGAATCAGTAGTGAAGCAGAAGGGACTTGACATTGAGGCTATTCAGCAACACTACACCCTGTGATTTCAGAAACAAGTGTTTCTCAGTTTAGTTTAGAACCAAAACCCACAAGAGTATTGAATAATAAACCACCACCTTCATCATTAGAAAAATACTGCAAAAAGAAAAAGAAAACAAATGTTTCTTTTATGAGCAGTGGCTGTTGGCTGCTTTATTTGTTTTGAGATATTCTTGTTTTTATTGCATTTACAGAACTAATAAGATTTTACAATTACTTAGAATTCTTTTTTCACCATTGAGTTTAGTTTCTAGTCATAAGCCTGCCAAAAGGAAAATGCAACTAATAAAAGCTTACAGACTTAGAGCACCCTCAACCCTAAACAGTCCTATGGGGTGCTTATTTTTTTTTTTTCTTTTCTGATTTTCTTTTTTTTTTAAAAAAAAAAACGAACGAATTGCGGGCCGCCACGTGTCAGTGGGACCCGCAAACAGTGCAAACATCAATGCTTAAACAAGCACCATAAACACCCTTCTTGTGGGACCCACCAACTATTATATCATTTTTTTGTCTAAGCACCCCCTTAATGGTGCTCTTAACAGTTTTACTTAGAGCATGATTAAATGGGTATCTTATTGGGGTCTCTTGCACTGTTCGCGGGCCCCACTGACATGTGGGACCCGTGAACAGTGCAAGAGACGGTTCTAAAATCTCTTAAATAAGAACCGTCTCTTGCACTGATCACGGGCCCCACTGACACGTGTCGGCCCGCGATTGGTTTTTTTTTTTTTTTTTTTTTAAAAAAAAATCTGACACACAAAAAAAAAAAAAAAAAAAGTAAAATTTAAGAACCCCATTAAGGGGTTCAGGGATAATCATGCTCTTAGATACTTGAAGAAAAGTGTAAATAATATGATACCTGTTTTGCTAAAAAATGTAAAATATTAGTTCGCTGACTGCTATCGAACAATCGAAGGATAAGGTACTTTTCCGAGACTGAGAGAGAGACGTATGTAGTTATGTATGTGTTCGTCTAATATGAATATCAACACTTAACAATATGGATGTGTACTGCACGAACACATTACTGTCAGGACACGTGCTATTTACACTTTGGTGTTAACTAACACACATCGATGCTTTATGCTTACCTTGCAACTGAAACGTGTCTAAAAGTAATTCACTCGCAAACCCTATTTTTAGTATGTTTATTACTGATTTATTTTTTCTTCAACTTAATACTATCCGAATTTAAATTTACTAAAGAACAATCTCGGGTGTATGAAAAGCTGTTAAACTTGTTAAGTTCTGTTTAGAAGAATTTGATATTTAATGGTTAGTTAAAACTAATTGATGATTTAATAAAGAAAAAGAATTATCTAGTACATTCTTTTTGTCTTGTGAATTATAGGTTCTTTACAAGTGTCTAGCATGGATTATGCGGTCATATCATATGTATTTCCATACTGCAAAACCACAAGTAAGGGCTTGACGTGACCAACAAATTGAATAGTCATGCACGATGCTACCCTACTATTCCAACACACGATTGAATTAAAAACACTGCCACAAATGTTCTATGCCACGTAGGTAGTTAAGAGGGTTCCACTTCTATCAAGAAAGGAGAAAATAAAAATTACTATTATAAAAAAAAAAGAGTAACTCAATATATATACAATATCCACCCATTAATTTGCCACAGAGATTTCTTCCTCTCTACTTTTTCGTCACCACCACCATCTCTCCCTCTCTCTAAAACGGTTGAAGATACCGACCATGTCAGGCGAAAACTGGACTCACGTGGCCATGTCTGACGACTCGTTGGTGGCCGACGCGCTGCTTCAGCTCCGTCACTCCGAACCGCTGAAGAAGAGAGACGCATCTCTTGTGAAGCTCAAGTGGAGCGTGCGTCAACGGAGATCAAGAAAAGGAGACCAAACGCGAGCCAGCCCCACCACTCCTCTTTCCTTGAGCTACGCCACGTCTCTCAGCGGCGGTGTTACCACCGTGGAAGGCCTTGATGAGTCCAGCGCCACCGTAAAACCCTCTGAGACCATTAGATCTAAGGTTTGTCTGATAATTTTCACTCCATTTTTGGTATTTGAAAACTCTATGATGGCCGTAATAGACACTTAGACCATCTCCAGGGTTTTTAGGAAGGGGTTCTTAGCGAGATTTAAGAACCGGTTCTTAACTTTAACAAAGAAAAAGTTAAGAACCCCACTTAAGAACCCGGAGTTAATCATACTCTTAGGTACTGTTTATGTGCGTGTGTGACGAACATATCCCTCGTGAGTCGTGATGCGGTGTGTTTTATATCCTTTGCCTTACCCTACAGGAACGAGACTTTTTAGTTGTTCTCTTGTGGGTATTTTGGTCATTTAGAATCCACGATCGGCTTACTCGTGAGATCATCATGTAGGTACAACGACTTTTGGTTGACAGAAATACCCTCACCGTGGACTCAAAATTAGTTTTTTTTTTCTTTTCCAAGAAAACAAATCTATCTTTTAGATTTAGTTGTCTTCTTGGAAACATTTCTCGATTTGAGTTTGAAACTGATGAGTTCGGTCCTCTCTGCTTTTTTGCTCTTTTTGCAAACAAAGAGTCACGTTTCCCACTTTTGGTGCATCTCTTTCTGCTTTTCTAAAAAGACTAAAGAGCCCCTCACACCAAAGAATGTGTCTTAAGTCAAAATCACCGATGCAGACTTCAATGCTGACAAGGAAAAAAAAACACATTCATTACCAATAAAATGATGAAAGTACCCTCTTGTCATAAGATGAGTGAGCTCCTTTAGACGGTAAAGGGTATGTCCGTCAACGCGAGAGATTATCGCTGGCGTTATTTATAATTTATGGGAGGCGTTTTCGTGGAATTGAATTTAGGTTTAGAGTATTGACTGTATGGGTGGATTAGGTACGTGTGTGGTAGAGTTTAGTGGGGAGAGCAGTTATCAAATGTGGCGCAGTGAACAGTTACTAGTATGGACTCAAGACTCGGGACTCAGAGCCAGTGGTCTTGTGATTTGTCTGTCAGGTTATATGTTGATGACAGTCTGTTGAGTTAGACATTTGTTAAGATTGTTTTCTGATTTTCAAGTTGACATTTATCGGTGGTTAATATTTGTTTTCTTTCTTTTGAGATCAAAGTAGAGAGACTACAACTAAAGAAGAGTAGAATTTTTGGGTTTAATAAAAAACACGATAATTAAAGGACAAGTGGTGTTGTGTGGAGAATACGTGACACTAATTGAGGAGAAAGCATGACGTGTGAATGTTACTACCAAACACACGCGTTAATGTCTCAGATCTCACGCTCCACTCACGTGATTCTAGTTCTTGTTTCTAAATAGTATATGCTGCTTCTTCCTCTTTATGTCTTTTTCTTTCTTTTTTTTTCTTTTGAGGGCATAAGTTGTTGACCAAGAAGATTCTTCTAAATCTACACGGTTTGAATTGTTTTCTAAAGATCACACGAAGTTTTAGAGTTGTATTTGTTTAATGCTAACTAGAGATGATTCTTTTGTTAACGTGCCCCTAAAGGCTCTGTTGAATGGTAGGTGTGTGGTTACTTTATAGAAATGATATAGAAAAACAAAACTAAATTTGTTTAATGGTATCAGTTTGGTGTGATTATTGATTTTGAGCTGGCTTTAATCTGGTGGTGTCGTAAGCCATAATCTGAATCTTTCGTTTTGGTGTCCAGGTTTCTCAAACGGGTGCAATAACAACAACATTTCTTTTCAAGAAATCAAGAAAGAAAAAGGTAAACAAAAAAAGACGTACTGCTTCTTTATTTACTGGCACCGTTAATATTAATAATAGTCGTAGCCCTTGACTTTGGATTAGTTTCGACCAGGCAGTATATCCATAGCTTGTTTGAATATGTTGAGATGTATAGTTTTGAGTTCTACCAAGGATATCATTACATATTGGCTAGTTTTGTCTAAAAGTTGCGTCCTTGTGGACAGACTTTGGCGGAGCTTAAAGATGAGGAAGTCATGCTCTTGAAGGAAAGCAAAGGCCTGAAGAATGTACAAACCTCAGTTTGGCTTTCTTCTGTATTTCTCTCTATATATTGTCTCTGTGCTAATCTTAGCATTGGCTATTGTCTTTTTTTTTCTTTAATCAGGAATTAACACGTATGCGCGATTTGGTCGAGGAACAAAGAACAAGAAACATTGCTCTACGGAAGATGAAGGTGACCACGTCTCTCTCTCTCTCTCTCGTAGACAATCACCATGTTCTTTTCTTTTCCTTTCTCTCTAGACATTCACTTATAATTTATCTAACTCAAGTAGATTATATTCTTATCTATACAGGCTGAATCACAATCTGTCTTGTCCTGCAAACGTGCTTTCCTACAAGGCTCCTCCTTCTTGCTCCCTGACCTAAACATGCCATTAGATACAGACATGAGCCCTGAAGTTATATGCTGAATTAACGGCGAGCCATGAGCATATTATTTTTTTGATTTCCATCACACCCATACAACTATACCTCCTTCCACAACCATCTTTTTTTATTTTTTAACTGTAACTATATGAATATGAACAAGATAGTCTAATCCTACATATATCCTCACACCCATTTGGCCATTTCCCGTGGCTGCTGTTCGAGTTTATGTTTCTTGACATATCTTTTTTCTCGAGCTGGTAGTATGACTTTTTTTATTTGCTCTGCCACTCTCTCAAGTGATTCTCGTTTCTCTCCCATTCTCATAGGTTGATATAATCTACATAGATAACGTACGGATATACACTTATTCTATATTTCTTGTTCTCTCTCGTAATATGTATTAATGCAAGATCACATCGGCCTTTCTATCAATGTAACAAGTTACAAACCCTTTTACTACGCTATAATTTGATTAATGTATAACATTAATGTCATATAATCTCTCATTGTTACACTGGACCGATAGCCAAACGGAAATTTGTCCCGTTTGATTATTGCAATTCATTGAGTGAGAGAGCATTTATGTTCTATTTTTGTTTTTTAATACGTTAACTAGTCAAGATCCGTACATTACCGGAAATGAGCATTGTATATAACAGTAATTTTACATACTATTAATTATTTTACGTTTAAAGTATTTTTATATGCTATATACTTTAGTATATATATATTAATTTGAATATATATTAAATGAGAACTTTTACTCATATGATTTTACGATCATTTATATTTTTATAATAAAAAATTTATACCTTTGATCATAAATGTTTTAACGTGAGACTCTTAATAGTTTTAGTAATTTATAATCATTTTAAAATAAATAAATTATACATATTAAAAATGTAAAATTTTATTATATGGTTAATATAATTATTTTATTTTATACTAATAATATTTTTTAACATAAATAATGGAGAATACACAAATTGGTATTAAATATTTATTATTAAAATAATTAATTGTTATATATTATGATATATTATGTAATTCCATAGCTTTTATTTAGGAAAGAAGAAAAATATAATTATATAATATTAATTATAATATATTATATAAAAACTATAATATATATTTTTAATAGACCAACATATGTTTTTAGGGACTTTGAGAAGTATTAATATGTGTCATAGTTAAAATGTTGTAATGCTTCTTTTTAAAAATATAAGGGATGATATGCTTTAAACAAAGGAATTATGTGTCTCTTATGTACTCTTGCTGCTCTTTAGTAATCAGGTATTGTTCTTGTATTATCCGGGACCATATATAGATATATGAACCACACAAGTTGAACATTCAATGGTGGACATATGGGTAGGTTTGTTATAAAGAAACCAGTTCAATGATTGTGATACAAAAATCAATGTCATCTCTGGTGTCAAACTAAATGTTGAAAGCGTTACAATATGATATACTTTGAGTTTTCACCTGTATTTCTAAATTTAGGTGTACTTTGCGCTTCACTTATGCTTTTTCTCTATCTAAAATATCTTTGTTGAAAAATAAACGTGTGACCAATTTGGTTGGATTTAAAACATTTGTTAACCTTTTTTTTTGTAATTAGTAGTTGGTTTGTGTGGTATGAACTATGAAGGGTTGGTTGCTCTTTCGTAGTTGGGAGTTTTGTTGAGCTTGGGGTTAGGGTCAGAAGTGGTCATGGTTTTTATGTAGAGAAGGATGGTCAATGTTAGTATTCATGAGGTCAGAATCAAGGTTAGTGTTCATATGGTCAGGGTTAGTGTTATGTGGCCAAGGTCTTCTTGAAAGTCCTAATAACCTTTGCCTTCACTATTTTTAGGATTAGCGTTCATATGATCGGAATCAAGGTCAACAGTCATGTAGTCATGGTTCGTATTTATGTGGTTAAAGACATTTAGGAAGTCGGCGATTTAGTAAAAAAAAACTTATCAGTAACTAGATCACAAGAAAAAATACAAAAGACTAACTTACGGTTATAAAACCGCAACAAAATGAAAAAATAAAATAAATATTGAAAGTTAACACTTTTTATCGTCAATTGGGAAAGAGATTGAAAATAAGTCTTCCTATTTGTTGGACTGGTTTCATATAGTAAGTCGTCTAAGTTAATTGAAAGCATAAACCGTCAAAATCTGTAAATTTAGAGTGGTCAGGTCGCTAGTGAAATTCTCAATCGCTAACGGATGAAATATCAATATGTGATGGATTAGGGTTGATGTAATTGATAGATGAAAAGAGGGTTAATAAGGATGAGTTTGATTTTTGAATGAGAAAAGTTACAGTTTTGGAGTTAAGTTAAAAGGGCAGTTTAAGAAAATTATCATCACAAAGTCCTTTGACATGCTAAAATGTATGTTAAAGTATAAAGAGTCATCTTAGAAGTATGTTAACATGTAATTTTTTAAATGTTATTAGTAACTACGAGACACGAATAACGTATTATTCATTTCGTTTCATTTTAATTGTCATTATAAGTTTATGTACACAAAATAATAAAATACATAATGTTGTATATTTTAAAAATAAATACACAATTATTTATATACATAATCATATTTTGACCAATAAAAAGTAAATTAAAATTTTTTTTTAATAAATTTTACTTTAAAATTTAAAAATAATATTTATTTTGAAACATAAATTTTCTTCTATAATACTCCCTCCGTTTCAAATTAGATGTCGTTCTGGAGTAAAATTTTTGTTTCAAAATAAGTGTCGTTTACGGTTTTCAATGCAAAATTTATTGGTAATCTTTTATATTCTATTTTTCTATTGGTTGATATAATATGGTTAGGTGTATTGGTAATAGTGTTTTTATTTTAAAAAATGTAAAATTAAATGTTTTCTGTGCATAAACCTAGAACGACAACTAATATGAAACGGAGGGAGTAACAATTAAATTGAAATGAAGAGGGTATATGATAGGGGTCTAGTTATCTGTGCCCTGGGACAGGTGCAGAGTCCTCGTGTTCTTTGTCATCTTTTAAAGTAGGTAAGACTTTTTTGCGTATCCTCTTTATTTGTCTGTTTTTGACTAGATGCATTGTTTCCGTTTCTGTTTATTAGAGAAGACCAATTAAAAAAATGCTAGGTGAATCCTCTTCCTAGGAGGTATCGGTATCCTCTCGAATATAAGTTTTGTTTCACATAGCAAACTTTCCTATGTTTTTTCACAAATGAATATCCACTAAGTTCATATAAATAAAATATTTTACTGCTTTGCTCGAACTCACGAAGTATAAGATTAAAACAAATCACACATTAGTGGTCGGATAGGTACATGACTCTTTATATTCTTAAAAGATGGAATTTGAATCCGTTGTTATCCAAATTGTCTTAATGTGCGATTACCTAAGCGCGTCATACTTTATTATATCTAGTGTCATACTTTATTATACTTTATTATATCTAAATCTAAAAATTTATGAGATTAGTCTTCGAGCCACGGCTCAAAAATCTCCACAATAATTTTAAAATATATATATATATATATATATATATATATATATATATATATATATATATATATATATATATATATATATATATATATATATATAATAGGATAATTTTTTCAAATAGTTTTAACAATATTTTATTACAAAATAATTTTTAAAAAATAGAATAACCAAAATAACATTTTTATTTAAGAAAATTTAATATTTTATTTTTATTTTTAAGATTTGAAACTTTAATCCCAAAACTTCACCGTTTAACTCTAAATACTAAGTTTAGATTAATTAACTCTAAGTATATAACTATATATTTACCTCTTTAATGAAATATTTTAGTCATTTTCTTCTTTAAAAATTATTTTTGTGAGAAAAAACTTTTTAAGATTTTTTTGAGAGTATTTCTATATATTATAATATTGCCCTTTAGATTTTTTTTTGTAGAACATAAGTAAGAACAAAAAAAACGTAGGACCAGCTAATACTAGAAATAGAAACATAAATAGAAATAGGTTGTAAATTTTCTTGTCACCATTTTTAAAAGGGCCTTTTATGAAAAGATTTTTAACATGGTCAGTTTCAAAAGTAATATAAAAACGTTTCTATTGTGAAAATAAGAATTCATATAAAACGTATTGCATTAAATATGCAAAACCATTATTATAATATGTAAGACTGAAAATGAAAGAGTGACTTTATATAGATATAGCTCCTCTCTGCATGATACCAACGGAGAGAAGAAGAAGAAGAAGAGAGAGGGGGTAGATCGGAGATGCCGAAGCTGGTTGAGAAAACGGGAAGCCGACCACCGTGGGTTGGATTAGCAGCCGCCTTATGGGTTCAGATGTCAGCGGGAAACGCTTCAACATTCCCTCTTTACTCCGCCGCTCTCAAAACGGTATTTGGGTTTAACCAGCAACAGGTCACGATCCTGGGCGTGGCTGGTGAGCTGGGAGGGAACATGGGTATACTTCCAGGATACGCAAGTAACAAGCTTCCTCCATGGGCGATGCTTCTCATTGGTATAGCTTCTTGTTTCCTCGGTTACGGCGTTCTCTGGCTCTCCCTCAGTCAAATCGTTCACGACTTGCCTTTCTGGCTGGTAAGTATCAGTTCCATGTTACTTAAAGTAAGGTTGGGGGACATTCCAGTTAAACATTAATCTTATCATCCCACGTTTTCCTATAGTTTTTTTTTATAAAAAAATTTAACACTTGAGTAAATCACCAGTTACATCATTATAGGTTATACATAAACATTGACTATCAAATTTTATAAAAAAATTCTAAAAAAGAATTTAGATCATCTCCAATTCAATACTAAAACTCTATTTAATTGTGATTTTTACACAAAAATATATCTAATCTAACATTAAGATCAAATTATTTTAATGTAACATTGTAATATGACATCAAATTTGGCATGATACCATTCACTGCACTAAACGTTATTCACCATATTAAATTATTCACTTATTTTTTATTAATAAAATATAAATAAATAAAATTAAAACATATAAAGATGTAAATTAATGATCTATAATAAATATTATATATATTGTAATTTAAATAAATTTGTTCTTTTAATATATTATATATTAAAATAATAAATATTTTATATCAAAATATCTTTATTGCAATGTGTTTTATGTAGTACAATTAATTATAATAATTACATATGTTTTAAATATTAAATAATAATAATATAAAAATCGTTTAATGTTGTGGGTGGAATAAATTTATTATTATTATTATTGAAATTGCCTTAAAATAAAAATAGTATGATTTAATACTTAAATAATATTATAGGTGGGAGATGCCCCTAGTAAATGTTTATAGCTTTTAAATTCTTAAATCCGACCCTATTGAGAACATGATCATCCATGGTTCTTAAGTGAGTTTTTTGAACTGTTCGCGGGCTCTACTGACACATAACGACCCGCGATTGGTTCTTTTAAAAAAAAATTAGAAAAAAATAAAAATAAAAAATAAGAACCCAAATTGGGTTCTAGGATAATGTGGATCGTTGATCACTGAACTCACAAGTTGGTATCTCTGTTTGTGATGTTGTTGACAGCTCTTCATAGCTCTAGTTATAGCCACCAACAGCTGCTCATGGTTCATGACAACATCATTAGTGACCAATATGAGGAACTTTCCTATGAGTCGAGGCCCTGTGGCGGGACTTCTCAAAGCCTTAATTGGGATCAGTGGTGCAGCATACACTGTCTTGTTCAGCATGTTGCTTCACCACTCTGCTTCGAATTTGCTTCTGTTTCTCACCGTTGGTATTCCTGTTCTGTGTTTAGCTGCCATGTATTTCATCCGTCCCTGTATTCCTGCTACCGGTGAAGACCCTTCTGAGCCCATTTATTTCACTTTTCTGCTCGGTACTAGTATCCTTCTTGCTGCTTATCTTGTTGTCACGACTGTTGTTAGTGAGGTGTATTCACTGCCAAGCGTACTTAGATATGTTCTTGTAGCTGTAATGGTGTTGTTTTTGTTCTCGCCTCTTGCGGTTCCCATCAAGATGACACTGTTCCGTTCAGACGTCAAGAGCTCTCCACCAGGTTCTTCAGAGAAACTAGTTAAAGAGGAAGGTGAGTCAACCGTGGAAGAACCATTGCTGATAACTTCTACCTTAGATTCAAACCTCGTGTCTCTCTTCCAAGGAGATGATGATGTGTCAGATATAGACATACTTTTGGCTGAAGGAGAAGGTGTTGTTAAGAAGAAGAGAAAGCCTAGAAGAGGTGAGGATTTCAAGATTGGCCAAGTTTTCGTCAAGGCAGACTTTTGGCTGCTTTGGTTTTCTTATTTACTCGGTATGGGTTCAGGCGTTACTGTCTCAAACAACTTGGCACAGATTGGATTTGCTTTTGGTATTAAGGATACTACAGTACTTCTCTGCATCTTTAGCTTCTTCAACTTCACAGGCCGTCTCGCTTCAGGTGCCATATCTGAGCACTTTGTGAAGTAAGAGAATCTCTCTCATCTCATTCATCACTCAAAACAATGTCTATGTTTCTTCCTTAGAAAGAACATCTTCTCCCTTTTACCTCTCAGGTCAAGAACGCTTCCAAGAACACTATGGATGGGAGCTTCACAGCTTGTTATGGTGTTCTGATAGCTTTGAATCTCTGCAAAGCTTTTAGAACTGAAAATAAGAACACGTAAAATACTTTTTGGGCAGAAAAGACTGCCTCTTTTTGGCTTTTCTTTTGATTTAAATACGTAAACAAAAACAAGCAGTTGGAGTTTCAACTGGATCATTGTACCTTGCACCCTTTAACCTTCTCTACCGAGGATGTATGTTCCTAGACCAAGCTTTTCTTATTAACAACAACTTAAAACAAATAACAATAAAATAGAAATAAACTAAACTTCATCTTCAAGTCATCTACTTTTGGTTTGACAATCTGGTCGGGTTCGACATGCGCCGGTTTGGTTCTCCAACTCCATCATTACTCCCCTCCCCAAGATGAATCTTGTCCCCAAGATTCAGTTTCTGAAAACTCTTCAGCTCGTCAGTGTCATGAAAATGATCTTCTTCTTCTTCATCTTCATCTTCACCTATCATTAGTAACAATTGAGAAGTTTTACACATGTGACCAGGAGTATACCTCTCATCACAACTAAAACATAAGCCTAAGCTTCGTTTCCGCTTCATGTCATCCCAGCTCAACCTTTTGGGTACTTGTGAGAGTTGGTGGCGAACAGTAGAGGGTCCATTCTGGTTCGTAGCGGAGGAGATGTTGTGGTTGGGGACAGATCGCCGTTGACGTTGTAATTGATCATCACGCAAACGTGCTAAGTTGATTACAGATTTCAGGGTGTTGGGAGCAAACATACGGATGTGGTCTGAGATTGAAGTGTGTAACCCACCCAAGTAGGAACCTACTAACGCTTTTTCAGACCAATTATCAACCTTGTTCATCAGTCTCTCAAAGTCACGTTGGTACTCACGCAACGTACCGGTTTGTTGGATTTTTGAAAGAGCCTCATCAAAGTTCTCTCCTTCAGTTGGTCCAAAGCGATTCCAGAGCTCCTCCTCAAACGTCTCCCATGGCGAGTTATTTGGGTCGATGCCGAGAGCCTTAGAAGTGGCCAACCACCACTCGTTGGCCTCCTCGGTAAGATGATAGGATGCAAAACTGACTTGTTGAGCTCGTGGTACACCTTGATATGCAAAGTATTGTTTGCTTTTGCTGAGCCATTCAGTCGGATCACCTCCATTGAAGCGCGGAAAGTTAAGTTTGATGTGTCGTTGTGGCTGCGGATTGGATGGTGGATAGTGTGGTGGATGTAATGGTGGTGGTGGTGCAACATGAGGTGGGTATGGTGGAGGTCGTGGGTTGTTTTCTGGTGGTGGATTCGGTGGAGCCAAAGGGACGGGAAGTTGGGTCGCTGCATCAAGGATTGTTGACGGTGGATTAGGTTGAGGAATTTGAGTGACTGCAGGTGTACTGGGTTCGACGCGACGGTTTTGAGCAAGTAGCTCAAGTATGCGCTCCATAGACGTCTTAAGGTTGGACTCCATATTTTGGTATCTTGTTTCCATACCTTGAAACTTGTCGTTCATTCCGGTACTGAATTTTTGCAACTCATCTTGCACAAGCCCCAATCCTGTCTCCAAGTCTTCGAGACGTTCTTTGGTGGTACCCATGGATGGATGATAGGATATGGTGATAGCAAAAAAGAGAGAATAAAAAAAAACTGGGACCAAGAGCCGAGCTCTGATACCAATTGATAGCTTTGAATCTCTGCAAAGCTTTTAGAACTGAAAATAAGAACACGTAAAATACTTTTTGGGCAGAAAAGACTGCCTCTTTTTGGCTTTTCTTTTGATTTAAATACGTAAACAAAAACAAGCAGTTGGAGTTTCAACTCCTAGTAACATGGAACGTGGGAAATTGGAAGAGATGGCTCCTACATACAAGGATGACCAAGCTTTTCTTATTAACAACAACTTAAAACAAATAACAATAAAATAGAAATAAACTAAACTTCATCTTCAAGTCATCTACTTTTGGTTTGACAATCTGGTCGGGTTCGACATGCGCCGGTTTGGTTCTCCAACTCCATCATGTTCACATTCCTCCTCTTTGCCATGGCCATCGACCACACCATTTACCTGGCGACTGCTCTTGCTGGTATAGGCATGGGGTTTCAGCTCTTATCAATCGCCACCATCTCGGAGCTATTTGGTCTTAGACATTTTGGGATCAACTTCAACGTCATACTCTTAGCTAACCCCATCGGTGCCACCATTTTCTCAGCCTTTCTTGCTGGATACATCTACGACAAGGAAGCAGATAAGCAAGGGAATCCTACATGCATTGGTCCTGATTGCTTCAGGGTAACGTTCTTGGTTCTAGCAGGAGTTTGTGGCATTGGAACTCTGCTTAGTCTTATATTGACAGTGAGAATTCGCCCGGTCTATCAAGCTCTATATGCGTCTGGCTCATTCAGGCTGCAGCCGCAATCAGCTGGTCATTGATAATTCCAGGGAAAGTAAGAGAGGCCAAAGATGATATCAAAGAGATAAAATGTTATACCTACTTTGCATTTGTATATTTATATTTATTCATCTGTGAACTGTTGCTCAACCGGCTAAAAACCGGTAGGAAGAACCTTTTGTAACGGCTTCATGGTCATGTTGTAATGTTGTTTGTATCTGTTTGATGTTTGTATTTTTGTTTGCCACTGTTGATAGATATACAGAAACAACAGTTTGCTGGATTTAACTCTCTCTTGGTAAGAATCAAGTCTTGCCTACAAGATATAGTCTCTGGATTTAACTCTCTTTTGGTACAATTCGCGGATCTTCGATTAGGGTCGATTTTAATTAATATATATTTAAAAAATAAAAAATTTATAAATGAATTCATCTACATTCCTATACTGAGCATTATTATCTATGGTTTCTTAATCGGAGTTATTAACTCATAATTTGACTTTTTTTATATTTTTCGGCTAAGAGACAACTCTTATGTCTCTTATTTAAGAGATGGTTTTCTTAGTTTTTCTTAGTTAAAAACTAAAAAAACTAAGAGTCGTGTCTTATCCGAAACTAAAAATTTCGGTTAAGAAACCGAGGATAATGATAACTTTAGTATTGAGGTGTTGTTCTTGTATATCCAAGACCATACATATATATATCACAACACATATTGAACATTCTATAGTCGAGAGATGGGTAGGTTTGTTATACAGAAACCCACTCAATGATTTTGAGACTGAAATGAATGTCATCTTTGGTGTCAAATTAAATGTATTAGTAACTACTACGAGTAAAAGGTCAAATCTACTTGTATGATAAGACGAATAAGTACGTGTTCGATTGCTTTTTGTGCGTTGAGGCCGGTGCAGAGTCCTCGTGTCTTTGTCATTTTAAAAAAATAGGCTAAGATTTTTGCGTATCATCTTTATTTGTCTGTGTTTGACTCGATGCATTGTTTTCGTTCCTGTTTATTAAAGAAAACAAAAAAATGCTATGTGAATCCTCCTCCTAGGACTCTAGGAAGTAACGTTGTATATAGTATTAAATTATAACAAATGGTTAGATTATTAAAGTAATTAAGAAACGAGGTCGTCAAAGACCAAAGCCAATGGCAATGACCTCATGTGTTCAGCGCAAAATCTTCGCATGACAACAAATTATTCCGTTTTGCTTTATGTGAATTATAATAAATACTCCTCGAGCTATAAAATTCTAAATAAGCAAAATATCCTATGTTTTCGGCAAATGAAAAATGTAGACTGTTTTCCTCCAAGTATAAAATTAAAACAAACACATGTCCCCAAGAGAGGGTTGGCCTTGAGATTTTAGGAAGTGTATACAATTTAATTTCAATAATTTAGCGATCTAAAGTTTTTTATACAATTTTTAAAAATATTTTGAGGACTTGAATCTAATGTTTCATCATGTTTGACTCAAAATCTACCTTGCCCCAAGAAGAAATAGAAGTATAAATAGGATGTAAGTTTTCTTGTCACCCAATTGCAACTAATTATAAAAAGATTTTCTAAAACACGATTAGTTTCAAAAGTAATGTAAAAACGTCTCAAGATTCACGCTATTGTAATAAAATAAGAACTCATAAAAAACGTATATGCATTAAATATGTAAGAACATTATAATATAAAGACTGAAGCTTAAAGAGTGACCTTATATAGATTCATCCCCTCTCTGCATCAAAGCAAAGCAGTTCTAAATCACAAGGGGAGAGAGAGAGTGATATAGATCGGAGATGCCGAAGCTGGTTGAGAAAACGGGAAGCCGACCACCGTGGGTGGGGTTAGCAGCCGCCGCATGGGTTCAGATGTCAGCGGGAAACGCTTCAACTTTCCCTCTTTACTCCGCCGCTCTCAAATCAGTTCTAGGGTTTAACCAGCAACAGGTCACGATCCTCGGCGTGGCTTGTGATCTGGGAGAGAACATGGGTCTGCTCCCAGGATACGCAAGTAACAAGCTTGCTCCATGGGCGATGCTTCTCATCGGTGTCTCCTCTTGTTTCCTCGGTTACGGCGTCCTCTGGCTCTCCGTCAGCCAGATCGTTCACGGCTTGCCTTTCTGGCTGGTAAGTATCAGATCGATGTTAGTGATGCATAAAGTGTAGATCTTTGATCACTGAACTCACAAAGTTAGTATCTTTGTTGACAGCTGTTCATAGCTCTCGTTGTGGCTACTAATAGTAGCTCATGGTTCGGCACAGCGTCTCTTGTGACTAATATGAGGAACTTTCCTATGAGCCGAGGCCCTGTGGCGGGACTGATCAAAGGCTATATTGGGATCAGTGGTGCAGCTTTCACCGTCTTGTTCAGCGTCTTGCTTCACCATTCAGCTTCGAATTTGCTTTTGTTTCTCACGGTTGGTATTCCGGTTTTGTGTTTAGCTGTCATGTCTTTTATCCGCCCTTGTATTCCTGCTACTGGTGAAGACCCTTCTGAGCCCATGTATTTAGCTTTTCTCCTCGGTACAAGTATAGTTCTTGCTGCTTATCTTGTTGTGGCGACTGTAGTTAGTGAGGTGTATTCACTGCCAAGCGTACTTAGGTACGTTATTGTGGCTGTCATGGTGTTACTTTTGTCCTCGCCTCTTGCGGTTCCCATCAAGATGACACTTTTCCGTTCGAATGCTAAGAGCTCGCTACCGGGTTCTTCAGACAATCTAGCTAAAGAGGAAGGTGAGTCAACCGTGGAAGAACCATTGCTGATAGCTTCTACTTCAGATTCGAACCTCGGGTCTCTCTTCCAAGGAGATGATGATGTGTCAGATATGGAAATACTTTTGGCTGAAGGAGAAGGTGCTGTTAAGAAGAAGAGAAAGCCTAGGAGAGGCGAGGATTTCAAGATTGGCCAAGTCTTTGTCAAAGCAGATTTCTGGCTGCTTTGGTTTGCCTATTTCCTAGGCATGGGTTCAGGTGTTACGGTCTCAAACAACTTGGCGCAGATTGGATTCGCTTTTGGTATTAAAGACACAACAATACTACTCTGCCTCTTTAGTTTCTTCAACTTCATAGGCCGTCTAGCTTCAGGTGCCATATCTGAGCACTTTGTGAAGTAAGAATCTCTCTAATCTCATCTATCACTCAAAAAACAATCACTGTGTTTGTTTGTTTCTCAGAATGAACCGTGTCATGTGATTCTCTCAGGTCAAGAACGCTTCCAAGAACACTCTGGATGGGAGCAGCCCAGCTGGTTATGGTGTTCTCATTCCTCCTCTTCGCCATGGACATCGACCACACCATCTACGTAGCGACTGCTCTTATCGGGATAGGCATGGGGTTTCAGTTCTTATCAATCGCCACCATCTCGGAGCTATTTGGTCTTAGACATTTTGGGATCAACTTCAACGTCATACTCTTGGCTAACCCCATCGGTGCCACCATTTTCTCAGCCCTTCTTGCCGGATACATCTACGACAAGGAAGCGGATAAGCAAGGGAATACTACCTGCATTGGTCCTGATTGCTTCAGAGTAACGTTCTTGGTTCTAGCAGGAGTTTGCAGCCTTGGAACTCTACTGACTATTATATTGACTGTGAGAATTCGCCCGGTTTATCAAGCTCTCTATGCATCTGGCTCATTCAGGTTACAGCCGCAGTCAGCCGGTCATTGAGGAAACTAAGAGACTAAAGATGATAGAAAATTAAATAAAAATATTATATCTACTTTGCATTGTATTGTATCTTGCAGCATATTTTTTTTTGGGTGGGTGGGTGTGTTCCAAGATTTGTAAACTTATAATTATTCATCTGTAAACTGTTACTGAGCCGGTAAAAAAACGGTAGGAAGAACCTTTTGTAACGGCTTAATATTAATCAGGTTGTAATGTTATTTGTATCTGTTTAATGTTTGTATTAGTATTGTTGATCACCAATTTTAACAGATGTACACTGAAACAACAGAAGATTGTTCTCTCATCGACTACCATCATGTAAGTAAAAGAGCATGTTTGCTGGATATGACTCTTCTTGTCAAGAGTCAAGACAAGTTCCTAAACCACCAATCCAGATCAAATGCTATTACAAAACTAGAAAACTTAACATTCAAAACGAGTCATGCAGTAGAAATGAAAAAAAAAGGAAAAACGAGTCAGTTCAATTATTCTAAATCTAATCAACAAAAACACACTTGGAAACAAGAAAGGTCGTCATCAAACTTCAAGTAGGTTTCAGATTTTGAAACATGGAATCCCACTTAATCTTCTCTTCTTCTTCTTCTACATCGCAATCTTTCTCCTCTTTCAAACCGCAATCAAAAACCGCAGAACTCGAGAAGCTTTCGAGCCTACACGGAGTCCCATTCGTCAGCAAAAGTCTCTCTTCCTTACCGCCATTACCGTTACTCGGCGTCACGGATCTCTTGTTCCTCCTCTTCATCAAAGCGCCTTTCCATCTCCCGTTCCCGCTGCTGCTTCTCGGCGCAACCACCAGAGCACGCGACGACTCCTCGCGTCGGATCCACGCCCTAACGTACTCCGAGAAGCATTTCCCGGTCTTCCTAATCGCGATCAAGACTCTAGAAATCGAACGAGCGGTTAGCGGAGAAGGTTTCTTATCTCGACGAGCGAGCTTGAGGATCTCGAGGCGGTGTTTGGCGATGGAGATTCCCATGCTCTGGAGAAACTCGTGGTTGAAGTAAGCGATGTCTTCGAATTCGAGCTCGTTGTGTGACAAGGAGAGACCGTACTCGTAGATGAGCGAATCTTCGAGATTCGTTCTCGATAGCCATGAGAACCAATCCATTATCATGCGATCGAAGAAGAAAAAGCTTTTTTTTTTTTTTTTTTTTGTGTGTTGGTGAGAGTGTGGTTTGGGGAAGGTAAAGTCGTTTGAGTGTATGTATATAAAAGGAGAGACGGTTGGGGTTCTTTTTGACATTTTTAAAAAGTAGCGGGGCTTACTTGGGAAGGTGGGTAAATGATGGACTAAAGTAGACCAAAGTGAAATTAGAAAGGGTCAAAGTTAAGCATAGATAAAAACAAGTTCACACATCTTTGGCATTGCTGAATGCTGAATGTGTGTGTGTGGTGTGTCCATTAATCACGGTGTGTGAAAATGATGCTTTCCTATATTGCTTTTTGGATCACTATCTCTTTGTGAATATTATACTACTATTCTTCCATTTACAAACTTGCTTATTATATATTTTTGGCAAATCAAAACTTTTATATCAAAATTGTTTTACAACAAAACTACAAGATTGATAGGTAATGAACATACATATATAAATTAAAGTTAAAAGTAAAATCAAAATCAAAATTTAAAACAAATTTTGTTATATATTTTCGTAGTTAATTTTGATTGATATGGATGTCAAAATTTTCTATGATATATCATCTGACAACTAATTTTATAAAATGGTTGTAATTTTAGTCAAAGTAATACCAAATATATAGTGAGTTTTCCTTATAATTCTTTTTCATTTCTTGATTTTTTGAATTTATATTGATTTTTAATTCAAAAATGATAAGAGATAGATGCTGATGCTCAGCTATATAAGAAATGCAGTGAAGGCTGCCGTGACTCTATAATATTAAGAAAAAAACTTCATAGCATATAGATTAATAATATTATAGATTATCTTCGTTGTTGAGCTAAATAAAAACTGTTAGCTTCTATTTAAGTTGAATAGATGTTTGTTGACAAACATAATAAATAGAATGTGGATTTAATTAACTGAATACTTAGTATTATCTTCGTATTTAGGTCAACTAATAACCATACAATACTAATATATATGGAAATTAATATTCGCCTTATGTAGTCAACAAATATTTCCTCTATATTTTTGGGCACAATATTTTTCTGTATTAGTTCTTGTGTAGCCCACTGTTATTATAATTTTTATGGGTTCTTATTACTGACGTCAATGAACATGAACCCATTTTTTAATGTTATCGTCAGATTGGCTTTTTGAATTAAGAAGGAAAGCTAATTATTATTGAGCTTGTGAGCCATTATTAATGATTGTTACTGTGATCGCAAAAACATGGACACGAGTGGATGCAATCATGAAAATTTTAATCCATCACTCAATCAGAACATTGTATAAACATGTCTACATTTGCAACTTGCAAACTTAAAACTTATTGATAGAGACAGATAAAAGACACGATTGGGAATCACGGGTCATGACTCATGACCATGTAGAATTTAAAATGCACTACCAGCCACTAGCTAGCTTCCACTCCAATTTTCGGTTTGGCCATATTATACTATGTTTTAAGGTTATTGATTGACCATACTAACTTCCCATCTTGATCGTATATTTGGTTGGTTACACCATACATTCATTGTACTTTATTCATATAATCGACGACTAAGATTGAATTAGAAGATTTGCATAAACAACAACCGAGGTAAAGTCGGTCGATCATTATACAATTTTAAATAATCAAAGTTATACCCTTTCTTTCCTTGTCATGGAACCAAAGGTATTATAAAAGATGGGTACTATATCTTTATTCATAACCTTTAAGTCGAGCTTAAGTTTCATTACTCCGCTTTATTTTCAAAACTACATCAATCCCGAAGTTCTGAATCATTCTAACAACCGGTTCAAAACGCATAGCTTGAACCATGGTTATATTATATATCGGATACCTAATCAATATTTAAACCCGGTTAAGTGTAAACCAACTTGTTTTCAAACAACATTCATAATGAACCCAAATCACCAAACGATCCAAGAAACACAGAACAAGATAATGAATTGCAGCATGAAAGAGAGATTATTAATAAAAAACAGCAAAATTGCGTGTATATATATATCAATAAGAATCTTGGTCTGTATACAAACATAGAAGTCGTGGGTATGATGAAATCTATGGACTTGGTCTGAACAAACACCATTGATCAAGACCCTAAAGGTGTTGTATGCAGTTACAAAACTGAAGACTTCTGGTTAAGGTATTGGACTGAGAATCTCTGATTGTATAAATCTAACAAGTTCCTGAAAAAGCCGTAAACAAAGTATCAATCTGATTTGCTTCTGAGACTATAAATGTTGCCAAGCGTTCCCACAACACTAACCACCACCGCCAATATTAGCATCAACCACGACACAGATCTTTCCACTACGCTTAACGAATTGCTCTGTTTCCCTAACCTTAATGCTATAAGAGCAGGGAATGTAAAACCAAGTGAGACCGCTGATGTTGCGCCTGTGAACTTGAACGCAGTCCATATATTTGGGATCATGGTCGAGCCAATGTAAATAAGAGCCAGCAAGATCACTGTAAGCCCCAAAGATCTCTTCTTGCTTTCGGACAGAGGAGGCGAGCCTTCAAACAACAATGTATCCACTGTTTCTCTCAATGAGAAATGGATCACAGGGAAGACGAGAACTAGATGAAGAATGTATCCCACTCTGACAATGTAATTCACCGCAGAGCTGAAACGGATACCTAGATCTTGATCAAAGTTGGTCAAGATATCTGATTCAGTATCCTTACCAAAGAGAAGATAACCAGATACAGCAGTTGAAGCATAGACAACAACACAAATAGCTGTCGTGATCCTCCCAACTCGGTTCATCTTATCAGGTGTTCGACCTTCGAGCTCGTTATAGATCGGCTGGACATTGAAATGACAAACGTAAGCGTTTGTCATTATCGGTATAACCACGAGAAGATCCAAAATCGCTTCCTTTGAACCAAAATCAGGACTCATCCTCGGAGCATCAACAGTTCCTTCAACAAGCTTAACCGCTGCGACAGCGAAACAGACAACAACAAACACAACAGCAAGAGCAACGGAAGCAGCTGACGTAACGCTCAAGGAATCAATCTTGTTCAAAGCACAGAGAGGAGCTAAGAAGACAACCATAACTACCAAAATCAAAACTTTACGGTGATCCCAAAACCCATTCCCTAACCACTGATCCAAAACACCAATGTGATGAAGAGAACCAGACATGACGTCACCCATGATGATAAGATAAACGACGAGAAAGCCACCATTGTTAACGATAATACAAATCTCAGAGAAAACCCTTGCTGGCTTCCCTAAGGCGAACTGCACGACCTCTCCGTAAGATCTGGACTTGTAGAGAACTGAGAATCTAACCAAAAGCTCAACACTGATCTCGGATAAAATCGCGATGAGGATAATCAGAACAAACCCAAGAACCAAGCCGAGGACTTTCATGGTCGCGGGCAATGCCATGATCCCGGCGCCGATGATTGATGTGGTGAGGTTGAAAACGGCACCGGAGATCCCAGATCCTTGATTAGATCCGATACGGGGATCAAGATCGTCGCCGACGCCGTTACTGACGAAGCTTTCTTCGTCGGAAGGAAGCAACTTGGTTGTGGGTTTTTCATTTTGGGTCTGTTTCTGTAACTCGACGTAGGAGTTTTTGGAGATGACGGAGTAACTGCTATCCATTTCGCCAGATCTGATGTAACGTCTCTCTCTGAAATCGCGATTAGGGAGAAAGAAGATGGATTTAGAGATGATTCGAGGTCGGAGAAGACGAAAGAGGAGACCTTTTTTATTGCTTGTTCCTGATGAATTAAGGGTCAACGATATCTCAATTGGTCTTTCTTCCTGCCTCGTCGGCGAGAGAGAGATTGTAGGAGAGATAGATTTTGAAGGAGAGAGGGAAACTTCTATTTTTTTACTATTGGTCCTGCTTTTTCTTCACACGTGGCATCCTTAATCAAACAATTAAATATTCTATGTTTTTAATTGTAAGTAATTTTGTCTTTTAATCAAAAAAGTAATTTTGTCTAAAAACACAAATATTTAGAAATTATTATTTTGAAGAAAATAATCATTTAATCAACTAATTCAACCAATTATAAAAAATTAACATTATTCATTGGTCACATAATATCCAATAAATGAAAAAATGCATTATTATTTTGAAGAAAAAATCATTTAATCAAACCTTTTTTTGCTAAAACTACATACAATTAAAAACAGCAGGAGTATTTTCTACTTCAATAAGTATCCTATTAATTGGTAACAATCAAAGTTTATACTCATTCGATACCTTATACTCCCTCCGTTTAAAAAAATAGATGTTTTATATAAAAGAATTGTTTCTAAAAGATCCAGATTTTATATTTTATATGTATATTTTATCAACTAAAAATGAGTAATTGTAAAAAAATTTTAAAAAATTGCATTTATTGAACTTTAATTGGTTTAAAATTGTAAGAAATAGATAACTACAAAACATTATGCATTGATAATTGAAATTTATTATGTTTTATTAATATACGTGAGAATTCTAGAATATATATTATTTTAAAACATATGGAATATAATCCATACCATTGGTATTTGTAGTGCTAGGTTGAGAGTTTGTGCCTATTTGTTTGAAACATTTGAATGACCTCCGGTATATGGGATCTTCACTTTTCAAAAAATATTTTATATATATATGTATATATATTTTTGATATAGTAACATAAAGGAGTAGTTTCTAGAAATGATTATAGAATATTGGACGAATTTTGTATTGGTATGATTGAGGTTTAAATAAATTTTATAATATGGAATTATGTTTTTTAAAAAAAATAAAAAATAAAATATAAATAGTAATAAATAATTTATAAATATTTTTGTTTTGAATAGAGCCACTAAAATCGCATGTTCAATTTTGGCTAGGTCTTGGACGACATCTAATGCTGCGTGTAGTATGAACTGGTGCAACTGATGAGCATCATCTGCCCTCTCCCAAAAAGAGAGAATAATGATAGGCTAGTGTGCAACTTATAAACTAGACCAGTCACCAATTGCTATTAATGATCATAAACATATATACCCACCACGTACATGAAAAGATGCTACACTAAAACGTAGACAATCCATCAATAAGAAAGGAGAGTCAGATACTCAGATAGACTTGAAACTGATTATTCATGTAAATTCCATTGAGCAAGCTTATATAGGATGTTAGAGAAGTACTTTATTATAAATCATATACATAGTTAGAACAAGAGCAATTCTTGCTTGGTTATCTTGCTTGGTTATGTAAATGCAAGACAGTGTGATAAGTTCATTCACCAAACAGATTAATAACGAAATTATGTTGGATCCGTTTCAGCTCCTTATTGAGCTTTAAGCCCACTCTCTTATATCCTTGGGTTTTTTTTTCCCACAGCATGTGTACATTACGTAAAAATTGTCGTTGTCTCTTATCAATTTGACTTTACGGGAGTTTCAGACGTTGGGACACAAAAACCCATGTCACTGTATTAGTTAACTATCAATCAACCCCAAGCGGCGTTGGAACATTTATAAAGAAACAAGAAACAAGAAACAAACACTTCTCTTGCTTTCGTGGTCCTCATAAGCTATAAAATAAAACAAAAACAAAGAAAAAAATAAAAAATAGTTAAGCGGCAATGTATTTACGTGGACATTATAGTCTTATCAAGTAGTATTATTTCTTTTATATATGGATAATAATAATAGTACAGGTATCATTATGGCTTCGGAAATTCAGAAAGTGTCCATATTAAAATGGCAAGGACAACCGACAACTTCTCGGGGAAGGCATTCAACATGAGAAAGTGATAATAAAACTGAAGAATATTAAGATAAAAATAAAACTGAAGAATATTAAAAAAGCAATCCCAATATATAAAAGGGATTGAGAAAACCATTCTAGAGTGTCCACATATGCATAGAAAATCAACAAATAAAAACATTTGATTTTGACACATCATCTTCGGCTGAGATAGTGTGGACTTTCATGTGGGCTCTACAAAAATTATCACTCGGCCCATTCTAACTCATTCGAGGAAAAAGTTTTTAGAACTTTCATGTAGCAACAAGCGGAGGCGAAGAGACTACTGTTACATAAAAAACGCATTCAACCCACATCGTCTTAAGTTCCATCTTAATACCTATGTGATTTCTCAATATCATTTTCACCCTCTCATATTCCCAAACCATCTGTTTCAAGTACTTATTTATCTACACCTTTAAATTTAAGATCAGAACTGATAAAATTCCTCACCATAATCCAGCCAAAAAATCTCAGCAAATCCCAGGTTCTGCTTAATTTATTTATTTTTTATGTTTTTTTCTTCCATCATCTTCTTCTCATCAATTTAGGGAGATTTCAGATCTAATTCAAATGGACATTTGACACTACTGCAAACGATCTTTCATGTCCTCACTTGATAATATTTATTTAAAAATAATAAAGACCAAAACTAATACTAAAGTTAAATTATAGTTTCAAAATTTTAAAAATTTATCTAATCATTTTTATTGGTCATAAAATTTACATATTTAAATATTCAAAGTGATTACACACATATATATATATATATATAAATGAAGGTTACCTAGCTATTTTCAAATAATATTTAATAATTAAATTAGATGGTGTATAAACAAATATATGATACATAAATATAATAGAAAAGTCAAAAACTATTAAATATAGAAATTTTTTTTAATAAACAATTAGACATGATTACTAAAGATCAATAGACATTTTTAATTATATTTACATCTAAAATAATATATATTAAAATAAAAATTAATGATATTTCAAAAAAAAAAAATTCTTTCAAATATTTCATTCTAATTTATCAAATATTATAGATAAATACTCTAGAATAGCCTTAAAAAGTTTTTGTCACAAAGTAGCATAAATAAAAAAAATGATAAAAATATTTCATTAAGGAGGTAAATATACACTTATATATTTAGGGTTAACTAATCTAGACTTAGAGTTTAGAGTTACGTGGTGGGGTTTTAGAGTTAGAATTTCAAATTTTTAAAAATAAAAATAAAATTTTAAAATAAAAAAGAAGCTATTTTGGTCTTTTTCTTTCTTTAGAGCTGTTTTGTGACAAAAACTTAAAACTATGTTATTTGAGAGAATTGTTCAATATTATATGAGAGAATTGTTCAATATTATATTAAACAAATAAATAATATAATAAACAAAAAATAATTTATTTTAAAAATTAATATTTGAAATTAAAGATATAAAATTTATAGACAAATAAACCGCGCGTAGCGCGGTCAAAACTCTAGTAACTTTAATGAGACATCTTTGTAAGAATTTAATTATTCCGCTAGACTTTTAGACAGACCCGCCAGATGGGACCTATAAATATAAAAAAGGATGCAGTGACTGACTACTGACCACCATTCACTTCTCCATCTTTTATTTCGGATCATTTTTGTGTTAGTGATATGTTCTTTGGTGTTAACTTTCCATTAAACAAGTCTCATTCTCTGAAATATTCGTTTAGTTCGAGATTAATTATGACTCATAATCTAAAGATTTCAATAAAAAAACAATTTTTAGAGGATTTAACTTATAGAGGCTATCTTATTTAGTATTGAACCAGGAAGGGTTATATTTATAAAAATGTTTAAATTTATAGTTGAAAGATATTCACAAATATTGAAATGCCCATGCTTCATATTAATTCATCTTGAGCAATGTATAATCACCAAAAACGTGTAAATTAATGATAAAACATAATGATTATAAAGTTATAGACTGTCTTTGCATTGACCCAAACAAAACATCAATACTGTATGAAACAACCAAACTAATTGAAAGCCTAGACAAAGAATAATATTTCATATGTTTCAATATGAATATCATTTTGACATTTTCACACATATTAAAAAATATCAAAAAATATTTAAATTATTATTAATTATATATATTTGATCAATAATATTTAAAATAAATAAAATTATTTATAAAATTAATACAATTTATAATTAATTTTAAACTGAAAAATAAATATAATTTATATTGAAATTATAAAATAACACTTTTTGTGTAATAAAAAAAATGATAGAATAACATTTAGAAATAGAAAGAGTAATTGTCAATAACTAACTAGAACATTGTACAAATCAATTTACCTTTTCGTTAAAATTTTCTCTCTGTTCAGGTTTATAATCAGATAAATATGTAATAATTACATCATGCACATGTACCTAGTGACTCATAATTAAACGTATCACACTGCACTGACGAGTTGTTATCTGATATTGACATCTTAATTTATAACTTTCCTTTTCATAGTTAATGTTCTTCACTAACTTTTGATTGATAATAAGACGTTGACCTACCAAACCAAATAATTCATTTTTGTTCTTCATATTTTTTTATCAATTCATATTACTTTTTTGTTTGTTCCTGAAATTTAGATAAGAACCTATGATTCAGATTATAACCTATTACAACAAGTAATTGAGTCTGTTTCGATTAAATATTACTTCTATTTTATAATATAAATAGTTTAGAAGTATTTTACAAAATACAAATAATTTAATATTTCAATGCAACTTTTGTTTTCATTGGATATTATATGACCTATTAAATTATCTAAGTTTTTTTTAATAATTGGTTAATATATATATATATATATATATTAAATAATATTTTTAAAAGTAACTACTTTTTAATTTTAGTGTTCTTAACTAAAACTACTTATATATTGAAACAAGGGAGTACATAGATGGTGAAATTTAATTCATATACCTATCTATGGTTATCAATATAAATTTCAATATATACATGTAATATAATGACTACGAGTAATTAACTGTCTATAGTCCCCTATGCAATCAAGGAAAAATGCTTTACATACATCTATATAAACTGTATGTATATATGATATTAATTTTTTGGAGACATCTGTATATATGTATTATATATATTTTGTCTGTGTTATATGGGAACTTTCAGTTTGTTAAAATTAAGATATACTCAACTTTGATGCTTGTTAAAATTTGTTCCTTCCTTGATGTTTATTAATACATTTGACGTACCTAACGGAAACTCATATTCATACCGAGTTGGATCTATAAATATTGTATTTGATATCCCTTGTTATTAGTCCTCATCTCACTCAAAATTGTCAACAATATTTGAAATATTCATTGGTAACCTATACATATTTGTCCGTATTTTGTATCCACGAGCACATTAAACAATCAAATTCACATATATTCAAATAAACTAGTACAGTATATCAAAACAATGCCCTAATTTAACATAGATATATACTCGTGTTACCGTGTAAAATAAAAAGAATAATGTATGCTTTTCGAAAGTTATACTTTTCTTTTGCACCCATAACTTTAGCAAAATAAAGTATTATCATTCTTGAGCAATTAATCAACTATATTTGTTTTGGTGCGGAAAACTTTAAGGTAATGACGTGATATTAGATGTTTGATGTTTCTAGTGAGTAGATTAAAACTTCAATTGCTAAATAATAAAATCTATAAACCCCAAATAATATCATCACTTATCAGTAGATAAATTAAGTTTGTTCATCAGTTAATATTATCATTATTTTTTTCAAAAACAAATATATTAATTTCAATATAAGATTATTATGTCATTATAAATAATTATTAAAATATAAATATACATAAGCAAATATATACTGTATATGCTATAGTTGGATCGATACAATAAAAGTAAATTGTATTCTTAATGTAATAAAATTATTTTCACTAAAGAATCATTTAATCTGCTATTTTATTTTTTCAATTAAAACTTTCATCTAGAATCAAATAAAATTATTCTACTTTTTTCCCACTTTCTAGTTCAATTATCACTCCATCACGTGATGTTCAACGAGTACCGCATTTCAAGAATAAATGGCAAATTAGGAAAATATTTGTAATTTCAAGGGTTGATAATTCAAAGATGATGCATCTCAGAAGGAAAACTTTGTCGTGTTATGATGAATCTGTGGGGACGCAGCTACTCCGCTTTGACAGGTATATAAACCGTTGGATTAGAGTATACGGGTTCATCGTACAAAATCAACGGTTTCCACTGAGGGTGTACTCTTGTCTCGAAACAGACGATCATGTCTCTGTGGAGTACAGCTAGCAGCTGAAAATTCCGAGCCGATAGCATGGAGAACTGAAGCCGGCTAAGTCGTATGTCTTTGGTTTAAATGTACTTATGCATAAGTTGTTCTACTTATCAGAATCAACTTCCTTCGCCTATAATAGGTCCTCTTTCTTATCACGCTTCGTTACCTGTCACCTTCCCATATCAAAATCGCCTTTAGAGAAAAAAATTAAATGTTTCGTATAATAAATAATATTGAAGAGAGAGAAAACCCAAATCCTTCGCCTCTTTCATCTGAGGAGAGAGAGAAACTGAAGCTCTGGCCTTGTGAAATCGATCTTCTCTTTTCTTCTTCTTCTTCATGGTAAGTATAAGCTTCACGCTTGTGGATGTGTACCTTTTGTTAACGGAATCTAGCTCTTTGGATTATTGTTTAGCCGTAGCTTTTCTGGGTTTTTTGCTATTTTTGTTCCATGTAGGTGTTTCCCGATTTTCACCATATATTACACTAATTAAATTCCCTGAAATGGATATATATATATTAGGAGGAGAGTATAAAATTATTTATAACCCCCATTTTCATTTTTTTATTATATATAAGGAATAATTGAAACCCAGTTTTGGATGATAATGTTTCGCAGATCTGGTGGGTTTTGTGAATCTGAGTTGAAAACATGTCTTCTCTCAGTAGAGAGCTCGTGTTCTTGATCTTACAGTTTCTAGATGAAGAGAAGTTCAAAGAGACTGTTCATAAGTAAGCTTCTTTTGTTCCGTTTGTGAAATCATCAGAGTACTTGTAAAATGTGTTAAAACTTTGATTTGTGAAAAAAATAGGCTGGAACAAGAGTCTGGGTTTTTCTTCAATATGAAGTATTTTGAGGATGAAGTGCACAGTGGAAACTGGGATGAGGTGGAGAAGTATCTCTCTGGTTTTACCAAAGTTGATGATAATAGATACTCCATGAAGATATTCTTCGAGATTAGGAAGCAGAAGTATCTCGAGGCCTTGGATAAGTATGTAACATGTGCCTCGGAAAAAAAAGAGAGTTGTGTTTGATTTGCTGAATCACTGGGGTGTGCTTTTTGTAGGCATGATCGTCCAAAGGCTGTTGAAATTTTAGTGAAAGACTTGAGAGTGTTTTCCACTTTTAATGAGGAGCTTTTCAAGGAAATTACTCAGCTCTTGACCTTAGAAAACTTCCGGTAAGCCATTTAGGGTTTTTAACAAGTTTGATTGAGGTTTAACCATTATGCAAAAGAGAGTCTCTAAGCTGCTTTAACTTCAGGGAGAACGAGCAGTTATCCAAGTATGGAGACACAAAGTCAGCCAGATCTATCATGTTGGTGGAACTTAAGAAGTTGATTGAAGCGAATCCATTATTCCGTGATAAGCTGCAGTTTCCTACCCTTAGAAATTCACGGCTGAGAACGCTGATTAACCAGAGGTATGGATGGATCTTCCTTACTTGTTCACTTACAAACTTTCATTCCTTCAGCTGCTTCAACACTTAAGTTTCTACGTAACTTGCAGCTTAAACTGGCAACATCAGCTTTGTAAAAACCCAAGGCCAAATCCTGATATCAAGACTCTCTTTGTGGATCACTCCTGTCGCTTACCAAATGATGCACGAGCACCATCCCCTGTCAACAATCCGCTGCTTGGATCACTACCAAAAGCCGGGGGATTTCCTCCTTTAGGCGCACATGGGGTAGGTCAATTTCCTGATGATTTTGGTCCTAGTTCTTTAGTTACACCTTCACATGACGTGCTTGACTTTCCTTTTATGTCTCCAGCCATTTCAACCAACACCTTCTCAGGTTCCGACACCTCTTGCTGGTTGGATGTCTAGTTCTTCCTCTGTTCCTCATCCAGCTGTGTCTGGAGGAGCCATAGCTCTAGGTTCTCCATCCATCCAAGGTATTTTTTTCCCATAGAAGCTGTGTGAAGCTATCGTGTTTCACATTTTATACTTGCCTTTTTCAGGACCTTTAAGTTTCACCTGTGATCTATGTAACATTTTCTCCTGTTTTGATCTTAGCAGCCTTGAAGCACCCGAGAACTCCTCCAAGTAATTCCGCTGTAGACTATCCATCAGGTGATTCGGACCATGTCTCAAAAAGGACAAGACCTATGGGAATCTCTGACGAGGTGAAAAAAATCAAAGAAAAAGATATATTTCACTCTACTGGTAATGTTAGTTTACACGTATTTCTTCTTTGCTCCTCGAGTGTAGGTGAATCTTGGTGTGAACATGTTACCGATGACATTCCCGGGACAGGCACATGGTCATACCCAAGCCTTCAAAGCACCTGATGACTTGCCTAAGACAGTAGCACGAACTTTGAGCCAAGGCTCATCTCCCATGAGCATGGATTTCCATCCAATCAAACAGACTCTCCTATTAGGTCTGTTTCCTGCTCTGTGATAAAACATCGTCAGAAATTTTGTAATATCAGAAGTTCCTTGTTTCAATTTGCGTTGTTCCAGTTGGTACAAACGTTGGGGATATTGGGCTCTGGGAAGTCGGTTCTCGAGAACGTCTAGTACAAAAGTCTTTCAAAGTTTGGGACTTGAGTAAATGTTCAATGCCCTTGCAGGTGCCTTTCTTTCTGAAAATCAACCAGAATCTTAAAATCTAGTATTTATTTGAAAATTTAGTGACCAAAATTTCTGGTCTTCAGGCTGCTTTAGTGAAAGAACCTGTCGTTTCTGTCAACCGTGTGATTTGGAGCCCAGATGGTTCTTTATTCGGTAAGATTTGAGATAAGAAATGCTCTGTCAACTGCTTTGGATATTCATATGTGCGTTTTCAACTGCAGGAGTTGCTTATTCGAGACATATTGTACAGCTATACTCTTATCACGGTGGTGAAGATATGAGACAACACCTTGAGGTGTTATATCGTTTACTACATTTTTACGAGCGTTTCTTCCATTATCTGTAAAATAACAGCAGTTTTTTTTTTCTTTTCAGATTGATGCTCATGTTGGTGGTGTAAATGACATTGCATTCTCCACTCCAAACAAGCAACTATGTTTTACTACTTGTGGTGATGACAAAACCATCAAGGTTCAGTCTTTTTGACATTCCTTTCAAGAACTCTTTTTTTTTTCCCTTTGAAATTCAAAAGGTATTAATCAGTACGTCAAATTAAGGTCTGGGATGCTGCAACGGGTGTAAAAAGGCATACTTTTGAAGGCCATGAAGCTCCTGTTTACTCTATCTGCCCTCACTACAAGGAAAACATTCAGGTAGGTAGCAACAGTTAAAACGATTTCGTTTCAGACTTTAATATGGCCTTGACTTGGTTTATTTCTTCTGGTGCTTAAGTTCATCTTTTCAACTGCGCTTGACGGGAAAATAAAAGCGTGGCTATATGATAATATGGGTTCTCGGGTTGACTACGAAGCTCCTGGTCGCTGGTGTACAACGATGGCCTACAGTGCTGATGGAACTCGGTAATAGAATGATTTTCACATTTCTACATCTTGGTTCTGTTCTGTGTCGTCATGATGTGATATTTAACTTATAGTCTAATTGTTCTTTTTATTCACATGGATAGGCTATTTTCTTGTGGGACGAGTAAAGATGGGGATTCATACATAGTTGAGTGGAATGAAAGCGAAGGAGCTGTTAAGAGAACTTATCAAGGATTCCACAAGCGTTCTCTTGGTGTCGTTCAGTTTGATACTACTAAAAACCGCTATCTTGCTGCTGGTGATGACTTCTCCATTAAGTTCTGGGATATGGACAATGTACAGCTGTTGACTGCCATTGACGCTGATGGGGGTCTTCAGGTATGTTAAACAAATATCTCAAATAGAAACCAAATATTTTTTTTAGTTGCAGTCATCATGGCTCTATGTATATTGTAGGCAAGCCCACGGATCCGGTTTAACAAGGAAGGCTCTCTCTTGGCCGTTTCTGCCAATGACAATATGATTAAGGTTATGGCAAACACAGATGGTTTACGGCTATTGCACACGGTCGACAACTTATCTTCTGAATCCTCCAAGGTGCTGAGTTTTCTGCTCTTTGGATCTTCAACAAGCAAATTACGAACCCCTGAAATTTCTTTAACACTAATTTTTTCATTTACATATGTAGCCTGCAATCAACAACGTTGCGGTGGCAGAGAGAGCTGCTGAGAGACCTGCCTCTGTAATTTCCATCCCTGGAATGGTAGGGAAAGCCAATGGTTTTTTGCTCCTTCAATGTTTTCCATCTTTTAGTCTGCGTCCAATCATCATGATTCCTCACTTTCCTTCCTATAACAGAATGGAGACTCACGGAATATGGTAGATGTGAAGCCAGTGATCACTGAAGAATCAAATGATAAGTCTAAGATATGGAAGCTTACTGAAGTCGGTGAACCCTCTCAGTGCCGCTCGTTGAGACTCCCTGAGAATATGAGAGTCACCAAGGTACCAACACAGAGACTAACATGGCTGTCCTTATATGGCTTTGATTCTAAAGACTCAAAACTTTTGCAGATATCGAGATTGATCTTCACAAATTCTGGAAATGCGATACTGGCATTGGCATCAAATGCTATTCATCTGCTTTGGAAATGGCAGCGAAATGACCGTAATGCAACTGGAAAGGTACATATGATTTAAAAACTTGCCTTTAGCATCGTAAAAAGAGATGATATATGATGAAAACTCCACAATGTTTATTTTGTATAGGCAACGGCTTCATTACCTCCTCAGCAGTGGCAACCAGCGAGCGGAATCTTAATGACAAACGATGTGACTGAAACTAATTCAGAGGAAGCTGTGCCGTGTTTTGCTTTATCCAAAAATGATTCCTATGTGATGTCAGCATCTGGAGGAAAGATCTCTTTATTTAATATGATGACGTTTAAGGTAAAATCCCACCTAATGGCATTGTTCTGCATAATGAACATAAACAGCTTTCCATTTTGTGACATTTGATTTATGCTGTTGGCTAAGTGCAGACGATGGCTACTTTCATGCCGCCTCCGCCTGCTGCAACGTTTCTGGCTTTTCACCCTCAGGACAACAATATAATTGCAATTGGAATGGATGATAGCACAATACAGATTTACAATGTACGCGTTGATGAGGTCAAGAGCAAGCTTAAAGGACATTCCAAGAGAATAACCGGCCTCGCCTTCTCCAACGTACTAAACGTTCTGGTTTCATCTGGAGCAGACGCTCAGGTACTGCTTCATCTCACCTAATCAAGAATTTAGATGATTAAGAAGAACCACTATAAGTCATATTGCTAATTTTTTTTTGTAAATGTGCAGCTTTGTGTATGGAACACGGATGGATGGGAGAAGCAGAGGAGCAAAGTTCTGCAAGTTCCACAGGGAAGATCAACTGGGGCTCTTTCAGACACGCGTGTTCAGTTTCATCAAGATCAAGTACACTTCCTCGTGGTCCATGAAACTCAGCTCGCTATATACGAAACAACCAAGCTTGAATGCATGAAACAGGTTTGAGTAACTACCACTTCTCCTCTCTGTCTCTCCAAGATCTAATGATTTTGAGTGTCCTTGCATCTGAAAGCCTTTCCGATTGTTTCAACTTTATGATCTCAGTGGCCTGTGCGTGAATCATCAGCTCCAATCACACATGCCACATTCTCATGTGATAGCCAATTGATATACGCAAGTTTCATGGATGCTACAATATGTGTCTTCACCTCCGCAAACCTTCGATTGCGTTGCAGAGTCAGTCCCTCCGCATATTTGCCTGCTTCTCTCAGGCGAGTACAAATGTGATTGAATGAAAACAGAGCAATCTTGATATTTTGTTATTAAAAAAAAACAGAGTAAATCTTGATTCTCCATTATGTGTGTCTGCAGCAACTCGAACGTCCATCCGCTGGTGATTGCAGCTCATCCGCAAGAATCCAATATGTTTGCAGTGGGTCTCTCAGACGGTGGGGTCCATATATTCGAGCCACTCGAGTCAGAAGGTAAATGGGGAGTGGCTCCACCAGCTGAGAATGGCTCATCCAGCGCTTTGGCGTCTACACCTTCCGTTGGAGCTTCCGCATCCGATCAGCCTCAGAGATGATATGAACAAAACCTGCTCCAGTTTTTTTTTTTTTTTTTTTTTTGGGAAGAAAGCATTCTAGCAAGGGTGAATGTATTAATGTAACATATATCTATAGCAAGGTGAAACAGTTCCTAATTGGTTGGTTTGTTGGTACTTTTGTTTTCAAATAGTGAATAATTCGTTGTTGCTTGCTTCTTATGTTTTCTAAAGTTTGGATGAATCTCCGATATTAAGTTTTTCTCATTTGGTACTAAATCCCCACACTTAGCACCGCAAACAATCGAATAATTGTCCATAAAATTATATCCGTGTCTCACGGTTCAGCCTGTTAAGGCCCATAAAGTTAGCGGGTGTGGGTTTGGTTACACCTATTAGAGACTGCAGTTCGCGCGGATCCAATCCGCAGAAGCCGGAGAAAACTGAAAAAACTGAAAATTGCCATCTCTAAAATTTACTAGTGTAATAGGCACACACTAGAAGCCCATATGAGACCCATTAACGGCCCATATAACACGACCGTACGAAGCCGACCATCTATTAATCTGTTTCTTCCTCTTTAAAAGAAACCTATAAATCTGATGCCAAAGAAAAACAGAAACCTATAAACCGTTTTCAAATTTGAGGATTGATTAAGTTTCGATTCGCTACGGAGTAGAAGTTGCTGAGTGAATTTCGAAAGATGGAAGAAGACGATGATTACGTGGAGTATGTTCCAGTGGCAAAGCGTAGAGCGATTGAAGAGCAGAAGATACTTCAACGGAAGGGAAAGGTGTCAGCCTTGGAGGAAGAAGAAGAAACTAAGAAGGAGAAGCTCGCTGAATCCAAAACTAGCTTGCTCGTCCAAGCAACTCAGCTCAAACGCTACGTACCCGAAGTCAGTGCCACCGAGCGAATCATTCAACAAGAGAAGGAGATGATGGAGCACTTATCTGATAAGAAGACGCTCATATCTGTTCTCGAATTAGCCAAAGGAATCACTTATACAGAGCCTATGTTAACCGGTTGGAAACCACCTTTGCATGTTAGGAAGATGTCTAGTAAGAAGATGGATTCAATTAGGAAGCAATGGCATATTATAGCTAGTGGTGAAGAGATTCCAGCGCCGATCAAGAACTTCGAGGATATGAGGTTTAAGAGAGGCGTTTTGGATACGCTCAAGGGGAAAGGGATAGTGCAGCCGACTCCTATTCAAGTTCAGGGTCTTCCTGTGGTTTTGTCAGGGAGAGATATGATTGGGATTGCGTCCACTGGTTCTGGAAAGACTCTGGTTTTCGTGCTTCCTTTGATCAGGATTGCTCTCTTGGAGGAGAAGAGGAGGCGTATTGGTGCTGGAGAAGGTCCTGTTGGGCTAATTATTTGCCCTTCTAGAGAGCTTGCTAGGCAGATTTATGAAGTTGTTGAACAGTTTGTGGCTCCTTTGGTTGAGGCTGGATACCTGCCTTTGAGGTCTTTGCTATGCATTGGAGGTGTGGGTATGAGATCTCAGTTGGATGTTGTCAAGAGAGGTGTTCATATTGTTGTTGCAACACCTGGGAGGTTGAAAGATTTGCTCGCCAAGAAAAAAATGAACTTAGATGCTTGCAGGTAAAAGACAGTTGTTCCGCTTCTTTGAATGTTTTATTAATCTTATTTTCTCATTTGTGAGTTATGCAATTGGCTAGATTCTTGAGATTATCCGTTTATTAGTGGTTTTATTGTGCATGTTTTGTGTAAACGCCAGAGATTGATAGAGTCTGTCTACGTTCTGTTAGCACATTCATTCTCTTTAGATTTTGTGTGTCATAATGTTACTTGACATGATGACAATGATGTTTACCTTGCTCTTTTTTCCATGGTATAGGTACCTGACGCTGGATGAGGCAGATAGGTTGGTTGATTTAGGTTTCGAAGATGACATTAGGGAAGTCTTTGACCATTTCAAGTCTCAGCGTCAAACACTTCTCTTCTCTGCCACAATGCCCACTAAAATCCAAATCTTTGCCAGAAGTGCTCTGGTGAAACCTGTGACAGTGAACGTAGGAAGAGCTGGAGCTGCGAATCTCGATGTCATTCAGGAGGTTGAGTACGTCAAACAAGAAGCAAAGATTGTCTACCTACTCGAGTGCCTGCAGAAAACCCCTCCACCGGTTTTGATATTCTGTGAGAAGAAAGCTGATGTTGATGATATTCACGAGTACTTGTTACTGAAAGGAGTGGAAACAGTGGCTATCCATGGAGGAAAGGATCAAGAAGACAGAGAGTACGCAATCTCTTCGTTCAAAGCTGGGGAAAAAGACGTCTTGGTCGCGACAGATGTTGCTTCAAAGGGCTTAGACTTCCCTGATGTACAACACGTAATCAACTTTGACATGCCTTCGGAGATTGAGAACTATGTACATAGGATAGGAAGAACAGGTAGGTGTGGGAAAACTGGGATAGCAACAACCTTTATAAACAAGAACCAAAGCGAAACAACACTGCTGGATCTGAAACATTTGTTGCAAGAAGCTAAACAGAGGATACCTCCTGTACTTGCTGAGCTGAATGATCCAATGGAAGAAGCAGAGAGCATTGCTAATGCAAGTGGTGTAAAAGGTTGTGCTTACTGTGGGGGTCTGGGACATCGTATTAGAGTCTGTCCGAAACTGGAGAAGCAGAAGAGTGTGGCAATATCTAACTCTAGGAAAGATTACTTTGGGTCTGGTGGATACAGGGGAGAAATATAATCTTTGTTCCCTTTTTGCAAATATTAGCTGTCTCCTATGTACATACTATGTGGACTAATAATCACTAACGAAGGTACTTTAGTTTTGGATCAGTTTTGTTAAAAAAAAAGGTTTTTAGTTCATTACATCAAGTCTAACGAATTGTGAACGGACATAACATAAGAGTTTGTCAAAGTCAACGATAGAGACAGTTGCAGAAACTTCCAATGATAGGGGAACACGTGGCAGAAGGAGAGGAAATTAGGTAGCGTGATCTCTGATAATAGGCTTGACCTTCCATCAACCAATAGAAACGATCAATAATAAAATAAATACAATCATCATCGTCATCCTCTAGGCTGAAGTAAATGCGTAAACGGATAATAAAGGTGAACTATCCAACAAGATCTCTGACTCTGATTCAGCTTTTCTATACAATCCTCAATCTATTTTTTATTTCTTTATTTAATCTTTTTCTTCTTCGTCCTCGGGAGATAGAGAAAGAAAGAAAAAATTGATTCAAGAAGCTAAAGAACACAAACAAAGATGGCAGGAGAGAATGGTTTCATTGGATCAATAGATCAAGGAACGACAAGCACCAGATTCATCATCTACGACCATGATGCTCGTGCCGTTGCTTCTCATCAAGTGGAGTTCACTCAGTTCTATCCAGAAGCTGGGTAATATCTCTCTCTCACCTTCTTGTTGACTTTTTGTATGGTCGATGATCTAATTCACTTTCTTGTTATGGTCGATGATCCCGATATTGTCTTATTGTATACTACTAGCTCGATCTTGTCCAAAAGTATATATTGCGTTTTTCATTATTACATTTTCTTTGGTGTTTCTGAACGATCTGTAATATATTTGTTTGCATCATTTCCAAAATTCATGGCAAATTGGGTTCGAATATGTGCTCTGTATACTGGTGCATACATCGTCTCTATAATATTATGTGAGTTTTGATATTGAATATTATTTTATTTTATTGGGGGAATGAAGATGGGTGGAACATGATCCAATGGAGATATTGGAAAGTGTGAAAGTGTGCATTGCCAAGGCTCTTGACAAAGCCACAGCTGATGGTCACAACGTCGACGGTGGCTTGAAGGCCATTGGACTTACGGATCAGAGAGAGACCACCATCGTCTGGAGCAAATCCACTGGACTTCCTCTCCACAAGGCTATTGTCTGGATGGATGCTCGCACCAGTTCCATCTGCAGGTAACATTACATAAATAATCACTCTTTACTGTCTCTCTGTTCTGTCTTGTTGAATAGCTTGTCCTAAAATCATCTTCATGGTTGCTATAAGCTTCTGTTCTGTTTTCTAATGAGAAGTTTTGTTGATGATCTTCACAGGAGACTAGAGAAGGAACTCTCAGGTGGAAGATCACATTTTGTGGAGTCTTGCGGCTTGCCCATAAGCACCTACTTCTCTGCCATGAAGCTGCTATGGCTGATGGAGAATGTTGATGCTGTCAAGGACGCTATCAAGAAAGGAGATGCCATCTTTGGCACAATCGACACATGGCTTATCTGGAACATGACTGGTGGTATCAATGGCGGGCTACATGTCACTGACGTCACCAATGCTTCTCGCACCATGCTCATGAACCTCAAGACCTTGAACTGGGACGAGGAAACTATCAAGACCCTTGGCATTCCTGCTGAAATCTTACCGAAGATTGTGAGCAACTCGGAGGTCATTGGAGAAATCTGCAAAGGCTGGCCTATTCCTGGTATCAAGATTGCTGGATGTCTTGGAGACCAACACGCTGCAATGCTGGGACAAGCTTGTAGAAAAGGTGAGGCCAAGAGTACTTACGGCACTGGTGCTTTCATTCTTCTCAACACTGGAGAAGTCCCCATCAAATCAGGACATGGGCTTCTAACCACACTGTCTTACAAGCTCGGCCCTCAAGCTCAGACAAACTATGCTCTCGAGGGTTCGATTGCTATAGCAGGAGCTGCTGTTCAGTGGCTAAGAGACAGCCTTGGCATCATTAAGAGTGCTAGTGAAATTGAAGACTTGGCGGCTATGGTGGAATCAACGGGAGGAGTTTACTTTGTTCCAGCATTCAACGGTTTGTTTGCGCCTTGGTGGAGAGAAGACGCTCGTGGTGTCTGCATAGGAATCACAAGGTTCACTAACAAGTCTCACATAGCACGGGCTGTGCTGGAGAGCATGTGTTTCCAAGTGAAAGATGTGTTGGACTCTATGAACAAAGATGCTGGTGAAAAGGGATCCCTAGATAACGGCAAAGGGGAGTTTTTACTAAGAGTTGATGGTGGTGCCACGGCCAACAACCTTCTCATGCAGATTCAGGTAATAATGATCTTTAATGATTGTATTTTATTCTGAACATGTTTCAAATTTGTGTCTCTGGAAACATGAGAAGGCTGATTTGATGGGAACTCCGGTGGTGAGGCCAGTGGACATAGAGACAACAGCACTAGGGGCAGCATATGCAGCTGGACTGGCCGTGGGATTCTGGAAAGAAGAAGACATATTTGAGTCAGGAGAGAAGTCAAAGAACTCCAAAGTTTTCAGACCAGCCATGGAAGAAGAAACAAGGAAGAAGAAAGTGGAGTCATGGTGCAAAGCGGTGGAGAGAACATTCGATCTTGCTGATCTCTCTATCTAAACTTGAATTGGATTCAACCACATTGTCATTTCTCATATATATTAAATTCTTACTTACTACCACAGGTGGGGCTATGTTGTTAAGTCACATTATATGTTTCACGATAATATTTGTATGTTGGTTAATCCGTTGAATGAATGATTAACATAAATAGTACTATATGCTTAGTTCTGTTGGAAGTAACATTGCATCAGAATAAGATTACTTATTATTTACCAGAGTTGGGCTCTATTTTACAAGTCAACATTATGTTTAGTTTCAGTTCTCTCCTCTTGTCAGGACAAAACAGAAGAATCAAAGCTAAAGTATGGTTAAAAAAACGTGAACGGCAGGATTCGAACCTGCGCGGGCAGAGCCCACATGATTTCTAGTCATGCCCGATAACCACTCCGGCACGTCCACTTCTGTTCTAATGTTTCCATCGTCAACTTGAATTCCAAATATACAAATTTCTTGTCTCTAGTGTCAAGGAAAAAATGTCCCAAAAGAGAAATCTTCCTTCTTGGATGAGTTCAAGGGAATCTCTTGGTAATTAAGAAGCCCAAGGATGAAGGACATGATGAAGATCCAAGCAAAGAGCACAATAATAGAGATGTGCATTCGGAACACAGGGAAATGTCACCACTTGAGAGCCAAGTTCAAGTACCACAGAGTTCTCTAAACTTATGGAGTTATTATTACAAATTTTTGAGCTGTCATGTTACTCTATAAGTATGCTCTTTGTGATTGAGTTGAAGATTTAAACTGTGCAGGAAGGAGTGTTGTTTTTGTGCTGTCGGGCTTTGTTAACCCCGAGAGGAGTACACTAAGGTCACAGGCCTTGGCAATGGGAGCCACTTATCAACCTGACTGGAACTCTGACTCCACCTTGTTGATCTCTGCTTTTCTTAACACTTCTTCTACTTTGTGCTGATGATGTTTTAAATGTCTTCAGGAATGGATAACTGAGTGTTATACGCAGAAGAAGTTGGTGGCTATTGAGAAGTACCTTTTGCATGCTGGGAAAACCAGTGTTCCCCAAGATACTACTACTCGAGGCTAAAAAAACATTTTGGAAAAGCTATAGATGGATTTCCTTTTTTTGAACTATCTTTGATGTTCAGCTTACTTGGTTGTATATTTGTATTCCAGAACAGAAAAAAACAGTTGTCCATAACATGAGAGAAGCAAGTAGAGAAAAAAACAGAAACAAGGGAAACAGTGCTTCATACAAGGTCTGTCTAAATCTATAATTGATGGGTTCGGTTTAGTTGTCAACTTGGTTTGGTTTCGGTTTAGATTTTAAAATGCTAGTGCTGGGAATCGGGTCAACCCGCGACCCGCGACCCGTAACCCGCGGGTTGATGAGTACTTTTTTAAAAAAAAAAATTGACCCGCTTAACCCGCAAGACAAATTTTTCCAACCCGCACCCGCCCCGCTAAAACCCGCGGGTAATCCGCTTGACCCGCGGGTAAATTAAATAATAATAAAAATTATTATTTTTAATAAAAATATTATTTTTATTATTATTTTTATATATTTTTAATTAAAAAACTATTTTTAATAATATTAACGATTTTATTTATTTATTTTTTCAATTTTTTTTTTTTTGCGGGTTCGCGGGTACCCGTGTCTAAATTTGGGTTGACCCGCACCCGCTCCGCAAAAAAAATTCTTAACCCGCACCCGCCCTGCGACCCACGAAAATCCAAATAACTCGACCCGCACCCGCCCCGCGGCGGGTCCCGCGGGTTGACTCAAAAATTCCCAGCACTATATGGATTTAGTGCTGGGAATCGGGTCAACCCGCGTCCCGCGACCCGTAACCCGCAGGTTGATGAGTACTTTTAAAAAAAAAAAAATTGACCCGCTTAACCCGCAAGACAAATTTATCCAACCCGCACCCGCCCCGCTAAAATCCGCGGGTAATCCGCTTGACCCGCGGGTAAATTAAATAATAATAAAAAATATTATTTTTAATAAAAAATATTATTTTTATTATTATTTTTATATATTTTTAATTAAAAAACTATTTTTAATAATATTAACGATTTTATTTATTTATTTTTTCAATTTTTTTTTTTTTTTGCGGGTTCGCGGGTACCCGTGTCTAAATTTGGGTTGACCCGCACCCGCTTCGCAAAAAAAATTCTTAACCCGCACCCGCCCTGCGACCCACGAAAATCCAAATAACTCGACCCGCACCCGCCCCGCGGCGGGTCCCGCGGGTTGACTCAAAAATTCCCAGCACTATATGGATTTAGTGCTGGGAATCGGGTCAACCCGCGACCCGCGACCCGTAACCCGCGGGTTGATGAGTACTTTTTTTAAAAAAAAATTGACCCGCTTAACCCGCAAGACAAATTTATCCAACCCGCACCCGCCCCGCTAAAACCCGCGGGTAATCCGCTTGACCCGCGGGTAATTAAATAATAATAAAAATTATTATTTTTAATAAAAAATATTATTTTTATTATTATTTTTATATATTTTTAATTAAAAAACTACTTTTAATAATATTAACGATTTTATTTATTTATTTTTTCAATTTTTTTTTTTTTTTGCGGGTTCGCGGGTACCTGTGTCTAAATTTGGGTTGACCCGCACCCGCTTCGCAAAAAAAATTCTTAACCCGCACCCGCCCTGCGACCCACAAAAATCCAAATAACTCGACCCGCACCCGCCCCGCGGCGGGTCAAACGAGGCGGGTCCCGCGGGTTGACTCAAAAATTCCCAGCACTATATGGATTGATTGGTATAATACAATTTTGATCCGGTCAGGTATAGATTCAGAGAAACTATTAATTGCAGAGTAATTGGCAACCGGTTTGGCTGACTCTCCGGAATGTCTGAACCGGTTAAAAATTAGTTTTTAACTATAACCGGACAAGACGAATCTAAACCGGAAAAGCTGACCGATTTGGTTAGGAGAAAGAAGACAGAACCTAATTTATACCCTTAATGGGTTTTATTTGCTGTCTTCTTCTTCACCTTTGTTCCGCAGTAGGGTTGAAGCGGATAGTACGCCACCTCTCGAACTCGCGAAGAAAATCTCTCTCTTCTCCTTCCCTTCTTCTTCTTCTTCGTGAGCTCTCTCAGTTGCCCAGGGAAAATGGGGGCTTCGCTTCCTCCAAAAGAGGCCAACCTCTTCAAGCTCATCGTCGTATGTTCCGATTCTCTCTCTCTCTTCGTCTCACTGTTTTTCTCTTTCTTTCTTTCTGTCTATTTGATTTGATGTTTCTAGCTGGAATACGTTGAGTTCTTCCCCCCCTGCTGTGTAAAACCCTAAAATTAAGTTAACCCCTCAATGTTCTAAGTATCAATCTTCTATTGCTAGGATCTTTGACACTGGCTAAGATTTGTATACTTTAAGCTTTGAGAACATATATAGCTTCTACTATTTTTCTACTTTCATATGTTATATGCATCATTCAGTGTTTATATGATTATACCCTCACACTTTCTCGGCTAACTAGTTAATAATCATCTTCCTCAAGTCTACTTTTGCATTCGATTTTTGTTTTTTGTTTTTGTTGAAGCTACTTGGACTGGTTACTATTCTTTTTATGTATTTTTCAAAGAAATATATCGGGTAAATTGATTTTGAGTGATCTTATAATGCAGAAATCTTATGAGACTAAGCAGTACAAGAAGGGACTCAAGGCAGCTGATGCCATATTGAAGAAGTTTCCTGCTCATGGGGGTGAGAGCTTTCTTTTATCATAACTCCAAAACCTTCCCTCTGCTATTTTGTTGTTCCTGCTTCTACTGAGTTGTTCTTTCTTAACTGCATTGTTTATCGCTTCTTTTAGTTGTGCTTTTCCTCCTTTATAAGTCTTGTTTCTTTTATTCTTTGTGATTTCCAGAGACTTTATCGATGAAAGGATTGACTCTAAATTGTATGGACCGTAAAACTGAAGCATATGAGCTTGTTCGCCTTGGAGTCAAGGTTCGACTGTGACTTCGATAATCATAACCTTAATCCTTAGTTTCTAGACATAGTATGATTTTTCAGGGTGATATAGGATTTTTATGTTTTCCCTGCAGAATGACATCAAGAGCCATGTTTGCTGGCATGTGTTTGGTCTCCTGTACCGGTCAGACAGAGAGTATAGAGAGGCCATCAAATGCTACCGAAATGCTCTCAGAATAGATCCTGAGAACCTTGAAATACTCAGAGACCTCTCACTCTTGCAGGTAACTATGGTAAAAGCAGATTTGAGGAGAGTTTATTAGATAGATGGCAATTCATTTCAGTGTTAATCTCTCTGTTGATGCTTTCAACAGTTTATCTTACTGTGTACTCTTATTCCTAGGCACAAATGCGGGACTTATCTGGTTTTGTGGAGACCAGGCAGCAGCTTTTGACTTTAAAGCCTAATCATCGAATGAACTGGATTGGCTTTGCAGTCTCTCAGCATTTGAACGCAAAGTATGTTCTGTTCCTTGAAGCCTTAAATCTAAATATGTTGCTTTACCTTTACTCATTTGAATGGAATGCTAGTTATTCTTCTTTGGACTATTTGCTAGCTAACTTGTTGATGCGCCTTTGTTGAGATGTTTCATACATCAGACTTATAGGAAATAATATACCAATGGTCAACATCAGTAGAATTCTGTGCCTCTCCAATCAGCTTAATGAATTTTATATCTTTTGACAATAGCTCACCTTGATCACTAAAAACATATATTTTTTTTTTTTTTGTTTTAAACCAGTGCTTCTAAAGCTGTTGAGATTTTGGAAGCATTTGAAGGCACCCTAGAGGATGATTACCCTCCTGAGAACGAGCTATGTGAACACACTGAAATGATTTTATACAAGGTATCAAGCAAAAACTATACAAGTGTCATCTTTAACCGTATACTTTATCTCTCTAGTTTTTTTCCCCTGGAAAACCATGCTTGGCGTTAACGGGTCCATGTAGCTTCTGATATTCAATTGGCACTAGCACATATTTGATATATGTACCTGCAAGAAATCTCAACTGTTTTTTTCTTCAGGTTTCCTTGCTTGAGGAGAGCGGTGCTTTTGACAAAGCTCTTGAGGAGTTGCACAAAAAAGAGCCGAAAATAGTAAGTTCTTTAAGCTGATTGTATTATTTATGTGGATAATAGGACACACGCATATAGTAGATTTTACATTCCTCGTGTGGTTGTTTGTAGGTTGATAAGTTGTCTTACAAAGAACTAGAGGTATCTCTCTTGTCGAAGCTTGGTCGTCTAGAAGAAGCCAAGAAACTCTACAGGGTCTTGCTTTCAATGAACCCTGACAATTATAGGTTTTTTTCCTTTGCACTTCTTCCAAGTCATTCCAGTGATATTAGTTGTTATTCTCACATCTGGTTATTTATTTTTGCTTAAAAGTTGACGATATTTCTTATGGCATTCTACATGTTTTTGGGAACTGTTAATTCTTGTCAAGTAATTAGTTAATCCTTGTACATTTTCAGATATTATGAAGGCCTCCAAAAATGTCTTGAATTGTATTCAGAAAGTGGTCAATATTCGTCTGACCAGATTGAGAAGTTAAATGCCTTGTACCAGTCTCTAAGCGAGCAGTACACTCGGTCATCCGCTGTTAAGGTGAGAAAAGGCGGATCACTGCCCGTTGTGAAATACATTTTTTTAAATATCCTTCCACTGTATAGGGGACAACCCGTTGCTGATTTGTTCTCTCTGATATTTTCTGGGTCCTGATAAGTGATATTCTACGCTTGGTATTAAGTTATTTTTTTATTTCCCCATTTTCAGAGGATACCATTGGATTTTCTGCAAGATGAAAGCTTTAAGGAGGCTGTAGCAAAGTACATTAAACCTCTACTGACAAAGGTATCTTTTCGTGCCCTCGAGTCTCTTTGTTTTTCCACAATTTTCAAATAGAATATGATTTTTATACATCTTGATGCTTGTCTCAGGGTGTTCCTTCATTATTCTCTGATCTCTCTTCTCTGTATGATCACCCTCGCAAGGTTAGTTACTCTGTTTTGTCACAAATTTCATTGTATCTGGCTTCACTTTATTGGCTTCACTTTATTTTGCAATAAATGGTTCTATATGTATTTTGTTGTCTAGCCTGATATATTGGAGCAACTAGTTGTTGAGATGGAGCATTCAATTAGGACTACTGGAAGTTACCCAGAAAGGTATATAACTGGATTTATAGTATTAACTGGATTAACGTCTTCTATAATATAGTCTTATTTTATACTAGATTAACACTGATATGTTATCAAAATTAGTGATATGATCACTCATTTGTTGTGATTAATTCTTAACTGATGCAGTGATGTGAAAGAGCCCCCGTCAACTCTATTGTGGACATTGTTTTTCTTGGCCCAGGTTCACTTTTGCTATCTATCTTACTTCTTCTCTATAATTAACAGCTTTTCGGTTGAATTTGTGTATCTTATCATAGTACATACTTTTCATAATACAGCATTATGACAAGCGTGGTCAATATGATGCTGCCCTTGGTAAAATTGACGAGGCCATTGCTCATACGCCGACAGTGATTGATCTGTACTCTGTCAAGGTATTTTTGTTTATCGTGGCAAAAAAAAAGAAATTGATCCATCAGTTTTTGGTATTTGTCACTGTTGCTGCTGGCACTGTATGGAGAGACATTTTGAAAACTTTAGTGACAGGGTGGCTGGGTTTGAACTTCTTTAGCATAGCCAGTGTGTTAACATAATTTGTTGTGATTTGTGCACACCGTGTATCAGGTTATCATTTTGTTTGAGGACTCTTTGTTTCTTCTTAACCTTTTTACTGGTTTCTCTCTCTACAGAGCCGAATAATGAAGCATGCAGGAGACTTGACTGCCGCTGCCGCACTTGCCGATGAAGCTAGATGCATGGACTTAGCAGATCGCTATATAAACAGTGAATGCGTTAAGCGTATGCTGCAAGCAGATCAGGTTTACATCTCGTTTTTTGTTCATATTATATTTCTTTTGGTCAGTGTCCTTGGAGGTTAGGCCTCAACACTCTTTCTTCGTTTTGTGAATTTTCTGGTGAAAGGTGACCTTGGCTGAGAAAACTGCTGTTTTATTCACAAAAGAGGGGGATCAGATCAACAATCTTCATGACATGCAGTGCATGTGGTACGGCTCCATAGAAAGCTGTGTAGTTTTGCTAATGTAAAATTGACATATCAGATGCATTTCTAATGGCGGTCTTTTGATCTCATTTCGTAAAAAGGTATGATCTTGCATCTGGAGATAGCCACTTCCGTCAGGGTGATCTTGGACGTGCCCTGAAGAGGTTTTTGGCTGTGGAGAAGCACTATACTGACATTTCTGAAGATCAGTTTGATTTCCACTCCTACTGTTTAAGAAAAATGACTTTGCGTTCATATGTTGACATGCTTAAGTTCCAAGACCGATTACACTCATTCCCATATTTTCACAAAGCAGCAATCAGAGCTATCAAGTAAGCTCTTCGTTGCACAGATGTAATCCAAATAAAGTATCTACTGGTAGATTCCATTAACTGTAGTCACATCTGCCTGTCGGCTCGATATTCAGGTGCTACCTGAAATTGCATGATTCTCCCAAATCAACTGCTGAAGAAGATGGAATGTCAAAGTTGGCTCCTGCTCAGAAGAAGAAAATCAAGAAGCAGAAAAAGGCAGAAGAACGAGCAAAGAAAGTAAGTATTATCAGCGTTTTGTCGAGTGTATTGACACTTAGGTGTCTTACGAGTGGTCTTCTTCGTTTCAGGAAGCTGAGAGTAAGAGTGAAGAATCAACTACCAGTGGTGTCTCTAAGTCTGGCAAACGAAATGTGAAGCCTGTAGATCCAGATCCTCATGGGCAAAAGTTAATTCAGGTTGTTGTTTACTTCATTCGTAAGATGTATCGTTGTCTTCGCCATAGTAGTGTAGTATGAGTTTTTTTTAACTTTATTAGAGGCTTACTGGAAAACTAAATCTGTACAGGTGGAAGAGCCAATGGCAGAGGCTTCAAAGTACTTGAGGCTACTCCAGAAGCATTCACCTAATTCTTTAGAGACTCATCTAGTCTCTTTTGAGGTTAACATGAGAAAACAAAAGTTTCTGCTTGCATTTCAGGTAAACTAATTTCTCGTCTGGTGGTCATATTCAAACTCATGTTTCTATAATAGCATTGGTCCAAGTAATCTAAGAACTTTGCTGTCTCACTTTTCAGGCTGTCAAGCAAATGCTTAAACTGGATGCGGAGAGCCCTGATTCACATCGTTCCCTGGTATGAAATCTACTTGTGATGTTCTAAAGAAGGCTTAATCATGCAAAGGCGAGGAGGGATAATAATGTTTTTTTTTATTTCGGTTTATGCTTTTGAACTTGGATGGCAGATCAAATTCTTTCTCAAGACAGAATCGACAAGTGCTCCAACGACCGAAGCTGAGAAACTTCGTTGGAGTGTCCTAGAGGCTGAGCGCCCATCAATCAGGTGACTACTCAAGACTATTATCCATTCTTACTGTTTGTTTTTTAATATCAGTTGTGAAATTGCCCTTTCGTTTGCGTTCTAGTCAATTGCAGAATAAATCACTAGTGGAGGTAAATGAAGAATTCCTTGGTAGACACAAAGGTGCGTATCAAATTGATCACAACACGGTACCCTTGCTGAGATATTGCAGTGTTTGATAAAAAAATGGTAACTGTTTGCATTTCAATTCCGCAGATTCTTTGGTGCACAGAGTTGCATACGCCGAAATGCTGTACCTTTTAGATCCAAGCAAGAAAACTGAGGCTATCAAAATAATTGAAGACTCGACCAATAAAGTGGTTCAAACGTAATGCTCCTTCATACATCTTTACTTAATGGTCCCTTGTTCTTTCTGTTATCTGTTTTGTTTTATGTTAAACATTGGTTGTCCTTGTGCAGAAATGGAGCTCAATTAGAGTGGAAACTCAAAGATTGTATAGCAGTTCATAAGCTTCTAGACACAGTTCTACTTGACTCAGAAGCTGCCTCCAGTAAGCATTAGAAATCTTTACTGTGATGTTTCCATAAAGTAGTGGTGATATGACTTTGTCTGCGGCTGCCGTTTGAATTATTGCGTTTGGTTGGTCGTATGATCCAAGCGCACTTCCATGATATTAAGGTCCTTCAGAGTTTAGAAGTATTAAGCCTGGTGTTGGCTACAATTGCAGGATGGAAATCATGCTGCGCAGAGTATTTTCCCTGTTCTACTTACTTTGAAGGCAAGCGTAGCTCTGTGATGCCTGATTCATTGTACAACTTGTCTCGCAAGAGCAATGAGAATGGAGACACCCTAAACCATCCAATGGGTCAGACTGAATTGAGCGATGGACAAGCCGAAGCATTCAAGAGCCTCTCGGTCTCAACCTGAAGAAGCTCTTTTTGTTTATCAATAAGAGGCAAATCTACCCAGGAGATAATTTACAAAAGACAGATCATCCGTTGTTGCAGACTTGAGATTTGATGAATATTTGGCAGAGGTGTGGATCAAAAGATGCCAAATGTGTATAATTGTTTTTCGATATAAAGGCTGGGTTTCAAGTTTGATGATGAACAATGGCACAGAGAAAGCAAAGGGTCTTTTGTCTCTTTTTGTTTCCCTCTTGACACTTTGAGGATGTTTCAAACTTTTTGATGTTGTACCCTTTTAACTCCTTTTTCTCCACATTACGTTATCGGTTTTATGTAATACTTGTTGACCGTCTCTGGGAAAATTTTGATTTTGAAGAAACTTTCCTGTTGTGTGGTGTTGCATCATTTCTTCGTCATTGCTGTTGTGCTATCTACTACTCTTACTTGCATCGTAATACAACTATTTGGAAAGTTACAGACTGATCTTAAAAGAGTAAAACATCTCTGAAAACTATAAACAACATAAACTCAACGAATCCAAACGCGGCTTGGATCATCTCCAACTCTCTGTTCCCATGGGACGATACCTTTTTGTCTATGAATAAGCAGTGCTGCTTTCTCTTATCTCATTTTTACAGAGAGGGGCAAGTAGCATTGATTTTAAGCCATTTGTCTATACAGTCTACATGTAAGCATGGCAGCTTTCTAACTTCTTCGTTGTCTCCATATCTGGCCAAGCAGAGGCAACAGCTCTGCAAAAACCAATAACATCCAAGAAATGCAGACAACAGTTAGCCACATTGTTCTTCCACCCACAATTGAATTAACCTACTAAAGTCCTGATATAAGACGTTTCTTCTCAGACCCCAAAAGAAGAAATCCACCATCACCTTCCTCTGAAAATTCCAAATCATTTCTGCTTTTTGATTTGAATTTATAGACGGGAAGTGCTTTGATGGCTTCAGCAGTGGCTCCTCTTATATGTGAGAAGTTTTCCTGAAACCCGAGAACAGAGATTAAGCAAGGCAAACAACAACAACAAAGGGTTGCGCAAAGGCATTGAGTATCCAATGCAACTGAAAGTAAAAAACATGAGTGTTTGAATTTCAAAATCTCATACATTGGGGGGCATAAAGAGTGGATGAAGCCGACCTGTAGAGTTTAAAAGAATCAGAAGGAGATGAGTGGCCTCCAAATATCCATACATTCCCCCCACAACAAACCACACCGCAAAGAAACAGTCAATGGCCATCTTGAAACTCACGGTGAAGAGAGAATATCATCCAGAGACCAGAACCATAACTACTATGGCTGCAACATTCTGAGCAACGGTGACACTCATCTTGAAGTCCTGTTTTGTACTAGATTTTAATCAAATTACGTTTCGTGATGTTTCAGGTATCTCATTCATTATATACAACCGATCACAGTTTTTTTTTTTAAATAATAATTAATTTTTCAAAGAAATACATATTTGTAGAACTATAACAAATAGAGCATGTCAAAAGATAGAATGAATAATATAACAAAGCGTGATGTAGTGAGTGTTTTACTCTACAAAGAGAAAAAAAATACATATAACAAGGCATATAAGAGGAAAAACATGCTGGTCCATTAATTTGCGAGTATTGGGTTCCTTTCTTCATCGATATCTATCGCAAGGACACGCTCTGGTTCCGACCCGCTTGGTCCTTCCTCGTACAGTGTCGGAAGATAAGCCTTATATGCCGGCAAATACCTCGACACAAAGTCATTCACCTATAACAATTAACACATATATATAAGTACAAGAGTACTCGTAGTGTTACTAGCTGTCTAGAGAATGTCAAAAATACATACCTCATCATCTGACATCCCGGCTTTGCCAGCCTGCCTCATTGCTATTTCCGCCTGTCCAAAAACCCAAAGTTCATCAGTATCATCATCATGACACGCAGCCAAAACTGTTAAAAAGAGTTTTTGTTTGCTTGCTGATGGATAATTCAAACCTGAAGACGCCATCGGTATACATAACTCGGGTCCTTGATTTTGATGACCACCCAAGCATTGATGTACTTGTCCCATGCCTCGTAATACGCTTCAAGGTTCTTGTTCACTGTCTCCAGCTATAGATAGAGAACAGAGTTCTTCATTATATAATGTGATAGTACTATAGAGATATTGGTTTTTGCATTAAGGGAGTTGAGAATACCTGAGGATCCACTGCTTTAACTACTTCAGCAGGAAGAGGTTTAAAACCAAGCATCCATCCCTCAAAGAGAATCACCTGTACAAATAGACCAAACAATGTTAGAGTTCTTGGTTCATTTTTGACTTTGAAACAGAAACACTTGAAGAAGATAGAGAATAATACCTTTAGAGGTCCTTCAACTTCAGGCCATGTTTCTGCATCGCCTCTGTCACCCCTTCCGCTGTATGCAGACTGCATCCAAATATCTCAATAAGTTAAGACCTGCTTCCTCTGTTTTAGTGATACAAAGTGATATGGCAGAGAAGCTGTGTAGTCACTCACCTTATCGTACCGAGGGACTTTCATCTTCATGCCTGTGTCAATGACCACCAAAAAAACTAATAAGATAAACAAGAAAACAAACAGCCAAGAATAAAAGCTTTTAATTGATGTAAAACTAACCTTCCTTGGTAAGTTTAGTGAGGGCTTCTATTGTTTCGACAGAGAATGGAAGATCATGGCTTCCTGCATTCCCACGATACTGTATACACATACATAATATGAAACAAACTACAGTTATTTATTTTCAAACAAAAACTTTGAGAATATGAAGATGAGTATTTTACCTCAAGGAGTGCATTTCCTGGATTCTCTTCTCTCAGTTTAGCCTGGCCTTGTGCAGTCAAGTAAAAATCGTCTATAGATATTGTCGCTGACTTCCTGCAGATATATATATTAACTTTGTGTTAATATTAAGAATCACTAGGGGACTTAGATGAAGGGAAGCAATGGTTACATTTTTGTAGTTTTGAAAAGATAATCAAGTGCAAACACAAGTGTAGTCTTGCCACATCCTTGAGGGGCGCTGAATCCAATCTGCAATTTTTTCCAATCAGATTATTAAATTTAGAAACAATAACCAAACAAAAACAAAAAAAGAAACAATTGGTACCACTAGGGGAGGCACATCATCTCCATCATTAAACTTGGAGTTATGCAGAGCAATCTGGTCTTGGCACCAAACAAAGACGGGTATATAGTAATGGTAAAGCCTAGCTTTCTGTGGAATGGTGAGCTTAAGCTCATTAAGCTGAAAGAGTCTGCAGAGCTGTGAGCCATAGAGCAACCATTTGTCAATGGCCTGACCAACTTTTTCAGGAGTAATACCGATCTTTTCTACGAGTGGACCAGAGCATATGAACTCAAAAAGATCCGAAACTGAGGAGACATCCACTGTTGTTGTTGGTAACGCCGAGCACTTCTTGGACGTCCAATTACTTGTAGCCGAGTAATGAAGCATTGCGTTGTTCTGAATCCACGAGCAACCACAACCTACACACACACAAAAATCCATAAAAATCAAAAGCTAGAACACAAAACAAGAGCTCCGCCTACAACACATGGATTGAACAAAGAAAAAGTAACAAGGGAGGAAGCATATAATATTATTACCAGACATGGAGAAATGGGTTTGAAGCTTGAAGGAGGAAGAGGAGGAGGATGAAGAATGAGTAACGACATGGTTGTCCTTAAATATGGAAGAGGAAGAAGAAGAAGAAGAAGAAAGAAGACGTCGTTTGGTAATAAAAGAATTGCAAATAGGGTCAGAGTGACACGGAAACGGATAACCTTTGACAAAAGACCTCTTGTTATTATTATAATAATGCTCAAGAGTTGCTTGCCATGGTGAAGATATCAAACTTGAAGTTGCCCCCGCCATTCTCTCTCTCTCTCTATCTTTGTCTCGAAGAAGCAGAGAGACGCATCAGGAAGCAACGAAGGAGAAGCAACTTGATTGTTATATTTTATTATTTTCTCAAATGATAAATTCAATCTTTCCACATAATATGTGAGTCATATTCATTTCCGCACGTCGGATAACGCGTAGACACCACTTGTCTCTCGTTACTGTCTTTTTCTTTTATTTTATACTTACTAGTCAAATAGTCTTACTGACCATAACAACTCAAGTTTGGAAGAACCAAACCAGTCTATACTAAACCGGAATATACCGGGTAATCTTGGTATGATGAGACCGTCGAAAGATTTGATTACTAATCGTCGTGCGTGGCGTGATGATATTTTATTATTTTCATTCTTGCAACATAATATGTGAGTCGTATTCGTTCCTCACGTCGGACAACGCGTAGTTAATCCACCATTTGTCTCTTCTGTCAATTACTGTCTTTTTATTTATTTTATACTATTAGTCAATGCTCTCGTTCTACAGACTAAAACAACTCAGACCATATCTAATTTTATTCCATAATCTATACTATTATTTGTGAAGTGATTTTTCGCAACGGAGCTCTCACGTTAAAAGTTAGAGCGGTTAATATCGTTTATACCCTTAATGAATTTTTATAAAAAGTACCTAAAAATAAAAAACGAATTTCAAATTTAACTAATTAGATAATTGATTAAAATTGACAATAGTAAGAATTATCCAAAATCTAAAAATATATTTTAAAATTAAACAATAATTCCTATATATATTGTGTTATTATCTGAAAATGTGTTAATTAAAATTTACAAAATTCAAAATCAGAAAATACAAAACTAAATATTATTCAAGTAAAATTCTTAATTTTACATAATTGAAAATAAATATTGAGTGATTTTAAAAATTTATTTATTAATAATGAATATAATATACAATAAATTTTTTAAAAAATTATATTATGTAAGAACTTTCAAATGAAAACATAAATAATAATTTATTATTATAATTTTAATTAATAATATGTATTAATAAATAATTATAAACGCTTAAGCCCGCATATGCGGGCAAAATACCTAGTTTACTGTAAAATAAGAGTTTTGAATAAAAAATAATCAAACCCTACTATATTTTCTATTATAGTAAAAAGTTGATGTATTACATAAATAAAATGATAATTTTATATCTTATTCATTATTCTGTTTTTCACGTTAAAATAAAACAAGATTGAAACAAAACTTAATTTTAAAATATATTTTAAAAGGAAAAATAGAATTTTACGTTGAACCGAACACGTCTACACTAAACTGGAAAATACCGGGAATGAGATCGTGGAAAAATTGATTTTCTACTGTTTTATTTGACAGATAGAGAGAGCAACAGATGAAAATGAATTTAGGAACAACGAACCGGACCATAAGAAATGTTGTTACACATGTGTTATATCGGTTAGGAGATGATAAACCGATTGGTTTAGTCTCTCTCTCTCTCTCTCTCTTTCAAAATAGCCTATCAGGTAGCTCCGGAGAAGTGAACACCGCCACGGATTTGAACTGTGAAATGTTTTTCAAGTAACCACAAAAAAAAAACTGTTAACATTAAATTCATCACGCGACCGAAACTGAAATTTTAACTAAATTTGTTTTCTTTTTACCTTGTCTTGTTTGTACTTCATACGTATAGAGTTTAAGGGACATCCTTTGGTATTAAGCTGCAGTTCTTGCAAGGCTTGAACAGATGCTTTAAGATCGGAAGCTTTATACGTTGTGTAATGCTCAAGTGTTGGATTCTGGACAACAATGCAAATCGTGTGAGATTCAAGATTTGTAAAAACAGAACAACATAAGTGATATATGTGTCTTAACGAAAAACAAGAACAGACCCAAGGGTGGCTTGATTGGTTCATAGTCCACTTGGCAAGAAAAACAGCCGAAGCAGCTATAACCGAAGGTAGAAACTTCAAGAACTCATACTCTATTAACGTCAATTCCGTCAGATAATTCGCCAGAAACTCCATTTCCACACTTGGCATCTGATTCATATCAACATTCCCATAACAAAACAAATGTTTCAATCTTTCTGCTATATGTTTGATGAGCACAGATAGATACATAAAGGTAGCAAATTACCACGTGAGTAGCTTGAGCTGCTCGGAGAAACCTCCTGCAAACAAAAAAAATAGAAAACTTTTGTTATCACTACAAAGTACATACAATAGCATATGAAGTAATTCTCCATTGTCTAGTGAGAGAGATTACCTGAGGAATGTTTTTGAAGTGGGAGTGTAAATCTGAAAACTAAAATGCTTGAGTACTTGGCTCTCCATTTCCAGGACTTGATCTCTTGTGTAAGTGTTGTCGGTGATGAAGCAGAACTCTTCAATGCGTGGTGCATAGATTTCCTCATACTTCCTTTAACAAGTTTCAAGAAAACAACATATAACTTCTTTTAGTTGCTCTGAGACCTTTCACACAAGCTTTACTGTTTGATTTACTAGTGATGAGTAGTAACTTACGAAGCAATGAGCATACAAGTGATGCCCAGTAATTGAAGTCTTTGTCTTTCCATGTAGTTCCCATTTAGAAACCAATCTATGAGATATACTGTGAGGTAGAGAGTGTCAGGTACAAGTGTGTATTCCTCTGAGACCTGAAAAGAGTTATTATGATTTGTGAGATTACTTCTAAAGTTACCAACAAGAAGAAATGGATGTAAAAACTAACCTCTACTAGCCAATCAACAAGGATTCCCCGCATAGTCTTAGTCACATCTCTTTGTGTTCTCTCCATAAAACCAGAAAGTGGTCTCCGTTTAAGCTGATAAATAGACTAAGTCGTTAGATAAACCAGATGCATCGTCCTAAGACATCAAAATCCAAGGGGATTATTATTACCTCAGCAACACGCATGTTGTAGTGTATTTCAGGTGCATATAGGCTACAGAGTAGAGGATCCTTTTCATCTGAATCAATGTCAATAAATTTTGAGCTACTTGCCACAGTGGAACTTCCGTCAACACAGCTTCTTTCAACTGTAAACCATTTGCAAGAAGAAGAAATGTTATAAAAGCACTCACTCATAAACAGTAGGTAGACAACTAGTAGTAGTATTCACCTGTAGAAGTTGTTGATCTCCCAGGGGGTCTTGGAGGCAACTTGAAACTCGGCTTTTCGATAAAGCTACAAGATGCTTCGTTTGAGTCTAAGCTCGTGCCTGTACACACAGCTTCTACCTTTACATCTGTAACATCTGAAGTAGAAGAAGATGATGCCACCTTGGAAGAACTTGTCCTTCCCTTCTTTATCTGTTTGATATTCTCCACACTTGTCAGTAAAAGTAAAAACCCAAGTTCTTGTCAATATAAGAAGCAGCATTGTGTATATAATAACAACCTGAATTTTAGTTGCATTGAAGCAGCTTGTGTAAGAAGAATCCTCGCAGGTAACATTTGTGATATCATTAAGAACAGCTCGCCTCTTAGGTGCATTATTGTCATTCTTATCATCCAACGCTGTTCTTTTACTGTTTGCTCTCAGAACCCTTCCCTGGTTAATCAGTGTAGTAGCAGAAGCACGCGCAAGTGCACGAGTTACAGGGCGACCATTGAACGGAATGGTGTTTCCAGAAACGGCTTTCTCATTCCTCCCCATGGTTGAAACTCTGCTGAGACGATCCAACAACAATTTTGATTCGTCTTAACAGAAGATGAGCTTCAACAAGAGATCTGTGAAATATTGAAGTAGAAGAAGATCAATGGATATGAAAAAGAGACAGATGTATATCATTCAGGTAAAACAGAGAAGCTAGCATGGAAAAGGACCAATAACATTGTTTTAGTCCAAAAAAGGAAGTTGATCTAATAACAAGACAAGACACAATTGTATCATATAACCGTTTAAAAAGACTCTTATTGTTTCCAAGGAGAAGAAGAAGAAGAAGAAGAAGAAGATACATTCAAGTTCCAAAGTCTCAAACTTTTTTTTTTCATTTACTAAGAATATCCAAACGGTATTGCAGGAAAACACTCAGGGCCTCATCAAACCAAAACAAAAGGAAAATTTTCATAAACTCGCAGCAGATTTAGGGAAATTAGTATTCCATAATCTTAAGTTTTTTTTAAAACAAAAATAATGTGTATATTATTACCGATTAAAAATCGGAATTTTTAAAAGGAAGAGTAAGAAGCATCCACTTTTTTCTCAGGTGATAGATAGACCCATGAGAAAAAAGTGGAGCTGCAAGATCTCACAAACAGTTCTTAGAAACACTAAGAAGGAATGGAATCAACTCACATTTTCTTTTATCCAAGAAAACAAACAGAGAAACTCTCAAGAAAAACATCATCTCTACAAACCCATCAACAAAAAGCTGCAGGTGCGCGTGTGAACAACATAACATTCTAAAAAAAACAGACAGAGTGCGATGGGAACGAACTTACTAAGCTCCAGAAAAATCTTCAATAAAAGAAAAGTCCTTTTTTTCTTTTATTTTTGGAGAAAGAAGAGAGCTTTGGAGCAGATGGAGAGAGAGAGAGAGAGAGAGGTATAGTGAATTCGCTTTTATGCAAAGGCAGGGGAGAGGGGAGGGGGGGACTCTTGTCTGTCTGTGGAAGTGAGCGGGATTTCTCAGCGAGTGTTTTTTTTAAGATTTTAATTAAAATATTCCACTTTTATTAACTTTATTTTTAGAAAGAAATGTTTATTTTATGTACTTCTCTACCTAAACTCGTTGACTGTTTGACCATCAAAAAAGAAATACTAACTCACATAGTTTATTTTGTGATTAGTGTTTAATTTTTTCAATTTAGAATATGTGATTGAGAATAATTTTTCATAAGATTTTGTTGAGTGAATCATTTTACCTTTTCTACATCTTAATCACATTGGCTATTATGTGTTCTCTTGTCATTTTCATTTCACCATCAGCCTTATGGTTGTAAATTAATGAGGATTTTATCATGCAGATGTTTTTTTTTCTTTCTTTCTTTTCGAATGTTTTCTCATTTATTTTGTCAGTAACATTTAAATTTTAAACAAATAAAGTAAAAGGAACGATCGAAGAACTGTTACGTTTTCCTATGCACTGTGACTCTATTTAAAATCTTTTGGTGTTACTCTACACAGCGTGGCTATTCATCCAAAGGTAAATAAAAGTGATTATAAAACATCATTTTGCTTTTAAAGGTAAAATAAAAAGTGATTAAGTTACAAACTCTGTTCAAATTTTTTAAGATTCGAAGTAAAGATTCCTTCACTCGTTTTTTTAATTGTAAAATTTAAACATTTGAATTATTTTAAAGAACTAACTAGTAAAATAAAAACAATGACCAAATGCACGTTTACCCCTGAATCAGTCTCCTTGTTTAGCTTTTATTTTTACGTTTTCTGTTGATTTTTATATATATTCAGTTTAGCTTATTTTGACACCACATGCTTATTATTAACCATCCATAAATTCTATTACATCCTTTCAATTTTTTCTTTTTGTAACATATATCCTTTCAGTTACAAAATAATTTGTAGAACATAACGAAACCCGTTTTATTCGACCGGATTTGCTCGGTTTTAAAAACCATTCTTGGCCTAGGTCGTGAATGCATGCATATTGATTAAGAGGTGAATTATTTCATATTTTTTTAGTTTTTATACAGAAACAAAACTAATTCGATTTTAGTTTTAATTTCATGTAAAACAAAACTTATATCTAATTTTCTTAACGGTTGCTTTGACCAAATCTACATGAACTTGGTCGTTTGGGAGAAGATTTCTCCACGATAAAAACTTCTACACTAGTATGTCAGATCACATGAATCATAAAACTGTAATATATCTCATTGTCCTAGGACGCATAAGACTACAAAAATAAAAACAAAAAGTAAAATATTATTTCAATGGTTAGATCTGCAGGAGCCACTCTGAAAAAAAAAATATTAAGGAAGTGAATGGAAAAGTAGTGGAATCTGCATTTTCAGGTTTTGTTATGTTCCACGACTTAATGCTTAGCATGCTGATCATTTTTTTGTAGGCATACGTTAATTTTAAAACGACGAATTTGTATATTTGATGAAACTATATATTGTGTACCGTAAGATAAATTTCTAGTTGTTCCATATTGTCTAGAAGTATCCATATAGTATTTTATGTTTATATGCGATTTATATGTTTATAATCAATTTGTTGTTTATGTTGTCAAAAAAAAAATGTTGTTTGATATATTTTTTTTATCCACTACTAACTGAAATGTTGTTTCAAAATTATTTATAATCCAGATTTATCCACATATAGAGTTTATACTAGTTTTTTTTTTTTTTTTTTTTTTTTTATAACGCTGATTTATTATGATATTACAATTATGAGAAAGATTACATAGACGATTCGACAACCGACAATACTACATGTTTTATGAGGATCTACGCCTAACTGCATCACCTGAGCCGTCCTATGAAGATCCACTCCTGACCAAATCTACTTGCACCATGTTGAGGACCTCTTGTAAGCCTTTCTTCCGTTGTCTGCATAATTGTTTAATAAATCCCTTTTTCCGGGACTTGAAACTTGGATCTCCTGAAATCTGTAAGAAATTGCGTAGTCTGGGATTCAAACCCCAGACCTGAGTGTAGAAGCCTTTAAACCTTAACCATTAGGCTACGGTGCTTCCACAAAGTTTATATTAACATACTTATATTATTTTATTGTTATCTTGCATCTGAGGAACGAACACTAAATTCTTCTTCTATTAACAAAACTCTTGATTTGATACAAAGGTATGAATAAATTGTGGGTTAATTTGAAAAACGTGAAAAAGTTAAAAGCTGTGACTTTTTTTGTTAAGAAGAGAAATGGCATTAAAGTCAAATGATTATAAGTCAAAATGTTCAAACGAAACTTTGATGTTAAATGATTATAACCGAAGAAATCATACAAACAAAAATGTATTTAAAGTATACAGGTAGTCAGATACAACACAAGGGTATTTGAAAAGCTACACTATGAACTAAAAGTCTTTATCACTTAACCACATGGGAGATTGGGAGTTACATATTCAAAGCTATCTGTTTTTTTTTTTGGAACACTATTCAAAGCTATCTATGATTTCAAAATTTAAGAGAGATAACTGTTGTATCGATCAATTATATAAATACTTGTTTTTGTAATTGGATGTATAATAAGATGAATGGCTTAAAGCTGCAAGTGTGAGAAGGACGTAACGAGAGGACGTCCGGGACCTAATTAATAATAACGTAGATCTACACGATTCAAACTAAAAGAAACAGAAAAATAAAAGGGGGAATTTTCAAAACCGAGAAGAGAGAAACAGACGTATAGTCTTAAAAAACATTAAATCATGTCATGGGATCTTTTTTTAATAAAAACATTAAATCATGTCATGTTTGCCTGTTTGGTTGTTCTATTTTTCATTTATTTGATCATGACATGACTTTAATGTTTACAAGACTATATATGAATCTATGATCCAGTCAATATTTATACTAAATGATCATGTCAAGATTTATACATCCTGCCCTGATTTTAATGTATGTAAGACTATATGTTATCCAATCAAATATTTATAATACAACACTAAGATAATGGATATTTAAACGAATTTTGGACTGGTTAATTTCATATCGTTTACTACATTTACATACTTCTTGTACATGTAAATATAAATAACATATTATTATACATTATGCACTTATATTTAAAACAAAACTCCACAAATACATTATTTACATTGAAAGGATTAAGCTGGTTCATTAAATTATTTTTCACAGTAGCGTAAATCTTGTTATTTTGTTTAATAAAAAAAAATAGTATTGGATTACATACCATATAAAACTGAAGTAATAAACAAATACATGCTTTTGTGAATCGGGTTCTCAAAATATATATACACTCTGTGATCCCGGTGATTCAGTTGTCATGTTTCAACCATACTACTTCAATGCCTACATGGTCTTCAAAATACATCTAACTTTATTCTCTTCATTATCGTTGCAGGTAACCTCCTTGACTACTCTGTGAATCATTACTTAAATAGCTTTCAAGTTGTGACTCGTGAGAGAAAAGTTGTAACTGTTGTGAATCTCAGTAACCCAAGCGGCACCTATGTCCTTGAACCGCTGCTCAAGAGGATTTCAGATATATGCAAAAATGCAGGGTGGTTGGCTTATTGTAGATAACACGTACGAGTGAGTTCTTCCTCATTTGAATGTTAGTTTAATTGATGTAATGTAATATAAGGGGATTTTGACAATGACGGGTTAAAACATTGTTGCGTTGAGGGAGACCACATTGTTAACGTCTTCTCCTTCTCTAAAACCTATGACATGATCATTTAGTATAAACCAAATCCAAAAGCAAAATATTTGGATTAGCTTGATTGGTAGCAAAATCTTTGTTAATAGAATTCAAACACAAAAGTTGGAGCTTTAAGCTGATAAATTTTGATATAGACCGTTAGAAGAACAGGTAGTTAATTAGTACTTACTTAGTAGAGGTTATGAGAAGCTTTTATAATCAAACCTTCAATTTGAATGAAGAGAATAAAGTTAAAATCAATGATTTTAGCTTTAGTGGATTTAAAGTGGGCCTTAAATGGGCCCGGATCTAAATTTGAATTTAAGAGACTACTGGATCATTTACGTGGCTTCCATCTTCGTCTTCTTCCCCATCGGTTCCGCCGAGTCACATCACACGCAAATCTGAGAAAGAAGAGGGGTTCCGAGATCGAAGCTCTTGCTTTCGAAACCCTAGTTCGTTTTTCAGGGAACCAATGGTGGGTAGTAGTAGTAACTCATTGGCGGGTCTACAAGATCACTTGAAATTAGCGAGAGAATACGCACTAGAAGGCTCCTACGACACCTCAGTCATCTTCTTCGATGGCGCCATTGCTCAGATCAACAAGTAACTACCTCCACCTCCTTCTCTCTTGACTCTTGAATCTAACATTTTATCACCCCCTCCTCACGCCCTAGCTTGTTCGATTTTGTTTCATGTTAATGGGCTTAGTTCCAATCCTATAGACTTAGCTAAAATTTTGCAATCTTTTCACAATGTATATATCCTTAGAAACTGCATTGCTCAATTGACATTAGTAGTAGAGATAAAAAAAAAAAGAGCAGTCTTTTGTGCGGTATGTTGTTCTGAAGCGTTACTTTCTTTAGGCATTTAAACAGCCTTGACGATCCTATGTCACGGACGAAATGGATGAACGTCAAGAAGGCCGTGACGGAAGAGGCTGAAGTTGTAAAGCAGTTGGATGCAGAGAGGAGAGCATTTAAAGAAGCTCCCACTGGTCGTAGCCGTCCTTCTTCTCCCCCTATCAATACCAAATCCTCCTTTGTCTTTCAGCCATTGGATGAGTATCCAACTTCATCCTCCGGTGCTCCGATTGATGATCCTGATGTCTGGAGGCCTCCTACTCGTGATGTCACTAGTCGAAGACCCGCTAGGGCTGGTCAAAGTGGTATGAGAAAGTCTCCTCAAGATGGGGCTTGGGCTCGTGCTGGCCCAACAACACGGACAGCTCCAGCTTCCCGAGGTGGAAGAGGTGGTAAGTCTTCTGCTGCTGCGAGTGCACGCTCTTCCGCTGTAGGGAAGAAAGGAGCTGCCTCCAAATCTACCAAACCTGAGTCTACGGTAAGTTATTATATGTATATTCCTGCCTTTTGGTGTATGTTAGACTATGGCATTTCCATTTTTAGCATTAGTAGGGCTCTCATGTATCATCAGAAGAAGTGTTTCTAATTAATTGCTAAAGAACTGTTAAAAAGCTTTGTGGGTTTCTGGATGATTTATCAGAATGGCGATGGTGAAGAGGGCAAGTCAAAAAGGGGATTGTATGAAGGGCCTGATGAGGATCTGGCTGCTATGCTTGAAAGGGATGTGTTGGACTCAACTCCTGGTGTCCATTGGGATGATGTTGCAGGTTTGTCTGAAGCCAAAAGGCTGCTTGAGGAGGCTGTTGTCCTTCCTTTATGGATGCCTGAATACTTTCAGGTAGGTACTTTGTTTCTGGTGCTGCCTTTGGCTGTGGAGCAACCATATAAGTAATGAAGAGAATGAAAGTGTGTCAATTCATCTTCTTAATGTTTTCTGTTAGCTTCTAGTTATGGAAATTTGATTGCTCTTGCAGGGTATTCGGAGACCGTGGAAAGGAGTTCTCATGTTTGGTCCTCCTGGGACGGGTAAAACTCTGTTAGCAAAAGCAGTTGCAACCGAGTGTGGTACCACCTTCTTCAACGTCTCTTCTGCTACATTAGCTTCAAAATGGCGGGGAGAGAGTGAGCGGATGGTCAGATGCCTGTTTGATCTTGCCAGGGCATATGCTCCAAGCACCATTTTTATTGACGAGATCGACTCTCTTTGCAATTCTCGTGGGTAATTATTTTGTTCACGACCACTGAGATTGATTTTTCAATACCGGAATTGAATGCGTTTGTGATTGGTGAGAATGATGTGTGTATGGATGCAGGGGTTCCGGAGAGCATGAGTCGTCAAGAAGAGTGAAATCGGAACTCCTAGTTCAAGTAGATGGAGTGAGCAATACAGCTACAAATGAAGATGGTAGTCGCAAAATAGTGATGGTGTTAGCAGCTACCAATTTCCCATGGGACATAGACGAAGCTCTCAGGTTCCCCCAATATTCTTTCTTCTTCTCTTATGTATTTGTTTTGGACTGTTTAGACTTGCTCAAATATAACGAAACTCTGCTTGCTGACTCTTGAGAGCCCATGATACTACTCTGCAGGAGGAGGCTGGAAAAACGTATATACATCCCACTTCCAGATTTGGAAAGTCGTAAGGCTCTTATCAATATCAATCTGAGAACAGTTGAGGTTAGTTTTGTGATATGAATACAATCTCTGTTGTTCCGGTGCAATGCAGCATATTTTATATATGTGTGTGTGTTTCATCAGGTGGCGAGTGATGTGAACATTGAAGATGTGGCTAAGAGAACAGAAGGGTACAGTGGAGACGATCTGACAAACGTGTGCAGGGACGCGTCAATGAACGGAATGAGGCGGAAGATAGCAGGGAAAACGAGGGATGAGATAAAGAACATGTCAAAAGACGATATCTCAAACGATCCTGTGGCGATGTGTGATTTCGAAGAGGCTATTAAGAAAGTGCAACCCAGTGTGTCTTCCTCGGACATCGAGAAACACGAGAAGTGGTTCTCTGAGTTTGGATCTGCTTAAACCAACCCCCACTTTTCTTCTTTTTTTCATTTAAACAAAACAATATGTGTGAGCTTTTGTTGTGTTTGTTTATATTAGTTTGCCGTTTATCATTAACATTATTTGTTGTTTCTGTATTACGTATATTCCAACTCGAGAAAAAGACTGTATTTTTATTTTTATTTGTAGGTTCAGAGAGACAAGATAAGGATTCAATGATAATCAATCATCTACTTGAATAATTAAACAATACACATGACAAGTTTTAGAACTTTAAGACCAAACTGAAACGAAAATGAATGTTCAAAAAACTAGGCTAAAAATAGAGTGGAATGGTGGTGCAAAGAGCCAATGTTTGAGAGTCTTTTTCTCACTCTCAAACTTTTATTTTCTGATTTCATCTTATTCCTAAAATCAAATATCAAAAAAAACTTTTTGTTTATATGTTGGTGGGAGCTGATTTCTCAGGCCAACTGCTAGTAGATTCTCCAAGGGAACCGTTCCCACCTTCCTCTTGAGACACAACAGGTATCTTCACAGATGAAGCTCTCTCCATTTCCTTCTCCAGCTCTTCTTCAGACCTCAACGCGTTGAACTGTCCCTCCAGCGACTTAGCTGCAGCTAACCAGGCAGTGACAATGACCAACAGTATCATTCCTAGGTATGGTGTTGAATTGGCTAGTGATCCAAATGATAAGATCATGAACTGCTGTATCAGTGCACCCCCTGATTTCCCCAACGGGTTGCAAACTACATCAATTGCAGCTTTCCCTTTAACCTGCACAAATGTCACAACTTCAACACACAACTACTTTCTTCAATATGTACGCTTTTTAGAAAGAAGAAAAATTAGCAAACCTTAGTATCCTCATCCAAGGGGATGTAGGCCATTTCTTTACAAGGGTCGAACAAGCTGTACTTGGCACTCTTGCTGAAGATATTCTGAAGGGCACCAACATAGACAGCTGCGAGTAACGGAGTCATACCAAGCTTGGCAACAAGTGGTGCGAATGGGCCACCAAACAATATCAGAGAGAAGAAGGCGACACCAGTCAGTAGCAGAACAGTTGGGGTGATCTTTGCAGCTACTCCCCAGCCATACTTATCGAATACGTATTGACTGAGAAGCATCATTGTGAATGTTGCAATACCAGTGCATGTTGAGAAGTCACCCATGAATGCTGAGTACTCGTTCGGGCTAGGGAACTGCAGAGTGTAAGAAGGATTTTTTTTAAAAAAAGCTAAGCATTGTGAATGCAAGGACAATAGATGAGGAGCTGTATATACCTGAGCTTTAAGCTTTGATTTCCATGTGACTTCCACAAGGTTGATACTAATACCATACGCAACCACTAAAGTAGCAAGATCCCTTATGTATGGTGATGACACCAAGAACTTCAAGCTCTCCATCGTTCCCATCTTAGGTTTGTTCTGTAAAAGAGATACAACAAATCAGAAAAGCCATCCTCAGAAGCAGATGTAATCTAACCTTTACCTTCTTCTTGAGGCTACGAGTTGGAAGAGGAACATATCTATTGACCCACCAATAAAGGAAACAGATGGCAAGTCCCATTCCCACCACAATGCTCATCATGGCTTTCAATGAAACTGCCCAGCCATCAACTCCAGGACCAAGATTCTTTCTCAAGTTAGAAAAGTATTTCACCGTTCTTCCAGAGAAAATCAGGGCAACATTGGCTCCAAGTCCAAACAAGGGATAGAACTTCTTGGCTTCATCCACAGTTGTGATCTGCAAAGAGATTACCACTTTTATATGAAGAAAGAAAACTCACAAACCATGCTGCATGACTACACATCAACAAACTCAGCTGCAAATCAAAGACTATTATGGGTAAGTGTAATCACCTGATTAGCAAAGCCCCAGAAGAGAACTGAAATAACCACACTACCCCAAAGCTCAGCCATGACATAAAACAAACAGAAACTCCAAATCCTCAAGATTGCAAGAGGGCCCATGAACCTTGGGCCAAGAGTAGCAAGGAGCTTATCAGCAAGAGCTTCCGGGTGAATATAGTTGCTGAGAGGGTACATGACGAAACCAAAGGCCCCAAAGTAGATGATGAAAGGGATAATAACGGTGTAAAAGAGAGCCTTTTTGGAGAGAACGTTGGAGAGTTTGGTGTATAGAAGCATGAAGCCAATAGCCATAGGGAGATTGACCCATGTCTTCAAGAAAGGTATAATCTCAGCTGAACTCCCTTTCGCCGTCACCACCAAGACGTCCTTCGTGTCCCTCAGGATCGTGTAATTGAATAGAATGCAAAAGAACATTAAGCCTAAAGGTATAATCTTTTTCAACGTTGTAACCTCCACACCGAATATCTTCGGCGAGGGAACAACTGCGGCGGTGTCGCCTTCGTTGAACAGAGCTCCGTCTGCCTCCGCCTTGCATATGAACTCGGTGCTTCTCTCCTTGTGGGAAATGGAAATCCTGTGAAGGTTTGGCTCAAAGGATTGAACTTTCTTGTTGTGACCGTTGAAGGAGAGAGACAAGGAGGGAGGTAGATTGTTTCTGGGCTTGGAGGAGAAAAGTCTATGCTTTAAGCCGTGGGATGGGTGGAGAAGGCTTCTTGCTCCGATGGGTTTGGCCGGTAAGGAGAGGATTCCTCTGGTTTGTATCGCCGCTTCCATCTTTTATCTCTCTCTCTTTCAGGGAAAATACACAGAGAGATGATGATGATGATGATAAAAGGAGGAGGTGAGTGGCTAGTGCGAAGAAGAAAGAATATAATTTTTTTTTTTTGCCCAATGAACTATTTACAAATGTGGTAAACTGAATATCAGGACAGGAATCGAATCAGGATGTAATAATATTAAAAAAAAAAACATAAGCTCACTGTCTTAATGATCGATAAGCTAATTTTTCGGATGTGTCAAAAAAGAAAGGGTAAATAAATTGATATCGGGAAAGATAAATTTGCGGTGGTTGTGCTGTTCTCAACCATGTCCATGTGAGCTTTTTCATGGTAGAAAAAGTCTCGAGGGTGATAACGAAAATTCCTGTTTTGCCCTCAAATTCGCAAGTTAAAATGACCTTTTAGGGATTATTATTACTTAATTAGGTGGTGGGTGGCAACGACTTTCTTTTCTTTTGAGTTAGGTGGCTAATAATGCCCCTATTACTTTACCTAAATTAAATCACGTGTCATATAAAAAATATTAAAGTAAGTTGTAAGTATTATTATTATTTATTCGGATTTTCAAGGCTTTTTATAATGTAATAAGATGGAGTTTAATCCAAAGTTTTCGTCTTGTCTTATGAAAATTGTATTTTTACTATCAGGGTGGTATGTTCTTATAGAATTAGTTTGCGTACCAATGCAAAAAATAGACAATATATAAAACCTTCATGTTGAAAATATTTATGTCGTCAAGTGTCAAAAACAAAATAGAGTTTGGATTTTGATTATCTTCCTTGATTTGGTTGAGCATAACAGTTAGTCATCTACACTCAATTGTTTGCATGTCAATTTTTTCCCTTTTCAAACGTAAAAGAATTTGCATCCTCTGTTCATTTCTGACGGCGGCCCAAAAATTAAGGCGACAAGAGGAACTAAAACGAGCAAACTCATACTACATTTTAGTGGAATCTTTTCTCATTTGACTATTTTATAATACTTTTTATTTTATTTTTTTCATTATGCAGAATTATATTCCAAAGGACCAATTAGAAAACATATATTCGTTGGAAAGGTGGTCTCAAATTTGACAAGATCCTCCCCATCATTCTAGGTGTAATGTGGCACCAACTCTATTCGCAATTGTCTCGGGCGGCATCTTTTGGCTTCTTCTATTAGAGTTGAACCCATTCCATAATCCATTCACCAAACTAAACACATGTTTTTAGTGATTAATTATTGTGCAAAGGACATGGCTTCTTCGTAATATACAGTATAAATTATATCTTTTGAAAAAGAAAAAATTGTGGGCTAGTTTCAAAGAAAATTGATTCACGGGTCCATCTGCAAGCAAAATCGATATAAATTATGTTTTCATGTTCAAACAAAAAAAAACGATAATTTTGATGGAGAGGATAACTGAGAGCCGTGGGATGAAAGCGAAGGCTCTGATTGTCAGTGCTCCAACTTGTGCCAAAGAAAATATCACAAGTGAGGGAATAAAAAGGCATATGCATGGGAGCGTTGTTGATTTGTTTGCTTAAGAGATCCGATTCTCTCCCTCCATTATTCTCACAATTGAGAAACATCAGTAGGACCATATGGTCTCACGAGAAATAACCATTTTACAAACTCAACGGTAATGAGATATTCCACTTGGCGACGTAATAACGGTTCTTCATTATTATATACATGCAAGCAAGGTTGCACTTTTTACCCAGAGATATTTGTACTGTGTGTGTGTGTGTTGGATAATAGAAAGAAACAAACGGTGTTTCTTGTATACACGTCACAACCTCCCTTGACAGCTTTGCTCTTTCCGCCCAAAGATATTTCTGATCTCTTTTGTCTTTTTTTTTTCTTTCTATAAAACAAAAACTCCTCCGACGGCTCTGTATTTGCCACGCCATTTTCAAGAAGTCTCTCTTTGCAAGCAATGGCATAATTCATTTTTATCCTGTTATTACTGGACTTGGACATTTTAGATGTTTAGTTAGGCCCGTTTACAAACCAAAGTGATCTCAGAACCAAAGCTAGCAATACTCATTACAGGACTTGGACACAAAAGGTTTTGAAATAAGAAGTTTGGGGTGATTTTGAGGTCATCATAACCAGAGTTACTGTAACCATCTCTGTTTTCCTCATCTTCATATTTTAATGGTTTGAAGTTTTCTAGTTGAAAGATGAGTGTCAAAATCTGATGAATCTTTGTAAAATTTTCCGGTTGGAATCAGTAACATTCCATCTTTTTATTGCAAGTTACTCATAAAACCAAACTACCAGGTACAGAAGTAACAATCTTAAAGGTCATGAAGCTTGGAGGTCTCTGAAGTGGATCGACCACCAAATAACCCATCAGAATCATTAAAGAACAGTACCTAAGCAAAGCCTCAAACTAAATGTTAGGAAGACAAATAGAGCAAGCAGAAAGATGAAAGGAGTAGGATAGAGTCGACTCAATCCAGAATATCAGAGATAGCCGTCTTCTTAAATGGATCACCTTGAGCCAACTGTGCAGCCATGGCTTTGTTTGGAAAGATATTATCTGCCTTCATTCTATCTCGCATTCCATATGCAGGGACTTTGGCGTTCAAGTAAGCCTGCACGAGTGCTTGGAACTGCCTAAGCCGAGATGTATACCCAACTTCCCTCATCTTCTGGAATATCTTCTCCGTGTTATGAATATCTCCCCGTTTTGCGTACTCGTCCATGATGTACATGAATGAGCTCATCATCAGTTTCGTATGGCTCTGTTTTGATGCCTTGTTCAGCAAAGAATCAGCCTTTTCAACTTCCCCAGCTTCCACGTATAGCCTGATGAGTGCATCCCATGTTGATGCCTCAATCCTGCAACCGCTCTCTGCCATACGCTTAACCAGATCCTTACCCTTTGACAGCATCTTGTGGTCGACATATACCCTCAGGAGAACAGAGTAAGTGTTGGAAGAAGCCCTTCTGTCCATCTTGATAATCTTCTCAAAAATCTCCTCTGCATCTTGTACTTTATTGAGCTTTCCAAAAGCGTTGATTGCAGAAAGGGATTCCTCAAAGCGGGGCTTTGATTCACAGATCTTCCATATTCTCCTCACCTCGTCTTCTCTCCCAAGAGAGGCGTAAATGGATAGCAAATCATTGAACGCCCTGCGGTTTGCCTCTAAGCTTTCACCTTCCATCTCTTTCAAAACATTCTCGGCTTTCTCTTTAAGCCCAGCTCCTGAGTAGTGTCTAGCAATGATAGCTTGTGTATTAAAGTCCGGCTCAACACCTTCATCTTTCATCGTCTCCACAATTTGCTCCATCCCCTTAATGTCATTTGATGACCCTTTGACGTCAATCAGAATCTTGTAAGTGAGAAGACTCGGCTTGACATTCTCTTTCTCCATGAGCAAAAGCACATCAGCGATCTTCTTTCTGTCGACCCTCTTGTAGAGCAGAAGCATCTGATCACAAGTAAAACCTGACCTAGGGAATCCCAAGTCCTTCATTCTGTTGAACACAAGTTCAGACTTCTTCACATTGCAAGCAACCACACAATTCGCCAGGAGGGTACGGTACATCACTTCCCCTCTGAAGGATTTTGGGATCTTGTCCATATAAGCTTCTCCCTTCTCTAAGCCACGCGTTTTAACAATAAGATCTAACCTAGAAGCATAATCTCTCTCATTCATTTCAATTTTCTTAATCGCCTCCAACCACTCTGACATCTATACAAACAGAAAACAAACAAAACGTAAGCATTTTTAACACATCCAATTCAAGGCACTCATCAAAAAGTAAGCTAACTGAAGGAGAATTACCTGTAACGCTCTTCCATACATGCGACGCCTACGTAGCTGGAGCATAGCCTTAGCAACCTCAGTTCTGTTAATCTCATTTCCTTCTTCTTCCACCCATTTTTCAAGCGCACTACCAACAGACAGACCCCCTGCAGAAACAATGGCCTTAAAAAGCTCGGATTGCTTCTTTTCCATAGTCTTTCTACTACTATCATCGGTTTCAGTGAGGCCCAGCTCCAGCTCTTCTTCATCATCATCATCATCAGAGGAGGAGAGCTTTCCCTCATCAACGTCACTACTACTAGTCTCTTGGCCTGACTTTGAGTTTTCCAGTTCTGAGAAACCGTCTTCGAGGTCGTCGCCATCATCCTCTTGATCATTTTTAGTGCCAGCACTCGAGGAAAGTAGACGTTTACTCATACAAGACATGTTGTAAACTCTTGGAAGGGGTTCAAGTTGATCATGAACAAGGGAATGGGATTGAAGAGTGAAGAAGCTTCTTTTTTCTCCGGATTGAATCTCATTTGGATAAAGAGCAGTACTACTACAAGCACCAAGTCGGAGTCTCTGGGATCTGAATAACATAGTATAAAGTTGATCGCTTGTTTACTCAACACAGACAAAAATGAAAAAGTGAACTTTTTTTTTTTTGCTAGATTGCAACCAAGCGAAAGCCTATAAAAGGAGATATCTTTCGGATCAAAAGAGAGAGAGAGAGAGAGAGAGAGAGAGATTCTAACCTCCGCAAAACCTTGGAAAGGGCGAACATGCTTGGTCTCTCGAATGGAATATACCTGTATGCTCTCTGAAACACACCACGAAGATCAGATTAACAGTAAGCAATAGATCAGATTCGAAAAGTAAAGGGAAGAAGCTTACTTACAGTCTTGTGGAATTGGAGTCGACGAAGAAGAAGAAAAAGAAGAAATGAGTTTATTGGATGAAATGAAATAGGGGTTTAGGGTTTTACGCTCTTTTTCTTGGAATGACGATTTTGTCCTCGGATAAGCCTAAAAATGTTTGCTTCCTCTCACAATAGCAGGCTTTGGGCTTTTGAAGTATGTGCTAAAAAAACCTTTGTTAACCTTATGGTAATGGATTTTATCTTTTTTTTAAAAAAAAAACAGTGACCAGCCTCAAAGCTTACTTACTATGGAAGAGGTCTAGAAACTCCAACAATGATCGACTCGTGAGATCCAAAGATTTGACAACCATTCCCCTGTCTCTGATTGGTTGATTCAGACATCAGATTTGGCAGTTTCATGTTCTGGAAGACATGGTCTCTCCTCCAGAAGCAGTCTTCAAGGTTCCAGTGTCAGGCATGTAGTGGTAATTGTAGTTGATTTTGGTCACTAAATCAGCTAAATGAGGAAAGTGTCCCACGTTCAGCTTAGAAGACAATACCTGCAAGTTCAATTTCCCATTAACCAACTCCTTTATTACAAGAACAAGTACATACAGAGTCTTAGATAAGATGTTCGTACTCTAAGGCGGAAAGCAATGCAGTCTTCAAATTGTTTCTCAATGCGGTCTTTGTATTTTGTGGCTGATAACCACACACTCTTAAGCCCATCTCTGGATCGCACTATTCGTGCTTGAGATTTTCGAAGAGATATAGGAACTACAAGACATATACTACACCTGCATACCGCTTCATTGACAGCAGACCCCAGTGGCGACCTGGTCTCTCCAGGGACTCTACATTCTACATTCATTTCAGTTGGTGTTTTACTATTCCAGTTACAGAGACAGAATCACATCCATTTGATGTCCACCTATATTCTCAATGGGCATCATTAGGGCCTGTTTAAAGATCACACTTAGGGAGAATCTGAGCTTAGCAGCTATAAAATATTTCTGTATACACAACTTTGTTTTTGGGCTGAAACCGCTGCATTATATATAATATATATATATAACCTAAAGAATGATGATGATGATGAGATTTAAAACATTATGGATGCTATTGAAACATTAAGAAAAAAGGCCATGAGACATCAAAAACTTTGAACAATATTCAAAACCTTGGGTTCACTAAACAAATTAGGATTCTTCAACTGTGAATTATGGTCATGGCCAGTTTGCTGCGCCTTACCTAACCCCCAAAGAAAGGTTATGCACCACTCCACTGATACTGATACGAATCAACGGATTGGGAGGAAGACCGTACGGAAGTTGATCATGCTCCACTCCATTGACGCTGACACGAATCACCGGATTTGGAGGAAGATTAAATGGAATACGGTCATGCGCTACTCCATTGACCTCAATCACCGGATAAGAAGGAAGACTGTATTGCTGCACAACCTCAGGGCTATGTGGAATACCAGCTGCAGTCATCAGTTCAGTGTACTCAGCAGCTCTCTGCATCTGCTCCCACGCCAAATGTCTCCCCTGGTCCACCACGGGTCCGGTGAAACCAGGGTGCATAACTTTCAAGTGATTTTTAAGCTGTGAATAACTCCCCGAGAAGACGCAACCCTCGAAAGTGCAACACCTCGGTTTAGCATTCAAATATCTCACTGCACCTGACACTTTCATCGTCTCGTAAACCTCTCCTCTGCAGTATGGACAGTTCAAGGTCTTGGTTAAGCGGTTCCTGTTTTTTAAACGGTATTGCTTGAAACAGTTGGAGTGACGAGCACTGGTGTCGCACATGTAAGCTCGGCATCCAGTAGATGATGAAGAGCAGCGCAAGAGGACGGCATTGTGTGGCGGTTCCTGGCAGATTACACACCAGACATCTTCCCATTGTCTTGGGCCTTCTGTCTGGATAGGCAACTCAGGTTCTTTTTCTTTCTTGGTCCTTGACGAGCGAAGTGGGTATGGTGATACTCTGGTCCGGTTGCTTGGAACTGACAATACACGTCTCTCCTTAGGCATTTTTCCTGCTAAAACAACTCAACCGTGAAAATCAAATTCAAAACCTTTATTAAGGAATAAATCTCAAGAAAGACTCAAATCAATCAATCTTTAACAGGACATTGAATTGATATTGGGGATGTAACTGACAGTGAGTCACAACTTGTACAAAAGAAATCATTCACAAGTGCATAGAGATCCATAAAACAGATTGTAGATTTTTCGATGATTAACGAGGTTACAGGAATCAGAGAGATTCAGAATCAGAGTCCTGTTATTCTAACCAATAGGGATTACTATCATAGTAATCTAATATTTGTTTTGGCCATTCTGATCAGACCCAGAAAAGCTTTAAAGGACAAAACTTTATCGATAATGAGAGAAATTGGATAAAACCCAGACAAGAGTGAGAAACGTAGATTACCTTGGTCGGATAAATTCTCGATTTTTTTTAAGAGAAGAGAGTTTCGTCTGAAGCGGTGAAGAAGAGGGGAGATATCATGCGAGTGCCTGTTTGTGTGATCGTCTTGTGGCCTTTTTATAAGCTATTATTCTCTTGTGCCCGTCCCTCTCTTTTACCATCGTACCCTCTCTTTTTGTCAACCGTTTCAACTTTCCTTTGTTAAGGAAACCAAAAGTTGTCTTTTCTTTGCTTGACAATTATGGATTCAGTGAGATTAAAAGGTTAGGAAATCATCTTTTTCATGTTTGTAAACAAGTTGAAAAAAGTTAGAAAAAGGAGTATATATTTCCAGAACTTTTACAAAACAAACTGATAAAGAAACAGGAACTACACAAATATCAGTTTTTATTGTTTTGAATAATTCAATAGGTATATCCAATTACTAGTTATTGTATTTTTACTTTCAATCTTATAAAACTATTTACACATATGTTATAATTGGTCTTAATTAGTTTAACATGGTTCCCCTAATAGTTAAAACTACTAAATAACAATTTATTACTCAATATATTTTTCTTTCTTTTCAATTAGATCATGATGTACCAACACTAATTAAATCTTAAAAACAAAACATTACTACTTACATATAATATTTAACTTACTCATCATTTAAATAAATACATCATCCAAAGTAGTCACTAATTTTATGTAAAAACAAATGACTAAAAAGTAAGTATGCAAATCTCACTTTTATAATTGTTCTGAATAAATAAATCCAACAGTTTGCAAATCTCACTTTTATAATTATTTTGAATAAATAATCCAATCACAATATCTCAAAGTTAAAATTAAAAAAATGTTTTATATATATTCTAAATAGTTTTAATTCGTTTTGATACAGCACCAATAATACCTAAAATTATTAAATGACAATTTATTACTTATACATATGTTTTATTTTTTCATTTAAATGATTGCATTGACACTAGTCAAAATTTTATTCAATAATACATTGACATATAGTCAAAATAACTGCCTATAAAACAAACAAATGACAAAAATTAGTTGTCCAAATTCCACTTTTTAATTATTTAAATAAATTTATCAAAATCAAATGATATAAGTTGTAGTTTTTATATAAAAATATGTGTACATGTTTTTATAGTTAGATTTTATTCCTTTAATATGGCATCAGCTATAAACAAAATCATCAAAAAATTAATTCACCAACTATGCTTATATAAATTATTTTTAATTATATAACATTGTTCAACACTATTAAAACTAAGAAACAATATATTATTACTTATATTCATATTTTACTTACATATCATTCACATAATATATCACCAGTGCATATATCTTATTTTTATAAATGAAATATTAATAATCAACGTTATTCAAAATTAGGAAACAAAAAATATTATTTATAATCATATTTTACTTGAACTTGACACATATAATATATCACCAACACTAGTTAAATTAGTCCTAGTGATATATCAGTGGAGTATTTATAGTTATCAGGTTGCCCTGGATGAAAACATAATAGAGTTTGGTCTAGTTTGGGCTCGTAAAGTTGAAAGAAATACAATCTGATAGCTTAACAGCCCATTACGAGGCCTAATATGAATTGTTATCTAGTGGAATATTTTTAAAAAGGATATTGCGTTAAATGCTGTAGCGCTAGGCCCAATTAAGACCAGCCTAGAAAACACTCAGAATTTATACGGTCCAGATGAATGAAGAATGGGAACACACCGTACACACCACCGCGCGTATGATACACTCGCGAGCTCTGCGAAATTCATTAGTTGCTAACATATCAAGTTCTTCTTCTTCTTCCTTCTTCGGTTCCGCCCCTGAAGATCGAAGTAACTGGGAAAAATAGTCGAAAGAGATCTATCTGTTCGGTGGGAAATAATAATGGCTCTTGCATGCGTAAAAATGTCGGAAGATGTGTGGTTAACTTGTCTGACTCACGCATTGTCCACCGAGACCGAAGAGATCATGGGTCTACTCCTCGGCGACATCCAAGTAGGTTCTTCGAATCTCTTTTTCGCCTTGTCTATCTGAATCCGATAGTGTTTCAGATTAGAAGTCTCTGTAGTGTTAGGTGGTTTCGATTGGCTTCAAGCAGTTAATTTTTTTTTTTTTTTTGGGATGATTGATTAGTACTCGAAGAACGGAAGCGCGACAGCTATGATATGGGGAGCATCGCCGCAGTCAAGGTCCGATCGGCAAAAGGATCGGGTAGAAACCAACCCTGAACAGCTGGCTGCTGCTTCTGCGCAGGCTGAGATATCCTTTTTGTTTTTGCTATTACCATCATATCTCTCTCTCTATTTCGTGTGTATATATATATATGCTTAGAACAAAAAGATCTTTCCTTGACCTAAAAATCGGCACAGAATGAGCATATCAACGGGCAGGACTACACGTGTGATTGGATGGTATCACTCCCATCCTCATATCACCGTCCTTCCTTCCCATGTCGGTATGTTCCCCCATCATTGTTTCATTCTTAAAGACAACTTTTTTTTTAGCTACTTTATGAGGATTAACTGTGCTTTATTGCTGGCAGATGTTCGGACACAAGCAATGTATCAGCTTCTTGATTCTGGTTTTATTGGACTCATTTTCTCTTGTTTTAGTGAAGATGCTAACAAGGTTAGTTACTATTTACTCTCTTTGAATCTTTTCAGGATTATACTTCTTCTCAGTTTGATGAATTGGTTTATTATTAGGTTGGTAGAATCCAAGTTATCGCCTTCCAGTCCTCTGATGGGAACCCCAATACTCCTCCTAAACCAATGAGCCTGATTCTTGCTAATAAAGACTCTGTCATCGACCTAGAATCCTCTTTAAGTTCTGCAGACTCAGTATACCAGAGTTCCTCTTCTGCTCGAGGAGACAATCCTGACCAAGACACAACTGATACAGCTTCAACTTCTGCATCTAAGGTCTGCACCTCTCTCTCTTTCTCTTTCTGACTGAACCATTGGTTATACTTGTTGATGTTTATAACATGCCATGTATGTTTGTATGCCCTGAGTAGGATCGTGGACGAGTTTCAGATTTTGGGGCTTTCTTTGTTAACAATACTGAGGCCAACACCACCGGGACGAGTGGAAACTATAGCTCAGGCAATGCCAGCAGCTCAGTTGTGGAGATTGATCCAATGGACATGTCTGAAAGCATGCAAGAGGCCATGCTCCGTTCCAACTTGGAAACTAGGTACTTTTTGGAACTCCATTCATTTACTACGCAATGACTTATGCTCAAAGACTTTTTTGTTTACATGCAGTGGTGTGGGGTATGCAAGGAAAGAAGTACCGCTTCATGTTTTGCCGACTTCATCACTTCTTCAGCTCAATTCACCTTTAGCCTCTTTTAAAGATCTACAACGAGTGCTCTACGAGGAGGAACGAGCTGCGTACCACCAATCAGTCCTGCAAAGCATGAGGTTTTCTTAAGATTCATCATCTTATTATTATTTATACCTAACTTAGTCATGGAGATTTATTGCAAAATCTCCTTCTTGATTCTTCTCTAGAAATGGGAAAGTCCATCCCCTTGCTTTCATTCACAACACATCAACATATCAGGCTTCCATGTGCAAGCTGATCGAATACTGGTTAGTGAAAACATTTGATACTGTGTTTTGTGTTATTTGTTGGAATTTACATACGTAAAGGCTTCATTTTTTTTGCAGCTTGAGTCCTGCGGTGAATGCACTTCAAGATAGGCTGAGGGAAAACAAGATCCGGGTATGAATGATTGATTCTCCTTATAACTAACCAACTCTAATGGATATTGTTTTCAAAACAAAACTGTTGTGTGTTGTGCAGTTAGCAATGCTGATGAATGAAGCGGAGGCTCTGGAAGCACAGAAACTTAAAGGTGCAGAGACGAGTGGAGGACCATCTCGTGTGGTTCATGGTTCTGGCAGCCGAAGCAGAAGAGGATCCTAGCTACTAGGAGGAAGGCAATAGACTATGAAACTGCCTTTATTTCATCTTTGTGTATTGTGTTATTTGCTGGGACAGTGTGTTTTCTTTCAGTTGTATCATATTCAGGCATCTATCTCTTCTTAGTTTAACCCGTCTGTATCATTATTGTTGTTTTTTCTGTCCTGGAAGATTTAACTTTTTATTCCAAGAGATGCCGATTAATAGATATACGCAAATCTTGATTGCACATTCATGATGATGATTGTTATAAAGATTCCAACTTACAGAAGAAGCAGTGAAGTAACGTTGGAAGAAAAAAATACATTGTACATGAGTTTTTGGTATGAGGTTTCTTCTTACAACTATACAAATAAGCTTAAACTCTTTTGATCACAGACTGTGGTCCGAGAGCTCCTACCAAGGAGCGTGTAATAAGTCTGAAATCACCAACGCTCCTGTTAGATGATACAACCTGTCAGTTCCTCCATTTGCCCCTGTTATCCAAAAGATTCATAAAATTCTATTTCTTAGAAGAAAAACTTTTCAATCATCAAAATCCTAAAAGGACCATTGAAGAACTTTGATAAGAGCAGTATATTCAAAGAGGGTAAATGGTCATTGACTCTTGACTAGATAAGGGCAAGTAACCATAGTTAGCATAAAGTAATTATGGTTTAGTTAGTTTACCTTTATGATGATCTCTATATATGAGGAGAGGGGGTTGAGAGAATGGGTATCGAGAGTTTGAGTAAGCTAATAGAGGAGAGAGTGATGCTACTGAGATGATCTAAGGGAGAGAGAGATCTTGATCAGAGCCTTTGTAATCAATCTTTCTATTGAATAAGAACGTATTTCTCTTTTCTTCATAGTTTCATAAGCTACACGTAACAAATTGGTATCAGAGCCGTTCGTAAGGCCTCTGGGGTACAGCTGCTTTCGACTTTAGCTAGTTCACACCTTGGTCTACGTTGTCCCGCACTCCTCCTACTCTGGCAACCAACACCTCGTTGTTGGCCTTTCCCTGTACTCCAAGGGCTTCGGCCGGTACCAACAGGTTCTCGCCACATCGTCTAGGAGTATGGACCTCGCCTACCTCTTCATGACCTGGCTGCGCTGGATCGAAATCGCTTTGGCGAGTGGTACCTCGATGGAGGAGATAGAAGAGATCCGAGCGATGACGAACTATGACAGGCCGGTGAGGACCCTTGAGGAGGAAAGGATGGCCCGGCTGGAAATGCTGGAAGAGTGTCGTCGCATGCTTGATCGATGGGATGAAGAAGATGAAGCAAAGAAGCATCATGAGAAGGTGTCGCTAGTTGCTGGAGACTCAGGTTCGATTGTGAGTGACGATGGAGGCTTTGTGAAAAATGTTTGTGTGATTCTGAAACCAAACAAACTGAAGACGTTGCAGGAGAAGTATGAACCAGAGACCGAAACCCTTTTGTTCGAAGAAGACAACAGCTTAGACATAGAGATGGATGGTTGTGCATCCCAAGTGTTCGATCAAATACCCAAGAGAAGGAAGAACGTAGCAAAGAAGAAAAAAAGATGGAAGAAACACTCCCCAGATATAGAAGATCATTTAGACGATGTTTGGAGCTATGAAGAAAAGGATAACTTTGAGAGGTTAGGAATACAGATGGAGAACACATCTAAGAGACTAAGGAATAGTCTATTGAAGTGGTGTAAAGGACTAAGTTGTCATTGGATGCACACCCGCCAAACAGTTGACAGGAAATGGCTGCTCATGTTCAGAAAGAAGAAGAAGAAGAGAATGACAGAAATTGCAAAGAATTATGGAACTTATGACAGGTCAGAACGATGCAAGAAGGCTAAAAGAGGGTTGTTGAGTGTAATGACGAGATGGTTGCATCACCATGAGGAAGGAACTGCTGAGAAAGTAAACAAGGAGACAAGTATAGCGATAGAGATACTCACTGGTCAGCTGACTAGACAGAGGTTGCTGTCGCTGAAAGTTACAGTGAAAAAGCAGAAGAGTAAAAGGCTGCTGCAGCAGCATAGGAAGAAGTGTATCAAGTCTATCAAGGAGGAGGATCACTGTAGGAGTATGAGAAAAGGGAAGAGGGTGTATGAAATGAAGAGAAGCAAGCTTGAATTAGAGCAACTGAAGCTGATGCAGGAACATAATAAAGCTCTGAAGAAACTGAAGAAATGGATCAAGAATAAGTCCAAGCAGAAAAATCAGAAGGAAAGTATGAAGCTAGATGGTGCAGTGATGAAGATTAAGAGATTGCTAGCTGCCACAATGACAAAGAGAGTAGAGCTGAGGTTTGAGTGTATGGTTCAGGGAAAGCTTCTCTCATTCTTTAAGATAGGATGGACGAAGATCTTGTGGAATTGGAAGAAGCGTAAGATCAATTACATGAGACAGAATATCAAGTGTATCATGACTGCAAGGTTTGGTGATCATAAGGTGAGTTTGAGAGATGCGAGAATGGGGTATAAAGTGACAAAGTTCAAGCACGAGCTAGAGACTGAGCAACTGCTGCAGGGACGTAAGAAGGGGCTGAAGAAGCTTGCGAAGTGGATGAGGCGGAAGCTCAAATTCAGTCACAGCTTTGAGTGGAATCATCCTATAAATCTCTTAAAAGCATGGGGCGAGCAATCAAAGAAGAGACCTTCAGGTAACTATATTGCTGTGATGTGGAACTTAAAGCGAGGACTTGATCTGTCTCGGAAGAAACACAGATACAAGCAAAGGTACAACAAGAATCAGTGGCTGCATATGGTGGAGAAAATGATCACTGCTACTGCTGCTGGAAAACAAATATATCTACTCCTGCAGAGCAATGAAGGATCTGAGCATGTGATTAGCAGCGAATGGGATCCAGGTGGAGCAGGTTCTGGTCAAGTAGATAGGATAGTGAGAGTTGGTAGTTACGAGGGAAGGGGCCTCTTGACCTGCTCGGAAAATCAAGACATAAGGTGGAAGACAAAATGCAAGCGCTCTGTTTTTTTGTCATTACACCAAGACATCGAGTGTTCTTCACTAGGCGAATGGAGTGGAAACTTAAAGGGCATCCTGATGTTGGATCATTACCAGGGAACAAGGCTGGTAAAAATCACCAGTCAAGCAATAAGAGCTACGGATCGTGGAACAAAGGGCAGGGTCATTAGAATTGGGATGTTTGAAAATCTGATGAAATTGAGCTCTAAAATTCAGAAGGAATGTGGAATCAGTTTCAGGGTCATGGAACTCTACAAGGTAACCAAAACTGTCACGAGTTATGATAGTTGGATGACAAGCAGCTTTACTCCTAACATGTGCACTGGAGACGCACTCAGGGAGATTAGAGGGAACGAGTTCCGGACAGAACCATTCAAGAAACCTGAGTTCAGGTGGTTCACTTGCGACTGGTTGCATCCACCCAGAATAACAGAAATGCTATTGTGTTCATCATATCAGACTGCCATTCAAGCCTGTAAAGAAGCTGCTTGGTGGGTCACGACGGAAGAGACAATGGTGGACAAGTTAGGTGTGGCGAGGAAGAGGAGCATGCTCAAAAACCTCTGTTACTACTTGATGCAACGTTCCGAGAACGACATCATGGAAGTGACTTCACGTTGGGCTGAGGCTAAGAGCAGTGGGATTGATACAGTACATGAATGTTACTATGTGACTCGGGAGCCTTTATCTTCGGAGATGAATAGTGGGTTTGAGATGCTAAGAAAGCAGAGGTTTGAGACTTGGAGCGAGGAGGTTAGCTGGAAGGAACATGTTGTGAGGAAATGCCTAGAGGATGGGAAGGTTGTTCTTTGCTTCAACCTTGGGGACAAGGTTGAATTGAAAGGGGGAAGTATTGATAAGAGCAGTATATTCAAAGAGGGTAAATGGTCATTGACTCTTGACTAGATAAGGGCAAGTAACCATAGTTAGCATAAAGTAATTATGGTTTAGTTAGTTTACCTTTATGATGATCTCTATATANAGAAACCTGAGTTCAGGTGGTTCACTTGCGACTGGTTGCATCCACCCAGAATAACAGAAATGCTATTGTGTTCATCATATCAGACTGCCATTCAAGCCTGTAAAGAAGCTGCTTGGTGGGTCACGACGGAAGAGACAATGGTGGACAAGTTAGGTGTGGCGAGGAAGAGGAGCATGCTCAAAAACCTCTGTTACTACTTGATGCAACGTTCCGAGAACGACATCATGGAAGTGACTTCACGTTGGGCTGAGGCTAAGAGCAGTGGGATTGATACAGTACATGAATGTTACTATGTGACTCGGGAGCCTTTATCTTCGGAGATGAATAGTGGGTTTGAGATGCTAAGAAAGCAGAGGTTTGAGACTTGGAGCGAGGAGGTTAGCTGGAAGGAACATGTTGTGAGGAAATGCCTAGAGGATGGGAAGGTTGTTCTTTGCTTCAACCTTGGGGACAAGGTTGAATTGAAAGGGGGAAGTATTGATAAGAGCAGTATATTCAAAGAGGGTAAATGGTCATTGACTCTTGACTAGATAAGGGCAAGTAACCATAGTTAGCATAAAGTAATTATGGTTTAGTTAGTTTACCTTTATGATGATCTCTATATATGAGGAGAGGGGGTTGAGAGAATGGGTATCGAGAGTTTGAGTAAGCTAATAGAGGAGAGAGTGATGCTACTGAGATGATCTAAGGGAGAGAGAGATCTTGATCAGAGCCTTTGTAATCAATCTTTCTATTGAATAAGAACGTATTTCTCTTTTCTTCATAGTTTCATAAGCTACACGTAACAAACTTCACATGGAAAAGTGCATTTAAATCGACGAGTTGTTGCATATCATGAAAAGTATCAATAATTTTGAAGCTCCAAAGAAAACTCGAAGGAAAGGCGACAAGGGTCCATTCGTCACATTACACTGACACTTACATCGTTATATCGATTATTAATCCTACAACACTTCACTTGAGAATTATTCTAATAAAAAGAATAGTGTAAATAATGGGGAGGGGAGTACGTTGAACATGAATGATAACACAAAAGGATAATGCTAGCACACGCTATTAAGATATACGTTATACTCAAACAAACTTATCTTTTGTTGCGTGATACGTAATAATTTGCAAGATTTCATATGATGATAAGAGTATTTAGTCTGTTTTCTTGAAATGAATCATTACGTACTTGTGTTATTATTGGCGTTATAGACTAATTTGTAACAGATTATTCGTTTGGGAATTGGGCTTTAAGCCCATAACACCGAACTATAAAGATAAGTCTTCTTCTTGGTCACAAAAAGATGGCAGATTTCGAATTATATGATTGATTACCTAACATTAATCAAGAGCAAATAATAATAATAGATGGGGGAAATTCAAAGGGCATCATTATTAAAAACCTTGAAAAATAGAAAGGTTTCTTGCATGTTTTTCTTTTCTTTGTGGCTAAACATAAAAGTCATTTCACCATCACTACAATTACGAAAAATTAACTTCGAAGGTATCTAGATTAGATCCGTAATTCGATTATAAATAGAATGTATTTATCTGTTTACTTTGTTTATCATGTTCAACTACAACGTGCCCACCTCATCTTCTTATGTAAATCTTGTTGGGTCTTTTATGTAAGCTCAAGAAGGAGCTGGAGTTTCTGTGGAACAAAAGCAAAGCGTGTGTCACACAAGCAGATATGTGTGTGACACATCAAGGCGAGATATTTGTGGATTAATGACGTGGCAAGATAATCATTGGACGCAAGGAAATTACTTTGGCGTGAAGCAAAGAATATTCAGTTAGCACGATATTAGGCAACTAAATATCGTGGCTAGGAATGTATATAACCAGATAGCCTTGGTAGGTTTAGGTTAAGCATTCTAAGAGGAAAAAGGTTGAGCAAGAGTTTTGTTCTTGTCAGCTAAAAAGACGAGTGACTTGCTGGTGCAGCTCGAGCTTTGTGTTTTAGGAATTAGAAATTGGTCCGTCTCTAGTTGCATGTAACTGAGAGTAAATCGGATTAAACAGATCTAGGAAGATTGTTTAAAGGATTTCTAATATATTTGAGAAAGAGTTCTTAAAGACTTGTGTGTGTGGCTGAAATCGGTTATCCGTGAACTTTCATTTGGTATCAGAGCAGGAAACCTCTGTGGTATCAACTACTACTAACAGGTTGAGGTCCTGCGGATTACATGGAAACCATGAAGGAATTTGTGTCGATACACAAACCTATCATGCTAGACAGTGGAAATTTCGGTCACTGAAAGGCTAGAATGCGACACATAATCAGAGGAATTGATGAGGATGCCTGGACAGCGGTTGAAGATGGGTGGTCTGTACCTACCATGATAATGGAAGATAAGACAGTAGCACCAAAACCTAAGGAGAGGTGGACTGACTCAGACAAGGCAGCATCAAAATTCAACTCTAAAGCTCTAACTGCTATATTCTCAGCTGTTGATTTGGATCAGTTCAAGATTATTCAAGGATGTGAATCGGCCAAAGAAGCCTGGGATACGCTCATCAATCACTTTGAAGGCAACACAAGCGTGAGAAGAACCAGAATTGACCATCTGGCCTCAAGATTCGAGAACCTAAGAATGGGGGATGATGAACCTATTGATAGCTTTATCTCTAAGCTTAGTGAGCTGGCTAGTGAATCCTCCGTGCTGGGTAAAAAATACGAAGATAAGGATTTAGTGAAGAAGATTTTAAGATGCCTACCACCTCGTTTCGAAGCATACAAAGCAGTACTGAACATTGCAGTAGACACTGATGAGATGAAGTTTGATCAACTGTCTGGTATCTTAAAGGTTCATGATCTAGAAAAGAATGATCGTATTGCCAACACTCAGAAGAGCATTGCATTTGCAGCTGAAACTAAGGAAGATGACAGAGTTACCAAAATTGAAGAGAGCTTGGGATTAATGGCTAGGAACTTCAACAAATTCATCAAGAGAATGGAAAAGGGAGGAAGTCGATCAACTGGACGCTTTCCGAGAAATGAGTCGGATCGAAGCAATTCTCATCCTTCAAGACAAGACTCTTCAAAGAACTCCAAGAAGAAGGACTTACAATGTCATGAATGTGAAGGGTTTGGACATTTTCGTAATGAGTGTCCTCTTACAAAGAGAAAAGAGCTGAAATGTATTGAATGCAAAGGTTTCGGACACACTAGAAGTGAATGTCCAAATAATCTTAAAAAGGATAAATCTCTTGCATGCTTTAGTGATACAGAATCCGAAAGTGACAGTGATGGTGAAGAACTTCTCTTGAACTTTGTAGCCTTAGTTGGACAGGTCGATGACATGAAACCTCAGGTGACAACAAACTCATGTAATGAAGAAGATGAGGATGATGACCTCAATCATGATCTGGAGCTGGAGTATAAAAATCTGTTCAACAAATTTGCTGAATTGAGCCACGAGAATCTTCAACTCCTTAAAGACAAGGCTATGCTGAAAGCTCAGGTGAATATCCTAGAATTGGAACAACCCTGTCTACAAACTCTAGTGCACTCAATAGTGAACGAGTCTGATCAAGAGGTACTCTCTCTTAAACGAGCCATGACTGAACAAGAAAGAGTTCATAAACAATTTGAATCAAAATTCAATCAATTGAGTGAGTTACTGATCCAAGAAAAGGACAAGAGCAAACTGCTAGAGAGTCAATTGAGTGAGAATCTTAAAACACTAAGGATGCTCAACACGGGTACTACAACACTAGATCATCTTCTCACACTGGGACGATGTCCAAGGTCTTACATTGGTCTTGGCTATCAAGGCACCACATCAAAACTTACTGGACAAACTGAGTTTGTGAAAGAAGCGCCTAAAGAGACAGGATTCAACAAATCAAATGGTACTCACAGTGAGGAACATGGAAAACGAGTGGTAAGGCGTCTAGGAAATGGATGTCATTTCTGTGGAAAGCAAGGTCATAATGTTAGATTCTGTTACTTCCGAAGACACCAGTATGAGCGTGCTTGGAGAATGAAGCTGTGCTTTCCAGAACCATCCACTTACGGACATGTATGGGTAGCCAAAAGGGATTTGTACCCGAACTACAAGGAACATACTCAGAAAGTCTTAAACATTGAAACCAGTGTGTCACACACTGACATCTCGCATCAACTGGTGTGTAACTTTGCTTGGTCTCATGAAAGCTCCAATCTAGTGAGCAATGTTGCCTATACCAGTACTGAAATAAGTACCCAGATTGATGTTCCCTGGTACTTCGACAGTGGTTGTTCAAGGCACATGACTGGAAATCAGGATTACATCGAGAACATTCAACACATCAAGGGAGGAAAAGTAACTTTTGGCGATGGAGGACAAGGGAAGATTCGTGGAGTAGGTGTGATGGAACGAGATGAATTACCACGTCTCATCAATGTTTATTTTGTGGAAGGACTCAAGGCTAATCTCATAAGCGTGAGTCAGCTCTGTGATGAAGGACTAGAAGTCATTTTTAATAAGAAGGAATGCCGAGCACTTGACACAAAAGGAAATCTCATCCTCAGTGGAATTCGTTCTGGAAATAATTGTTATATGTGGAAACCTTCACATTTGTGTTTCTCAGCAAGAGATTCCAAACTTGATCTCTGGCACAAGAAGCTTGGACATATGAACACTAATGGTTTGACTCGACTTATTAATGCCGAAGTGGTAAGAGGGATTCCTGAACTAGAGAGACAGACAGACACAGTTTGTGGAGCTTGTTGTCAAGGTAAACAAGTCAAGGTTCAACACAAACAGATTGCGGAGATAAGTTCCAAGAAGATACTGGAGCTAGTTCACATGGATCTCATGGGTCCCATCACTCCTGAAAGTATCGCTGGCAAGCGATACATCTTTGTGTTAGTCGATGACTTCTCGAGGTACACATGGGTTGATTTTCTACGAAACAAGTCAGATGCCATTGAAAGCTTTCGAATCTTAGCTCTGCAGCTTAAACAAGAGAAAGGTGGGATTATTCAAATAAAAAGCGATCATGGTGGTGAGTTCCAGAATGAGCTATTCGATCAGTTCTGTCAAAGTCAAGGAATTCGACATCAATATGCAGCTCCCAGAACTCCTCAACAGAATGGAGTAGTGGAAAGAAAAAACAGAACATTGCAAGAGATGGCTCGGGCTATGCTATGCGGTAATAACGTACCATCGGGTTTCTGGGCAGAAGCAATTGGGACAGCATGCTATGTGATCAATCGAGTATACGTCAAACCTAAGACAAAGACTACCCCATATCAGATTTTCAAAGGAAAAACACCAAACCTCAGTCACATGCATGTCTTTGGATGTCTGTGTTATATTCTCAACGACAAAGAACACTTGGGGAAGTTCGACGCCAAAAGTGATGTTGGTATGTTTCTAGGCTACTCGACAAACAGTTCAGCATACAGGGTCTACAATCACCGAACAAAGTTCATTGGAGATAATGTGAATGTTGTGTTTGACGACAGTGTTGGGTTTCATCAGACAAGGGTAACACAAACCATTGAGTGTGTTACACAGAAGACAGGTGAAGTCATTGATACGATTGCGAAAGAGGAATCTCATAAAGAAGACGACGACACTGAAGGTGATATGGTTGATCTCGATCAGGCACGTGTTCATAAAAATCACTCCTCGGCAGATGTCATTGGTGGTATCTTTGATGAAAGAGTCACCAGGAAGAAGCAAATAGATTTTAAAGAAATGGTGAAACTTGCATGCTTCATGGCAGAGATGAATAAGCAAGGATGTTATGTTTCACTAATTGAACCGAAAAATATCCAGGAAGCATTAAATGACGAATACTGGACAGACTCAATGCATCAGGAGATGGAGCAATTTGACCGGTTGGAAGTCTGGGCTTTGGTTCCAAGACCTGAGAATGTGAACATCATTGGAACAAAGTGGATATACAAGAATAAGACAGATGAGGAAGGGAATGTTGTGAGGAACAAGTCAAGACTAGTGGGACAAGGTTACTCACAAATTGAAGGTGTCGATTTTGATGAAACCTTTGCTCCTGTTGCTCGACTAGAATCAATTCGCCTACTTCTAGCTATGGCATGTTTTCTTCGAATCAAGTTATATCAGATGGATGTCAAGAGTGCATTCTTGAATGGTATCCTACAAGAAGAAGTATATGTCACACAGCCTAAGGGCTTCGAGGATCCTCATTATCCCAATCATGTCTACAAGCTTAAGAAAGCACTGTACGGGCTCAAACATGCTCCTCGAGCCTGGTATGAAAGATTGGCAGTGTTCCTAATCAAGGCTGGCTTTCAACGAGGGGGAGTTGACAAAACTCTCTTTGTTGAAGACAAGGGAAAAGGAATTCTGATTATTCAAGTATACGTTGATGACATCATCTTTGGAAGCACGTCACAGACTATGGTTGATGAGTTTGTCAAAACTATGACAAGAGAATTTGAGATGAGTATGGTAGGGGAACTTTGTTACTTTCTCGGTCTCCAGATCAAACAAATGAATGATGGGATCACTGTCTCACAAAGCACGTATGCAAAGAATCTTGTGAAGCGTTTCGGAATGCAGACGAGCAAGACGGCAAGCACGCCTATGAGCTCCACTACCAAACTGTCTCGAGACATTGATGGAAAGGCCGTGGATGAAAAGCTGTATCGTGCCATGATTGGAAGTCTGTTGTATCTCACTGCTAGCCGACCTGATTTGTGTCTAAGTGTTGGGATCTGTGCTCGATATCAAGCACAACCTAAGGAGTCACACTTAAATGCAGTCAAGCGCATAATAAAATATGTGAAAGGTACACTGGAGTTTGGTCTTCATTATACCTTTGAAACTAATGTGAATCTTGCAGGTTTTTGCGACGCGGATTGGGCTGGCTGTGTCGACGATAGACGGAGTACTTCGGGTGGATGTTTCTTCCTTGGAAACAACATGGTGTCCTGGCACAGCAAGAAACAGAACTGCGTTTCTCTATCAACAGCAGAGGCGGAGTACATAGCATTGGGGAGTTGTTGTACGCAACTACTATGGATGCGACAAATGCTTGTTGATTATGGTATTATCTCTGACCCTATGCTAGTTCATTGTGACAATATGAGTGCTATAAATTTGTCCAAGAATCCTGTTCAGCACTCGCGAACCAAACATGTGGACATTCGACACCACTTTGTGCGAGAGCTGGTTGAGCTGAAGATTGTGATTCTTGAGCATGTGCCGTCAGAAAAACAACTGGCAGACCTGTTTACTAAACCCCTCGATTACAGCACCTTTCTGGGTCTTCGAAAGGCGTTGGGTATCGTGAGCCTTTGAATAAATTCTAGTGATGAGGAGAATTGCTGTACATACATAAGATCTCACGTTTTATTGTCATCTCACATATAACACCTTGAGCCAACAAGTTTTTCTACAGAAGAAACACTCATCGTAACTTCAGATACGTGCTTGTTAGATTCACGTATGAAAGGCACTCAACTCGGACCAGGATGTCACCCCATTTTCGGTTTGAGCTTTGATCACTGTCTGGATTGAATGTCGGAAACACAAAATGGCTGAGTGTACGTTGAAGTAAAACATGTGTTAAACAGCCAAATCAGTGTGTCACATACATATCAAAGTTCGATTAATGTGTAAAACAGTTCGATTAATGTGTCACACTAGCAAGGCCTGGAATGAAGGATACTCGCTTTGGAGCTGGGTGTTACCACACTTTGACTCTGAGTCGATCACTGTCCTGACTAGGCATGAGTGAATTCCAAATAATTCAGTGGCACACGTTTCGAAGCTGGGTGTCACCACACTTTGTCTTTGACTTCTGTCAAATGCTACATGAAATGGAATAACAATCTCCTGAAGAAAGAAATGTACTATCCGTCGAGTTGAAGAGACATACACACAAGATGCCAAATAAGTGTTTCTTGACTAAACGAGCATGTAAATGAAGGAACATACTGAGTGGAACTTCGAGAAAGATCTTGTCTGTGACAGCTACTCGGCTGAGAAATAGCTACAGACTTGGGTTAGCTCATTGATTTTAATGAATGATTTCTTTTATGACATAGAATGTGTGGGAACCATTATAAGTGATTCTTCTCTGAAGTGACGGACATCCTAGGGAGTGTCTGCCATAGTTGTTCTGATTTTGCTGTTGACATCCTGCTCTTCGTACATCACGATCTTTTCTCCCATCTCTCACACGTTTGTAAGTGGTGTCAGCACTGTTGGTAAGAAATGAAAAATGTGACCTGACAAATTCATTCTTTGAAAAGTTTTTGGGCTCTCTATTTTGGGCCACTTTCTAATGTCACTAATGAATCCACTTGAGTGTCCCTTAGGGATAAATAAAAAGGGGGACAAAATCTCTTCTTGTGTCACATCACTCTTTAGTTGGCCGACACATCTCTCTCACACTCCAATTCGAGACATGCAATCGTCACCATCATCCGTCCCTTCGTCCTCTCGCAAACGGCAACGCCGACGATCTAATCCGACGACTCCGTCACCCTCTGCCGCTCCAGCCGATGGCCCTCATTCCGCCGTCTCCGATGAGGAAGTCGACAACTTCCTACCAAAGGAACCTCGATATGCTGCAAGCCGTGACCTTTTTCAAGAGAGAGTCCGTGAAAACTATGATCTTCTCCGACCAAAGGTCCCTCCAGTCAACAGTCGGTTCATTACCGGGCAGGCCGCAAAGCGCTACAAACTTTTGACTCCCCGGAAGTTTGTCACACAACAAAGACTACCTCTTGCTGATGAGAAACTACACGATGTCAAGAAGGTTGTTCAACAGTGCGGTCTAATTTACACCGTTATCGACTCTGATTCATTTCAGCCGAACATGGTACGTGAATTTGTAGCCAATCTACATGATGCTGAAGACAGAGATGATGGTCTTGCTGTCTATGTTCGAGGAGCTCTAGTAGATTTCTCACCCAGCTTAATCAATGCTATGTACCTAATTCCTGGGTTTGAAGAGGATCATGATTACATGGCTGAAGAGATAGATGGTGTATGCGCCTTTCTGACTAACAATCAAGTTAGGCGATGGGAAAACATGAGCTCAAAATTCCTAACGCCGCTGAATCAAGTTCTCTACAAACTTGTGTGCTCCAACTGGATCCCCACCACCAACTACACTACCATCACTCAGGATCGCCTGAAGTTTCTGTACATGATTCATCATCACAAGAGCTTTGACTTCGGGAAGCTAGTGTATAATCAGATTGTGAACATGAGCGCAAGTTCTGGGACTGACAAGACACGACGGATCATCTTTCCTACCCTGATACAGCAAGTCTTGCAGTTTCAGCGCATCATCCCGCCAACTGAGAATGATGAGGAATTCATTGGTTTCCCCAAGCCAGTGGTTAAAGACAAAAAGGCAGGGCGTGGTTCAGGAGCAGATTCGAGCACCGCTAGTCTGGAAGAAGACATAGATCGAGCCATTGCCAGTCTCAAGGCTATTCGTTTGCGTCTGAGGAGTAAGCTTTCTGTCTCTTGATAAATTAGTTATGTGTCTCATAATGTTTTATCTAAATGTGCAACCAAGCAGGGGGAGAATACACGCAAGCACATCAAGAGGAGACTGATGAAGACAGTGAGGAGAGTGACTAGTATATCTTGATTTTCGTGTCTTATGACATCTTTCATAAGTTACAGACTGTTATTTCTAGTGACTGGTTATATAACTTGATGGTTAATCTCAGTTTAAGACAATCCTGAATTTGTGTGAGATTATTTTTCTGTTTGGTGTGCGTGTCTGGATGTACTATGTTTTACAGGCTGCTTAGGTGAACACATTCAGATAAAAAGGGGGAGAATGTAAGCTCAAGAAGGAGCTGGAGTTTCTGTGGAACAAAAGCGTGTGTCACACAAGCAGATATGTGTGTGACACATCAAGGCGAGATATTTGTGGATTAATGACGTGGCAAGATAATCATTGGACGCAAGGAAATTACTTTGGCGTGAAGCAAAGAATATTCAGTTAGCACGATATTAGGCAACTAAATATCGTGGCTAGGAATGTATATAACCAGATAGCCTTGGTAGGTTTAGGTTAAGCATTCTAAGAGGAAAAAGGTTGAGCAAGAGTTTTGTTCTTGTCAGCTAAAAAGACGAGTGACTTGCTGGTGCAGCTCGAGCTTTGTGTTTTAGGAATTAGAAATTGGTCCGTCTCTAGTTGCATGTAACTGAGAGTAAATCGGATTAAACAGATCTAGGAAGATTGTTTAAAGGATTTCTAATATATTTGAGAAAGAGTTCTTAAAGACTTGTGTGTGTGGCTGAAATCGGTTATCCGTGAACTTTCACAGTATTCATGACAATACCCATCAGATTAAACTTGATATCCAAACCGATCTTAATCGGTTTATTATTTCAGGTTGAATCCAGTTCAGATGGTTTCAGATGGTAAGATCCCAGCTCTAATTTGGCTAACCATCGAATAAAGAGGACCTCAAAGCATAACGCTTGAGATATATGTCTGGCGCACATAGTATCAGTGGTCGGCCCGAAATTTCTTAGTTTTTTTGGAAGTTTTAATTAAATATTCCAATAAGTGTAACAAATTACTAATCTTTATCGTCTATTATAATACGTTAAATAAGGCTTTGCGAAAAGAATCCACACCTTGCCATCATAACCTCATGCTGGAGAAAGACATGAAAATATTTATAAAGATACTTATTCTAATGGATTTAATATTGACCATTTAATATTCCATATATTTTCTCTTTATTATTCTAGTTTGAACAAAAAGGCTTTCGTCACGTACATCAAACCAGAAAAAAACACTTTTTGGATATTTTTTCCTTCGTCCGATGCCTGATTAGTGCTTCTGAGATTCTTTTTGGATCATGTGAATCCTAAATCAGAAAATATATAATGCATAATCCAATTTTTTCCATAAAACGATGTAATTTAAATTTATATATTAAAATTGAAAATTTCATCAAAATCTTTTTACAATAATGAAGATATATTTAAATCTCTTTTTCAAAAGTGTAACTTTATTTACCTCAAAAAGTTTTCAAAGTCGCAATACAACAAATTTTGTAATCAGACAGGTGGATACATTCTTGATAATCGTTAATTTCATGTATAATGATGAATTAGTTTTCCTTAGCAATGCTGATCCCCAAATAAAAGTTGATTATATTATTTAAAATTTTAAAATTTATCTTTTCTTGCAAATCAGTCAAAACCTTCTAACGAATCTCCGCTCCCTCGCAGTCCAATAGTTCTCTTACAAACAAAATTGGAAATACGAAGTATGAACACAATTAATTTTGTCCAAAAATAAACACAATTCATAACACAACATTGTGAAACTGACATCTTTGTAACTAAAGTCGTAATCTAACCACAAATCATTGAACATCTCAATCAAACTCAATGTAAAATGCGATTTCCTTGCAAGATTCGTAAATACGTGAACCGTGTAGTAATCGCAGTATATTAGTGATAGAGAAGCAGAAACTGAGACGTAAAAATCAAGCAAGAACTCGCAAGAACTTGTTGAACTGGAAGCTGAAGATGACGATTCTCTCGACTAAATTCAACTAGGGTTTAAGTACTGCTCTAATTGCTTACAAAGTATTACAAACTAATAGTCAAAATAAGATAGTTTTTGAACTTCAAACTCAGTTTTTTTAAACCTATTACTCAAGGTGGAAGACCTGATAAATCTAATGAATCTTTCCTAGAATGTGGATCTGCTAAAGGCTTACATACAATCGAAAGATGTACAAGTCATTCAAGGTATGACGATTAATCAACTACCTAAACCAGATACAAATAGTTGGTATTTCACATAACAAGGGTAATATACGATCAAATCAGGATATAAAACAGAATTGATCTATCTTGATTTGGGATTACCTCCAGTCTTGTTTGGACCTAAAACGAAATCTTTATTAGCATATGCCTGGAAGCTCCATTGCTCCTTGAAGTTAAGGCATTTCGTCGGGCAAGTGATACCGGCCTCTTTACCGGTTACCAAGAATTTGCAATCTCGTGGTATTCATTGTGATACTCAATGTTCTCTTTGTGGATCACATGAAGCATCGATTAATCATGTCATGCTTGAATGTTCGTACTATCAATTCATTTGGATTATTTGTTTTGGAGAATTCCTAAGGAGGTTGATTTAAATTACTTTTCATGGATAATGTGGTACAATTGGAAGAATCGTAATGATAAGATCTATAAGAACAAAATTGGAAACCCACAAGAATTTTTTCCAACGTCGGAGATTGAGGGAACTTTATGGGATGAAGCACAAATCAAAGACCCACAAGAGGCGAATGAGCGATCTAGACCTCAACCCATACCATATTTGATTGAACTGAGATGGTGTTATATTAATGGTGCACGGAAAGAAGATGATACTTTTACAGGACAAGGTTGGTTCTGTAGCAGAGAAGGGTCTACCTATTAGAGATGCCCAAGAGAAATATTCAAGCACATGTTAATTAGGTTTCTTACAAATAGTTTTTCATATAAATATGTCTTAAAACATCTTATAACTTAATCTTGTTGCTCATAGAAGCAGCCTCCATCAAATACTTTATGAAATCAAACGTTTCTTTTAGTTCTTGAAGACAAACACAAAGCTTCTCATTTTTTGTTCTTTATATTTCAATAAAGCTCTATGAGCTATTTTCTATTTCAATAGAACTATGTTTTATATATGCTATCATGGTATAAGAGCTATAGTCGATTCATGGGTTTTGTTTACTCTTCAATAAACTTCTGCTCTACCTCAAAGGTCAGAACCTTTCTCTATGGATTCTTAAATCACTTGTTTGCTTTTGAGACCCACTAACGAAACAAAGCAAGCTCCTTTCTTTCATACCTTCATACAAGATGGAGAGCAAATGGCTAAAGCCAACAAGCTCTAGCCTTGGTCTCATGATTGTTGGGTTTTACCAAGAGGATAAGAAGGAAGACGTAGCGGAAGTATTCGTCTTTTCGAATCTTTCTATCCCACCACGTCAGCAGAAGCTCAAGCTACCAGGTTCCTTCAAGTTTCAAGCAATATGAAGAGGTGAACAGTGGTAACGTTTCTTTCTCTTAAGACAAACCAAAGGATGAAAATAAAAAATGTCGTGTGTTGGATTGAGTTGCTGGTTGTTCTAGATTCTTGGATGGTATTTTGGAATATAAACTATGATGAAATTGGCTGGTTTGGGTTTGTCACATGTGGATTTGGATGCAAGTCTATGGTTTTTAGTGTTAATGCACACAAATATGCTCGCTGAAATGCCAACAAGAAAGTCAGATTGTTTAGAGGCGGAGTTTTGGTGGTATATTGCTGGAGAGCAGAGAGTGAGTATAGTTTTATTTAGTAGGTGTTGAAAGAGAGTTCTTCATGAGACATATTAGAAGAATGAAATAGGTAAAGGAAACCTAGATTCATCGTGAGACAAAAATGTCTTAATTATACCTCTAAAGGAGGTCAACTAAGCTTTCCAAGTATCAAAAGATACACCTCTAAGTTAGCCATGTGATACTCTCCAAGTATATGCCTGAATAGATCTCAAACTAATGTTTGTCTACAATGGTGAGTAGAGCCATTTGTCAACATCACAAGCATCCTACTTCATATACTTATGCTCATCCCAAGCCATTTCAATTTGCATTCAAACTCAGCTTCTTGGTTTTCACCAACGCTAAGTTTGCGGGAGAGTATTAGAGAAGTCCAATAGAAATATTCAAGCCCATGTAATTTGGTTTCTTACAAGTAGTTTATCACATAAATATGTCTTAAAACATCTTATAACTTAACCTTGCTGCTCATAGAAGCAGTCTCCATTAAATACTTTATGAAATCAAACATTTATTTTAGTTCTTGAAGACAAACACAAGCTTCTCTTTTTCTTGTTCTTTGTATTTCAATAAAACTCTATGAGCTATTTTCTATTTTAATAAAACTATGTTTTATATTTGCTATCACTACCGACAATATGATGAGTGCCAAAATATCCACATAAGCATATCACTTTTACATGTAGAATGTGAAGCTCTGATCTGGTTGATGGATTGCATGAACACTCTTCGTATTATAGAGGTAGTATTTGCAATGAACTGTTCTCAATAGGTGAAGATGATGTCGACACCTACATAATGGTCGACTTTCACTACACACATGGAAGAATTTCTACGCTGTAAGGACTTCTTCCCCACTTTTGTTATCCAACCTATTTCGAGGGCAAAAACTACAATGGCAGACAAGCTTGCACGTGGTGCTTGGAGTCATTCTTCAGCTGCGGTTTATGTTGATTCAGTTCCACTGAGTTGGCTCTCGGGTTTGGTTCCTATCTAGGAATAGATTAGCCTTTTGTTGACAAAATAAAAATAAAAGAAATAAGGTAGTTTGTAAAAAGACATGACGTGTCATATGGAATAAAAGATTTAAGCTAAACTAGAATCTTAATCTCCAAAGCAATCTGGGTTATCTATAAAACGTAAAACATAATCTTAAGCTATAAAAATGTAAAAACACATAAGACCTTAAAAAGTAATATGCCCAAGTTGACAATGTTATGCTACATCATATTCCTCCGCATTAGGAAGGATTCATCCACAAATCTTGCGAGAGATTATCACCATGACACCATGATAGGTGCGTAGCATTGAAGACATCTGAAATTCAGAAATGAGGAGGCAGCTTGACTTTGTAGGCGTTAGGATTGATACACTAAAGTACCTCCACTGGTCCATTCTTTGTTTTCAGCTTGTTGTATTCCCTGAAAGGTAAATGTTCCTTTGTCAGATAGACCCATATGGGTTCTCAAGGTGAAAAATGACTTCTCTTCGTGTAGCATCAGCTGTGGTCTTGTATTTTGATGGAGATAATTCCAGGTGCTGTTGAGTTTCTTGATGGAGTGATTGCATGTCTAACACGAAGTCAATGGCTTTCTTTTAGTGTCATATTTTATCAGGTGTCTCGCCAAATCCAATGGACAACGAGGAACACTTCCATATACCACACATAGTGGAGAAAACCCCAAGCTTATGTTGAAGGTATGATTATGCGCGAATTCAGCCTGACATAACTTTGAATCCTAAGACTTTATATTGTTGCTGACTTGACTGCGTAACAGATTGTCCAACGACCCGTTTGTAACCCCATTTTTTTATTTGACTGGGAATAATACGCATAGCTCATGTCAAGAAAAGTGATAAGGAGCTTCCATAAGGATCACCAAAAATGGCTTAAGAACTGTCTAAGACGATCAAAGAAGAAAGCCCATGTAGTCGGTAAACCTTGTGAAAGAATAAGAAAGCTACATTGACAGCATCAATCATCTTTTGCAGGAAATAAAGTAGACCATTTTTCAAAATCTATTCAAGACCACAAATATGGAATCATTTTCCCTTTGAGTCCATGGCAATCCTAGAACAAAATCCATGCTACCGCCAGTCCAAGGCTGTGTAGGAATTGAAAGATACAATCCTGCATTTGAAGATTTCTCTTTGGCATGTTGACAAATTCGACACCGTTTAACAAACCTTTTGACATCATGATGAAGAGAAGGCCAGAAGTGTGATGTCATCATGAGTTGCAGAGTTCGATCTCGTCCCACATGACCCTTATTGTGTAGATATGAGATGATCTTTAGTTGCAGACTATAATCATGAATACAAAGATCTAATCCTCAAAATAAAAAGTTGTCTTGAATAGATCAATCATCATGAAGACCTTGCTTAAACTTCGAGAAATTCTACCAAATAAAGATCTGATTTATACAAATCAACGAGTGCTGCAAAACCAAAACTGAAAAATGCATGGTAGTAACCAAGCTGTGTTGTCTGGTAAGCGCATCAGCAACTCGATCAGGTTTGCCGGACTGATGTCGTATTTTAAATGTAAACGGCTGCAGGTACAATATCAAGTCTTTGTAACGTGCTGAGACCTTTTCTTGGCTATCCAGATGGCGTATGGCATCATGATCAGTGAAGAGAAAAAAATCTCGGTGTACCAGGTAATAACGCCAGTGTTTTATGGACTGTAAAATAGCGTAGAATTTGACACCGTATGTACTGTAACGACTGCAAGGACCAGTAAACTTCTCACTATAATATGCAACCGTACACCAATTCTGGCTGAGTATAGCGCCAATTTCCTACTTTGGAGCATCACAATGAAGCTCGAATGTACAAGAAAAATCATGAAGTACCAAAGTAAGAGAACATCATGAAGGTCTTTGGTCGGATACATACATGGCAACGTATATGAAGTCGCGATTAAGGTACCTATTCCTACTCTCTCGTCCAGAACAACTTAAGAGATCCCTGACAGGGAAGTCAGAAGGTCTGCCTTTCTTTATTCCTGCTTTACTATATGATGCCCTACTTTCCTGGTTTTCTGGAAGGTTCTACCTAGATGCCGGAGGAACCCATTGGTGTGATTAACTCCCTAGCAGTCACTACTGAGCAGCATAGAAGCATAGTGTGCTGTAGCAGAGTCTGTATAAAGTTCAAAATGGTGAATTGAGGTAGAGTAGACCGATGATTCTCGGCCACCTCTGGTCCGGGTTCTCAACTTGACGGAAAACTGCAGCTCTGCGACATAACCAGTGTTGCACGGCGCATGTCTTTGATGAACCACGGTTCTTTCACTCACATTCCTACTTATATCCATGATTCAAACAACACTTCCACACCCATTGAAGTGGGAGTAGACCATCGGTGATTGAAGAAAGAATGCCCAGGTGATTAAGCCCGGTAAGACCCCGTGATAAGACATATGTCAGCATTTCTTAAATGTTCTCAAAGGATCATGCTGCTTCTTTTGTCCTCTCAAACTTTCCTTCTCTCATGCAACTAGTTATAAGAGCCATGATAGAGATAAAGTGTTGTACAAATTGATGGTAAAAAGAAGCGAGACCGTGAAAACTACGCACTTGTCAAAGTTGATCCTCATGTTCGGTGGTAGTAGGGATGAAAATGAGCAAGTCGTAGAAATAAACAACAACAAACCTCCCAATTAAAGGTCGTAATGCCTTGTTCATGATTCATATGAACATGCTTGGTGTGTTAGAAAATCCGAAGGGTATCACTAACCATTCAAAAAGTCCTTCGTTTGTTTTGAAAGCGGTCTTCCATTTGTCACCAGGTCGAATGCATATCAGATGGTAGCCACTTTTGAGATCAATCTTGGAGAAAATTTTGGACGTCCCAATCTGATAATAGAGGTCATCCAAGCAAGGAATCAAAAAACAATATTGAATGGTGATTTTGTTTATTACACGACTATAAACACACATGTGACAAGATCCATCTTTCTTTGGTATCAAGAGAGCAAGGACTGCACATGCACTAAAAACCTTGTGAATTTTGACTTTTGCACATAAAATCCTCCACTTGACATCTGAATTGTTAATGCTCAAGAGCTGATATGATAATGAATTTTGTTAGGTAGTGTAGCTCATGTACCAGATCAATTTGATGTTGTATTTCCCGAAAAGGTGGTGATCCTTGTGGTAACTCTTCTAAGAAGACATCAGCAAACTTATTTAGGATAATGGATAAAGATGGTAGAGGTGGTGAGGAAGAACATAGGTTGAATGTGATGGTAAGATAAAAAAGCCCTCAGTTTGCAACTCCGACATAAATGTCACGTAAGAGCAAAGCAAATTGTTGCTACGTGCTGTTGGTGGCGTTGTAGGTTGTGTCTGTGATGGTGGAGGAGGTGAAGGTTGTGCAAGTAGAAATGTCCCATGAGACAGGATCATCATGATATTATAGGTCTCCCAAATGAAACTACAAGTATCAGTTGCACCATTGTGAATGATCTTACGACCAAATTCTCTAGGTCTCCCCAAAAGTAAGTGGCTTATATCCATAGGTGCATTGTCACAATATGTTCGATCCTTATAGTGTGATCCCATCGAGAAAGGCACCAATGCATGGTGACTGATCCTCATGATAGTGCTTTCATTCAACCATCAAAGCGTGTAAGGAGCCATATGTAGTTCTCGCGCGATCCCAAGTCTGTTGACTGCATCCTCTGCAATAACGTTACGATAATTTCTACAACCAATAACAAATGAGAAAACACGCCCCCAAATTTTACAAGTGGATCGTAATATATTTGTCCTTAGACATTGTGAATCTTGCCTCCGAGGTATTAAACACGATCGTCAAATCACTAGCAAGTGTCCTTTGTCACCATTGTTTGCTGAACCTGATCATCCTCAAGGACGTCTTCCTCTCCATATGAAATACATGCGTTAGTTCATCCACTATCTCTTCGGTCACCAAAACATTGCAGTATATCTGAACAGTCTGTCTGTCGATGTCCTGTTTTCCTCATGAATAACAATTGAAAGTATTAGGACGAGTTGAATGACGCAAACTTGGGTTGCCCTGTGGATCTTCTGGAAGTGTTTCTGGTTCTGCATTGTTTTCCTTACTTGAAGGAAGAGGGTTTGATTGATCTGTTTGGAGAGGTCTCACAAAAGATTTCCCCAAGAAGATGACCTTTAATGTTGTTCAAAGGTTGTAGCATGACAATGAGATTCACTATTGTGGTCGGATTGAACTGCGAAAGCGTTGTTTGGAGCTGTGGGCAGAGACCACCAATGAAGCAAGACAAGAGTTTCTCTTCAGTGTCGTAAATATTAGTCCTTGTAAATAATAGTGAAAATTTCTCTGCATAATCATCCACAAACCGAGATCCTTGTCGGAGATTTTGTAAGCGATTATATATTGTCTGATCATAATTATGAGGCAAATAGGTCAAGCGTAGGTGTTTCTTTAGCTTTTCCCATGACATAATCAGACTCTTACCATTACGCATACGGGTAACTTTAAATTGCTTCCACCTAAACTTCATGGCCACTAAAGGTACCTAACGATCATTTGGTACTTCTTTAAAGTCCAAAATTTTGTCTACGGAGACCATCCAATCAAGAAGGGTTTCTCCTGGAGCTCCTCCATGGAATTATGGAATATCTACTTTGAACGTAAATTCATATTGGTTATGAGCTTGTATTTGTCAGTCGATTGAAATACCATCATGTCGAGCGCGATGCGGTTTCTGTCCAAAAGGTCCATGGCGCGAATGGGTTGTCACTCCTTGCATCCTCATCCTCTGTTTCTTTAATATAAAAGAAGGGGTTGTTACCTGTAAGTTGTTGAGACAGCGTGATGCCTAACTCGACAAAAGAAGCATGAATTTTGATTTCAATATTTTCCTGCATTGCCACAAAGCTTGTCAAGACTCAGACCACTCCGTGCTCTCACAAGGATGATTTACAACATTGTTGTTCTTCTTTGGAGGCATCATATCAAGATAATTCAAAATCCAAGAACGTTCTATGTCTGATACCAATTGATAGAGAAACAGAAGCTGGGACATAAAGATCAAGCAAGAACTTGTTTGAACTGGAATGAAAATGACGATTCTCTTGGCTAAATATAGATAAGGCTAGAGTACTCCTCTAAGTGCTAAAAAAGCTCTAATTACTATTGCAACTTAATAATCAAAATAAGGTAGTTTATACAAAACATGAAACGTCTCTATATAATAATATATAATAATAATATTCAAAATAAGGTAGTTTATACAAAGACGTATAAAGTAATATGAGTTATCTATAAAACGTAAAACATTATCCTAAGTTAAAAAGGAATGTAAAAATTTGTAAGTCTTTGAAAAAATAATAGGTCAAAGTCGGCGATGTTATGTTAATGGATTGATGGGCTGGCTTATACGGGCCCAAAAATATGAAAGAACATACATTATGTGTTAGACAAAACAATGTGTAAGATAAATAAGTTGTTGTTGTTACAAATAACCGAATGTTAGTGTAACATTTCGGTTTGTGATAAACGTTGAGAGGGTTAAGATAAATGATTTGGTTATCTATGTCATCAAAGTGCATTACCTTTTCAGTCACACATTCTGAAAGAACTTTAAAGTTATGCGTGTTTGATATGGAGTAGTGGAAGGATGAGTGATCTATCGAGCAGGAATTCTCGATATCGTGCGAGTGATGTCAAATCACATAAAGAGGTCATGTGGTGATTGCATGGTCAGTAAACAAGACTTATGAGCCTCCGAAAAAATTAGTGCACCACCCATCGCATGTGATGGGGCCAACGGGCATAGAAGAGCGGTATCAGATTTGAACCTACACAAGTGCAGAATCCTGCATGGGCCCACACTACCATGGTAAAGATCCATAAGCACAATGGAAACGCTGTATTATTTGAGAAAGGATGATTTGTAACATCAAAGTTTGTGGTATATATTAAAATGCTTAAGATAATTTATTTGAATACCTAAGTAATCAAAGTTCACTTATTTTTCTAGCCACACATCCATTAAAAGCTATAGAAATATATATTCTTGATCTGGAGTGGTGGAGTGATGGGTAATCAATCGAAAAGTAATCCGCAAGATCGTACAAGTGGGCCGAGTGGGCCAAAAGCACGAGAATAAATATTTGTGGTTCATTTGTATTGTTACATACATAAATGTAAATGGTTTATTTGGCTAACTACAATATATAATCGTATCATTATATACATTAGTATATTCTTCACACCGGCTACGATAATGTGAATAAATATTGATAGTAATGTTATTTATTAATGTTATCTACCCTATTTATGAGAATATATTTCGATGTTAATTGTATGAACATATATATTGCAAAGTCAATTTATAATAAGAAGAAATAGTTGCTTCGATTTGAATATATTACATGTATTATATAGTAGCATTTTAATGACATAATTGAGTAGTCAATACTTGGAAATGCTTGTGTAAAATGGATATTTATAATGTAAGTGATATATACAAAGGAATTCAGCTTGGGTTTAAATTAAAATTCTTTTATCTACCAATATATTATCTACTAATTGAAATTGCAACAAGATACTCCCTCCGTTTCATATTACTTGTCGTTGTAGGGAAAAAAATTCGTTTTAAAATAAGTGTCGTTTTAAAGTTTCAATGCAAAATTCATTAATAAAATTCTTCAATTTATTTTTTATTGGTTGAAATATGTTTAGGTGTGTAGGTAATTGTGTTTTTATTTTAGAAATATACAAAATCATATGTTTTCTTAATATATGTGCATAAACCTAGAACGACAAGTAATATGAAACAGAGAGAGTATATAGGTAGATAGTCAAAGATATATTCCCTCCCTAAAAAAATGAAAATACTAAAATAATAACTCGCGCTTGACTCGAAACAAAAAATACAACTGAATATATAGCTAACTAAAACAAGATAGACCACAATTTACAATCCCTATCAGACTCAAAATATTTAACCGAATGAAAATGTCTATTAGCTCAATACTATAACCATTTATATAATAATATATTCTTTTTAAAACGCTGGATAATTATGTTATTATAAACTATAGAAATAGAATAATATATTCATCACAACAAAATTGTAACCAACATGAGAATATTATTTGTTCACAACATCATTTACATATACAATTTTTCACAAACACCGTTTACAAATTCATCTTTAATCTCTTTTAGTTTAGTATAATGGTGATCATATTATTTTTCTTTCAAATGTTACTATAATTTTCATAAAATAAAAAAGATCTATGTTTCTTAAAAGATTAATCTTGCACTTTTAAAGTGCGGATCAAAATCTAGTATTACTTATGATCACTTCTAACTTTCCATGTGAGAGACTTTGTCTCTAATACGTCCACTCAAGATAATGATTCTTTTAAACATCAAATTCAGAATGTTCAAGAAAAGATCAATAGACCAACTTTGGACTGAATCGGTTATAGAATGGGTTAATTTGTGTAGATAGAGCTCTGATATTATAATAAGTTAGATAAGCTTACAACCTAAACCCAATTGATAATAAATGAATTAATATATATATATATATATATATTATATTATTTATGATTACTTCCAACTTCAAATCTGAGAGATTTTGTTTCTAATATTGTTCTCATAGCAAAATAGACATACTCGACATACTAAGGTAGAGCTATTAAGATAGATGTGATGGCAGTGTGAGATGCAATTATTCCGGCTTTGTGGTGCATCGGTGATTGGTGGTGCATAAGATGAATGTTCAGAACAAGATTGAATATACATATAAAGGGGTTGAAACTGTTGAAGAGATATAATTTATAGAGTAAATCTTATAGAAACTCTCAAGAAGCTGATGTGAGGAGAAGTCCTCATGGAGAAGCAGAGTAAGTCTTTTTTTCAAGAAGACATGGGTTATAGTATTGGCTCAATTACATGACGATCATAATAGACTCATAAAGTGCTCAAAGCTTGAAAGCGTTTGGTTTGAATTTGGTCTTCGACATGCTTGAGTTTCGGATTAAGAAGTTAAAGACTTGTTGTAATCTAAAACTGTCGTAAGATCATGTTATATGAGTCAGAAGACTGAAAAGAATTATATTGTGGAGCTTATTTTACTAGGACAAGTCAGTGTTTTACTCAGAATAAATGTCAATACTGAAGGACGTTGTGACAGTAAGTGGTCAATATGATTATGATCGCATGTTTGGAACTAAGGCATTGAGATAATCGCATGATGATCATCTACAAAAATCTTGATCTTCAGAAGCTGTGATCACAAGATGTTGGTATGAGGCAAGGGTCCTGATCATTACCAAAGACTATCAAAACATCTTGTAAGAGAATGCTAAAGCAGAGTTCGGAATCGTGCCTCACATTTTCTCGTCATGCTTAGAAAGAAAATCATAGGTTATCTAGATGTTGTTTTTTTCTGCCATCGAATGGTGAATTACAAGATTTCTCGATGTCGGCTACAGAGAAGAGAGCTTGAAGCAAAATTGGAATTTCTTGGTACCTGGTGGATATAGACTCGTACACGAGAGGAGTTTTTACTGTGAGTTAGAAAACTCTAGAGAGACGAAAAATAAAGATATATATCAAGCGAGCAGCAGAGAGACTGTCTGATCCAAAACTGGTTTGCAATTGGCTGTCTTTAAGATGGAAAATTATGTTTTATGGTTTTGAAAGATACTTTTCAGCTTGTTATGGATATCACTTCAACGAAAATCAAGATTGTTGAGTAAGGAGAAACAACGTTAGAGACAAGTTTTGAGATCTCTTTATTTTCTCAATCTCATGTGTCTTGGAAATCTGAGAAACTCTGTTTGCGTAGACGGGAGATTCAAGTATGTGCTCGCTGAAATCACAAGATTTTGGATGTTTTGTTGTTAAGTTTAGCTAGCAAAAGGAAGTATCACCAGTGGTACATAATTAATGCAAGGTAAGTCATTAAATGATGGTTATTTAGTTGCGTTGATTTCTAAGACTCACTGACGGAAACACAATGATGAGAAGTTGTGAACAATTTAGAATTCTCAGTTAAGGGTAGACCAGAGGCACGAAACTTATTATACACTAGGGGTATGTCCGCGCTTCGCGCGGGATGTTACTTTTTGTATACTCTTATGTGGTGTCTATTTGTGTAAGTCGTTTTGTTAGTGTTTGGTTCTTGTTGTGTCTGCGATGCTTGTGTCCGTAATTGAAATTTATTTTCATATAGTGTTGTTATAATGAGTTTATGATTATTAATCTCAGGTTTCTAAGTGGGGATGTCCATGATTTTGTTGTAAGATGTCTTGTGTCTTTGGAATTTGTTGATTATTATTGTGCATTGGGGTTATGTTATGTGTCCATGGTGGTTGCTTTTCAGCCCATTTATCCCCTTTTTTATTAGTAAGTTGTTGGAGTTGGTGTTTGTTTTGGATTATGTTCGTTGGGTTCTTAGAAAAGTCAGCCCACATTATTGGTTTCTCTGAACCCTTGTCGATGTGGGGTTGGCTGTTATGCTTGTGATGGAGATGACGTAAAATTGGTCGGCGGCTAGAGCTTGTGGTGTGAAAGTTAGCTTGAATTAGATTATTTTTAATATAGTGTTCACATATGCGGTACACAGATATCACTGCAGAATTGATATGTTTGTTGTAGTGTTCATGTTATTTAATTCTAGGATAAAAATATATTGCACGATTTAACCGGGGGAGAGTAGATTTTCTTGATGTAGGGTTATGATATTGCAGACAATCTTATAAGTAACATGTGGACACACTCCACATACTTGTATTAAGCGAAGCATGAAAAGATCAGTTTGTGACTATTTTGTATGTAGTATTCAACAACCAGTTTCATCATCTATTATTTGTTAATTTGGTTATTGAAGCAGTTAGGAGGCGGTTTCCTGGTAAGAGTGTTATGTTAATATGTGATCCAATCTAAAACAGAGATATATAAATTAGGATGGGCAAAGTTTGATTACGCTGTTTGAGAATTAATTTAATCAACTATTGAAGTAGTAAGTATTTTAATTGTTTTTGAATTTTTGGCTTAGTTATAACATGCACTTAACGGAAGCTATGGTTTTCTTTTTATGATTATAGGGGTTCTCGAAAGTTTGAATGGAGATTTGGTTTTACTCAGTTTGATTTCTTTGTGCCACCGCTAGTATCTAGAAAGAGATGAATTGTGATTTTTTTGTACTTTTTATTATTCCTCAAATGGAAGCTGAGATTAAGAAAACTGGTGAATCATTGAAGAGAAATAAACTTGATAGAAATAAGAACAAAAGTCTTAATAAATCCTACGTTTACCCCTTAAACCAAACCCAGCAACTGCAGTAAACTCTGTCATACGCAAATCCACCCGAACTAAAAGCACTGCTCCTATCATTTTATCACACAATATTGGAGCAGAATCATGACCCATATCATCGCGCACATAGGAGAGAACACATATGATAAATGAAAGTTTGTTACGGCTTGAGATGGCAATTTTGGGTGGTAATGCTCTACTTCTTAAGTAACAATAAGCATTGCCAGATCTTCCAAACATCTTTCTACATGCTTCAACGCTGGACAACCTCTCATGCTACTGCATTTGTAATATCCCCTGCAATTTCAATACAACACTTTTCAAAAAGACTCAATACTTTATACATCAAAGGGCCTTTTCTGGCTAGTATGTGTTCATCAACTAATAGAGAGTGATCAAAAAGAGTATATACCTGAGATCCCTTAATGGGTTTCTGACCATACTTTCGCCATGAACAATCATGAGAACGGATATCTGAAACCTTGTTACTTATAGCATGCACTCTGATTTCCAACCGGATGTTTCATGTCAATTTTGAACATGAACTTTAAATGAACAATCGTTATTAAGTGAGGCTGTGAAATGAATACAAAATATGCAGCTGACCTTTTCTTAGAGCAATGGTATCGGCTAGAGCTTCCACATTTGATGCTTCCTTGCTCGTCTCCTTTCATAAGACATTTTCTCTTAAAATTTTGATCACTTAATGCAACTGCTGCTGTTGATGTTCTGGAATTCACTTAACTCATAGATGACCCCTTCTGTCAGCAAATGGTTGAAAATGTTGAGTCAATGAGCACCAATAGAATTGTGGACCAAGGTCGACGGAAACAGGATGTACACAACTGGTTTTAATGGTAAATATAAAGGCAAAGTGTTAAAGTAATTAAAAAAGCTTTTCAAGGATCTTTACCTTCTCATCGAGTAACACCAAATCCACACCCATAAGCTCGTCGGATTTCTGAACATACGTGTGACGGCTCTGTCCTTGCAATGACCAGTCTTTGGAGAAGTGGAGCTGAGTAATCACCATTCTAGGAACCTCTAACTTTAGGGTTTTCTCAAGAGTATGATTTGTAATAGATTCTCAAGAGCTGAGTAATCACCATATATATATACAACTGATTTGGAAGGGGGAGGTGAAAAATCTGTATTGGTGAAGAGAAAGTGGGGTGAATTGATTGCACACAATTAACACTGAATTGTTCCGCCGACGGAATTGAGGGATATGAGCCGACGGTTGCGACCACAACGAAGAAGACGTAACCTAAACTTTATTAGTCAGACGCTATTATTTTACTGGGCTAAGTTCTTAAACAATGGCCCAACTATGTAAGAATATTAATTGTGTAACAATATAAATCAAAAACTACAAACGCATTTTACAGAATCGGACACGTGGTGCATTTTTCCTCCCCTTGCTTGCTGAGTTGGCATCACCAGAAGAGAGAAGATGCTATTTTATATATATAGATAAGAGAGTTTTCCTTTCTTCTTATCGTGCCATGTCACTAATAAGAAAAATGAGAGGATGCATCTGTCTAATTACTTTAAAAAAAATTCTTTTTTTCGTTTACTTTTCTAATGGAATTTTACACGAGTAAGTATTTATAGGCTTTGAATCCGAGTTATTCGAGCTGAAAACATTTAGAATCTAGACCCGTTAGACGCTTTTACTTTCTAAACCTGCAGCAAATCTGATTATGTCTAACATTAATGGAGGTTTTAAAAGTTTTAGAGAGACGAGTCTTTGTCACTAATCGGTGTGTCTATGTCGGACTTTTTCGACCCACTACAACCACAATCCTAATTCAATGGTTCTTATCCTTCTTCCAAGCTGTGATCTCCACCTATATAAAGGGAGCCAAAGGTAAGGCCTCATCCATTTGATTCTAACAATTCCAAGAGCATTCAAAATTTCTTTCTCAGTATAAGGCTAACTCCTCTGTTCGACTTGCTGATTTGATGGCTGGTCATAGTTTTTAGAATTGAGCACTAGAGGTTATGCCTCTTTTCTTCTTTTTATCTGTTGTCTTTTCTTTCATTTGCGAGATTAAGCCTTTCTGAAAAATTGTGTTCCTTTTTCAGCTCAAAAAGATGCATTCATGGCGTTGTCATTTTCTCTATACATATCTTTAGCTAAAAAGAAGTATCTTTTGCAGCTGCGTTAACCAGCCTTTAGCCTGTTGTAGTTCGTACATATCATCTTAGTTACCTCAGCGTTGACTTAATTTTTTGTGCAGTTAGAATGAAAGGTTTCAATAGACTGGATTTTCAATCTATCCAACTCGATGGCATCTTACCACATTTGGGGAGTGGCCCTTTCTCCTGAGGGAATGAAGAACATGATAGCAGTGTATGATATTCTCTTTTTCTTTCCTCATATCCTTTGTTAGTCTTCACATTGATGATTTATGGGATTGTATTTCGTTATTGGTCGTGTGGATTTTAACATCTAAAACTGATGTACTTACATCTTTTTTTTTTTTTCTCGATGACCATGATGTTGATTGATCCTCACCAAAAGTTTGGCTTCTTGCTGTTTTTTTATATTTCATTCGACTAATAGCTTCCAGTTAAAAAAATAATATTAGGTGTGCTGTTGGATATTACTATAGTTTGCGCAAAGATCATGATGCTGCTCTTAAGACGTTTCAGATAGCTATCTGAACAAAACACTCAGAATTGTCTTTGTCTTCTTAGAAAAATTTTATTTAGTTAAATATATCATGCTATTTAATTTGTTTCTTAACAGAGCTGATAAATCTTTTTTTCTTGGTGATAGGAGATTCAAAAGTAGACAGTTTCAGTCAGATCAGAGATTACTATCCACCAAACTAAATGCTCACGTGGACTCCAATATACTAATATTAAATATACGCAATATTAATGTATAATCATACACTGACGAAAATTACTGAACAGAAAAATGGCAGCAGCATCACTAACTGATCAATCTCTAACATAGCATTGGCCAAAACGATCACCCTATATATCCAAACGAAGTACGATCATGAAACTACAAAAAAATTCACCCTCCGCATAGACACGAGAAAAACAGTTGCAGAATGTTTCAATCAGAGCTAGGAAGTTTTACTGGTGATTTAGAAGGCAACATGAGGAACTACAACAAAATAAGGTAAAAAAATAAGAAAATTTGTAACTTAGGAAACGCAGACATATCATATCCTCTACATTTATCAAATTATCATTGTCAAAAAACTGAACCTTAGAGTTATACTTTTCGTAAAACAACATGCACTATGCTCCAAATACAAAACAAACCACACGCTTTCATCGTTCACATGGAAGCGAGGGATAGAAAAACTAATCAAAGCAACCGTGTAGTCAAAATACACACATCAAGCTTACAAAGATTTACGATTACAGTTCTTAAATGTCGTATGTGAGCAATTAAAGATCATACAAACAAGAACAAAACACTCGAAATTGTCTTAATCTTCTTAGACAAATTATATTTAAGTATATATAAGAAAATAAAATGTACATAAGTCCATTATATATTAATAAAAATCATTATATATTTTTTGACAAAATGTAAAATCATTATAAAAGTTAAACTAAATCGTAAATACATATACCCACGCGTAGCGCGGGTGAAGAATCTAGTATGTTATACGAGAGGCAATTTTTTTACCTTTGTTAAACACTCAAGCAGAGGGAGATAAAGCGCTGAAGACATATGCACATAGATGACATATGATGTGAAGCTATATTGTCACTTGTTCTGTTGGTAATTATGTGTTTACATTTGGTACATAATAGGTTGCTTGAATGTCTAACAAAGCTAAAAACGAAAATATTGGAAATGTTAGATCATGTGGATCATTTAAGCTGATACAGTTAGACAATAGTATGGTAGTTTGAAGATGTCATTGCCTGCACATCTTCAATATGGAACAAAAGAAACAGTGAAGACAATTTACAATTTGATGTGAAATCATTTGACTTGAAATAATTAAATATTTTGTATTGAAATTAAACTCATACAATTTACAATGATCATTTTTGTTAATAATCATTATTTATAGAGTAATACAATGAATTTTGACCTAAAAAGAGTGATACAGTGAATATATTTTAACCAACAACATATAATATGGTAATATGTATTAATGCATTACCATTATTTTTTGGTATCATGTATTAATTATTCTTAGGTGTAATAAAAATTAACAGATTTTGAAATTAATATATTTTGTTTTATCACTACAAAAAAACAAACGCATAACGAAATAATTTATGATGATAAATTGGTTATCATAAAATTATGTCTACTTTACAAATACGTTATGATAAAATTAAAAATCGATGTAATGTAGTTTTAGTTTACCAACAAAACATATTCATCGTAAGTCGTAACATCAACATAATTTTATGATCAATTAAGGAGGATAGTCACATGACGTCGTAACGTAATTGATTTACGACTATTTTACATCCAAATGGTTTTGCAACTAAGTACCGACTAAAATACGAGTAAATATGAATGATTGATAAAAAGTGTATTATGTATGTATGTATGGTTGGTGAAAAAAGAAAAATTGGTCGTAATTATAGTCGTTAAAACATTATAAATATATGTTCTTATAAGTTCATTGTAACATTTCCACCTACCAAAGTTTAAATTTTTCTATAAATATGCATCTCCTCTCATTTTAAAGAACCACAAAAAAAAACACGAAAATGTTTTTGAAAAAAATATGGTATCTGGTGGCAACATCTACAAGCTCCGAAGTTGGATGTATGCACATAACGATTTTGCTGGAATGGTGACAAATGAATTTCTCAGTGGGTAGAGATATTCATGTACAAGGCAAGAAATACACCTCTCACGCAAAAAACCGGTAAGATGTTTTGTCTATGTCGTAAGTGCAAGAATACTAAGTTTTCTAATAGGAAAACGGTTTAGAAACATTTATAAGATAGCTGATTTACTCACATTACTATATTTGATTTCAACATGCAGAGGGTGATAGTAGAAATGAAGCTAGTACTAGTAATCACTTTAAAAATGTTGGTAATAGAGAAGAATTAAGTCATTTGTATACTGAAAGTAGTTACCCTCAGGATGATCAGCTGGTAGATCAATATAAGATGCATAATATACATATGCATTTCGCGAAACAACCTCAACAGTTGCTGCAAAAGTAGAAAATGCATAGGAACCTAACTTGAATGCAAAAAGGTTATATAAAATGCTAGACGTTGCTAATAAGCCAATTTATAAAAGTTGTAGAGAATATCTTTTTAAATTATCACTGACAGTTAGGATGATGAATATCAAAACTAATCATAATTTACCTGAAGAGTGTATGAATGCATGTGCTGAGTTGCTTAAAGAGTCTTCCTCTCTTCTCATGGTGCCATGTCACTAATTATAAAAAGGAGAGGATGCCATATGTCTAATTACTTTAAAAAATTCTCTCTTTCGTTTACTTTTCTAATGGACTTACACGAGTAAGTATTTTATAAGCTCTGAATCCAAGTTATTTGGGCTGAAAACATTTAGAAGCTAGGCCCGTTAGACGCCTTTACTTTCTAAACATGTAGCCGTCATTAACGTCCCCGTCTCCTGCATATCTGATTAGGTCTAACATCATGGCTTATTTTCTGTTGTATTTTCTTGCATTTGCGAGATTCAGCCTCTCTGGAAAATTGTGTTCCTTTTTCAGCTCAAAAAGATGCATTCATGGCGTTGTCATTTTGTCTCTACATATCTTTAGCTAAAAAGAAGTATATTTTGCAGTTGCGTTAACCAGCCTTTAGCCTGTTGTAGTTCATACATATCATCTTAGCTACCTCAGCGTTGATTTATTTTTTTATGCAGTTAGAATGATAGGTTTCAATTGATTGGGTTTCGATCTATCCAACTCAACGGCATCATACCACATTTGGGGAGTGTCCGTTTCTCCCAAGAGAATGAAGAACATAATAGCAGTGTATGATTTTCTCTTCTTCTTTCCTCATATCCTTTGTTAGTCTTCACAATGATGATTTATGGGTTTGTATTTCATTATTGGTTGTGTGGATTTTAACATCTAAAACTGATGTACTTACATCTTTTTTTTGCTCGATGACCATATCCTCTGTGTGATGTTCAGTGTTTTTCTTCGCATGTCAGAAAGGCTCTCCCTGTGGTCTACTTTAATTGGGTATGAATTGCTTCACAAGACTTCACTGCTTTTTAGAGTTTAACTTTGTTTGTTGATACTTTTGCCAATTGCCTAGACTAACCATGATGTTGATTGATCCTCACCCAAAGTTTGGCTTCTTGCTGTTTTTTTTATATTTCATCCGACTAAATCTTAGGTGTGCTGTTGGATATTGCTATAGTTTACGCAAAGATCAGGATGCTGCTCTTAAAAAGTTTCAGATAGCTATCCAAAAAAATGACTCAGAATTTTCTTAATCTTCTTAGACAAATTATATTTAATTAAATATATCAGGCTATTTAATTTGTTTCTTAACAGAGCTGATTAATCTTTTTCTTGGTGATTGGAGATACAAAAGTAGACATTTTTAGTCAGATCAGAGTTTACTATCCACCAAACTAAGTGCTCACCTGGACTCCAATATACTAATATTAAATATACGCAATATTAATGTATCATCATACACAGACGAAAATTATTGCACAGAAAAATGGCAGCAGCATCACTAACTGAGCAATCTCTAACATAGCATTGGCCAAAACGATCACCCTATATATCCAAACGAAGTACAATCATGAAACTAAAAAAAAATTCACCCTCCACATAAACACAAGAAAAACAATTGCAGAATGTTTCTATCAGAGCTAGGAAGTTTTACTGGTGATTTAGAAGGCAACATGAGGAGCTACAACAAAATAAGATAAACAAAGAAGAAAATTTGTAACTTAGGAAACGCAGCCATATCATATCCTCTATATTTATCAAATTATCATAGTAAAAAAACTGAACCTTAGAATTATACTTTTCGTAAAACAACATGCACTATGCTCCAAATACAAAACAAACCACACGCTTTCATCTTTCACATGGCAGTGAGGGATAGAAAAACTAATCAAAGCAACCATGTACTCAAAATACACACATCAAGCTTACAAAGATTTATGATTACCGTTCTTAAATTTCGTATATGAGCAATTAAAGATCACACAAACAAGAACAAAACACTCAGAATTGTCTTAAAATGTATAAATAATAAAATGTACATAAGTCCTTTATATATTAATAAAATATCATTATATATTTTTTGACAAAATTTAAAATCATTATAAAAGTTAAACTAAATCATAAATACATATACCAGCATGTAGCGCGGGTGAAGAATCTAGTATGTTATACAAAAGATAATTCTTTTAACTTTGTTAAACACTCAAGCAGAGGGAGATGAGACGCTGAAGACATATGCACATAGATGACATATGATGTGAAGCTATATTGTCACTTGTTCAGTTTGTAATTATGTGTTTACAGTTGGTACAGAATAAGTTGCTTGAATGTCTAACAAATCTAAAAACGAGAATATTGGAAATGTTAGATCATGTGGATCATTTAAGCTGATACAGTTAGACAATAGTATGTTAGTTTGAAGATGTCATTGCCTAAACATCTTCAATTTTGGTACAAGACAAACAGTGAATGTTGGGGATAAATTGCATCTACCCGACATAGGCCCATTTAGGCGCGATCTCGGTCCAAGAGCAAGGTCGAAGTCGGCCCATAAAGGTCTAAACCGACTTTAGGGGACAAGAAGATACATATATAAAGGAGAGAAGTCGTGACCAAGGGGTACATTCACACACATACAATCGGAGCAAACCTAGAACTAGGGTTTTCATATTACTTGTTCTTGCTTTGTTCCTTACAAACATTCGACTTCAATCAATATACTTCTTTGATCTGTTCATTAAATCTCCTCTTTGATAAACCTACCATCGAAATCGATCACCAATCAGGGTATACCGATTTCAGATTCAACAATTGGCGCCGTCTGTGGGGATCGAACCCACAGACACGGGATTAATCAACTTCCCTTTACCTACTGAGAAGAGACATAACCGAGATCACGCCTTAAACAGACCCGTTTGTAGAAATTCACTGAAAAACAGCAGCACTGATATTTTCAATGAACTGGGGGGGGTTATTGTTGGGGATAGATTTCATCTACCCGACATAGGCCCAATTAAGCGCAATCTCAGCCCAAGAGCAAGGTCGAAGTCGGCCCATAAAGGTCTAACCCGACTTTAGGGGACAAGAAGATACATATAAAGAGGAGAGAAGTCGTGAGCAAGGGGTACATTCACGAACATACAATCGGAGCAAACCTAGAACTAGGGTTTTCATATTACTTGTTCTTGCTTTGTTCCTCACAAACATTTGACTTCAATAAATATACTTCTTTGATATGTTCATAAAATCGCCTCTTTGATAAACCTACCATCGAAATCAATCACCAATCAGGGTATACCGATTTCAGATTCAACAGTGAAGACAATCTGAGCTGAAACTTACAAATGATAGGTGGTTATTTAAGAGCGGCTACAGGATGGTGGAACAATAAATATCTATGATGATATAAAAGTGAAGATGTCTCTAGGCATTCTGGTTTTGATGAGAGTGTGCATTCAGTCTGGGAGAGAATGAAATGCAGTGATATAGGAGGAGTGTTAAAGTTGATCTGATGTGAAGCTGCTGTATGTGGTTTGATTGTTTGTGTAACACCCGTCTCCTCCTCACTCGAGACCACTGTATTTTAAATGATGATTTACATCTTTAAAACCCATAAAAATACTAAAAGTCGACTTTTATATTAATAACATAATAAATCAATAAATTTAATAGCCCAAAAAACTGAAATATTAGTCAAAAATCGTAAAATGAAAGCCATGAAATAAGGAAAGAAGAAACGCATAAAACCACCATCTGTTCGATCAATATCCTACTCTCACCTGCAAACAAGGGAAAATGAAGGGTGAGTAATAAGAGAGTCTCTCAGTGAGGCATAGGATGCTAAATGTGAAGTTCATGGACATGAATTCATTACTCCAAGTAAATATAATTTAATCATAAAATGTTGCAAATATGATACCTAAAGTACCCACACAACAAACAAGGATCCTAGTGACAGGTGCACACTGGCCGCCCCACTCACGAGCTACAATGTCAAGATAAGTGTCCGGTATCACTGCACGTAGACGCTTTATGGGCCTCTTAGCTTTGGCACAATAAGTCGACTAAGTTGTGCTGTAGAATACCCACACCAGATCTACTGGTCTTTGGCCGACATACTGAATTAAGTCTCCATAGTCGGCTAAAATTCTAATCATCTATTTACATAACTATATATATATATATATCAGTTCTAAATGAAATAAGCAATGTTAAATCATACAACACCCCAGTTCCGGTTTATGTAAAGAACCTAAATAACTAAACAAACCGACTCCAAAGAAGCCTCATTTCATGCAAACTAAAAACATTAAAAATTAATTATACTTATTAAAAGTCCTAAGCCGTGTGCAAGAAATTTGAGAATATCCTTCACCTTTGCAACAAGGAAAACTATGACTATGAACTTCTGAATCTCAAATGGACTCCAGATCAAGGAAGAACGACCTTCAATCGACAAAAAACAGGTTCCTGGAGGTATGGTCAAAGTCAACTGAAAAAGTCAGCAGACATTGGTCAATAGTAAATGGTTAAAGTCAATGGTCAACAAATTGAACCGGTCAACCCAGTCAACCGGATCCGACACGCTGATCCGACCTGAAATCCCAACTGACCAGGTTAGTAAAATCGACCAACCTAACCAGATCCAACCAATTAACCCAGACCAGAGCAACACGGTTAACCAAAACCAAAACCAATCGATTTGAACTGACCAGTTGATGGAGTCACCATATTAGTTTTCTCAGTTGACTCAGACGAGTTGACCGGGTCACCAGAAATGGTCACCGGCGGCAAAAAAAGACCTTGGCTTACCAGAAAAAAGTCACCGGTGGTGGAGGCTCTAGCGAACGGCGACGACAGATGGTGACACATGGAGAGGTCACAAGCCGAGGATGAGGTTACATGTGACGGCACATTAGATGCACACGAGAAGGATCAGCGTCGCATGGGTGCGTCTGAGGGCACGTGAGCGGTGGTTTACAGCTGAGTTTGGTGCTCCAGACTCGACTCAACGTCACATACACAATGATGAACTTAGATTCATGAGATTCAACAGAGTTAGAAAGTTGTCATCGCTTTATTAAACGACCAAAAGAAAAACAAACCCACGAGTGTTTCCGGCGGTTACCTTCAAGGTAGATCGGTGGTGATGGAATCGACGGGGTCAACAGGTATGGTGGTTACGATAGTAAAATTTCATATCTATCTAACGACTCAATTTTTGCAGAGTTTTGACGTGTTAGTTTTTGTAGGAAAAAAAACTTGTTTAAATAGGAGACTCACTAGGTGGTGACAGGTCATCATTCCATGAACCTCTTTCTCTTGCCTATGCATAATCTCAACTGTCTGACTAGGTGGTGACAGGTTTTTCTCAAGTTCTCTTGGTGGCTGCTTCAAAATGAGCTTTAGCTCTCTCACGGCCTTCCTCAGTATTGACACATGAAACACATCATGGAAGTCTGATAATTCTGATGATAAACCCAACCTATAAGCAACTGCTGAATTCCGGTGAACAATAAGATTTAGATCCATGTATCTCGGTTTAAGCTTCTCAAGCTTCCAAGTTTTAGATCCTCCATGAAATGTTTCATTTTAAGTACACTAGATTGCCCACCTCAAACTTCAAGTATTTTTGGCGCTTATCGGCATAACTCTTCTAACGGTCATGAGCTTCCTTTAGTCGAGTCCTGAGCTTCTTCACTTGCTCTATTGTCTCTTGAACCATTCCTGGTTTTATAAATCGTGATCCCGCAGTTCTGTCCAACAAAGTGGTCTAAAACACAAGCCATGAGCATATCTTCCAGAGTCTGAATAGTCCTATGTAACTGACCATATGTATGCGGGTGATAAACTTTACTCATGTGAACCTTTGTCCCAAGCGCCTTCTCAAAAGCTCTCCAAAAAGCAGATATGATACTATGCTGACAGGAACTCCATGCAACTTCATAATCTCTCTGATATAAATCAGCGCCAACTGATAAGCTTTGTTTGTCTTCTTGATCACAAAGAAATGAGCGGACTTGGTGAGTCTATCCACAATTACACATATCATTCTTTCCACCAGTCTAAGCAATCGACCTTGAAGGCGTATCTAAGGGGAGCTAGAGCCAGGAGTGCCGGGATCCAAAACTTTTAGACCTAAGGGACTTTTGTTAGCTTTAAGAGATTTTGAGAACTTAGGCGGCTAGACTAGCAAAGTCAATACTTTGAACGGTTTATGCTTTCGTTCTAGGATTCCCACTGTTAGAATCGCTCTATTCGATCTTGTTCTCGGTAATACTCTGTAATTTAATTCATACTAACCAATAAAAACGCATTAGCGCAATTTTCCGTTGATATTTTTGTTGTCTCTTTCTTTTTGATTTTTGTGTGGTTTGCGGACCGAACCTCCCTGCCCTAGGGCAGGGTGGTTGGTTCATGCATCGTCCCTGTCCTATGAAGGGGTTTCTGTCCCTGGGATGTCCCTGCCCCTGGGTGGGGTGGCTGGTCCCGGTATTATTCGTGGACCATCCCATTTGATCATGGAATGGTGTTCCTAAGCTTGTTTCCCAGACCTTTCTGAAGTTATCTTGGAAGGTTTTTCGAAAGAGATGGATTGCAAGTGTTGGACGTTGGTTTCGAGATTGTCGTTTTTGACCCCAACAGTTAGCCCCCCAGTTCGCAAGTCTCGAGTGTGAGGTTTTGCAGGCGAGTTTTGAGCGTTTTATGAGTATTAGGTATTCTTCCCTCATTCACTCCACACCTTCTTACTTTTTTCAACTTTCTTCTCCTCTGGTTTTCTCGAGTTTTCTCTTCCAACCGAGATGTCTTCCTCCCTGAATGAACAAGGGAACCATGATGTCCTGGCGAGCCTAGCTCTTGGTGTGAACTCGTCAAGTTCCCCTCTTCTTGTCGCCGTTTTCTCTCACGTGGCCGATTTTCTCTCTTTTAATGGCGAGATAGCTCATCGCATTGCAGAGATAAGAGGCTCTCCGGAAACCAATGCACCGTGTGATCCTGTGTTTGCTGGTGTTTTGATTGTGACGGCGGAGTCATCGTCTGTTTTGGCGATCGGTCCCGGGAGTGGAGGGTCCCTTGCTTCTTTTCCAAATTCCGAGGCTGTTGCTCAACCGACGGGTTCATCCAGGACTCCGATCCCCATTGTCGATGTAGACCAAGATACCGAGTCCGCACCTGCTCCTTCAACAAATAGGGAGCTAGTTTTAGGGTTACATGCTCCTAGTGCTACTCTGATTGTTGTGCCAAAGGGTCGCAAAAGGCCTTGTCCTAGCTCGGAGGTACCCAAGAAGAGGAGATGCGGAAAGGGTGTGGAAGTGGGTCCATTGCTGCTAGGAGAACCTTCCGTGGGTCCGATGTCACGGCACCACGCCAAGATTTGCTTTTCTCTTTTTGTGAAAGGATCTTTTACGAGAATTGCATAGGCCTTTTTGTTTTTTGCAGTTTGTCTCTTTGATCGACGTGATGATCGATGATCGAGAGTCTGAGATTAGGCGTTTTACAAAGGAACTCAATGACCCAAAAGACAAATCATTGGTGTAAGAGACAAGTCTCCAAGCAATCAATGATGTTCACTCCCATGAGATTTCTGTGCTGGAGACCCAGATTAGCGAGCTTGAGAGAGATCCTGGGAAGACCGCGAGTTCACTGCTTAAAGAAAAGAAAGATAAGAATACCAAGGCCTTCGAGTTGTGTCACCTACAGCGTCAAATTCATGGAGCAGGGAGTTCGTCCAGTCGCGTGAACGAGGGGGTTAGAGCTGAAATAGCAAAAGAATTTCGCGTTGGGTTCCAAGCTCGTTTGTCGAGGATTGCTGACTCGATAGATTCCTTGATGGTGGTTCATGAGAGGGACCTTGCTTTGGCTGTTACCAAGAGAAGCTTTGATGAGATCAAGCTGCTTAAATGGGAGGAAGCCCCGAACTTGGCGGCCAAAGAGGTTACACTGAACGTCCGTAGGGGAGAACTGGCCATTCCCGAGGGGTAGTTTGATTCCATTTTCGCTGGTCTGAAGTCTGACTACATCCTTCCTCTTTTGCCGGTGGCTCCTGGGAACAGGTTCCCGCAAAGGCATGGTCGCATGATGCGATGGGAGGACGTGAAGACATTGCTGTAGCATCCCGTGATGAGATTATGGGCGAAGGTGAGGCGTCGGTTCAGATGGATGAGTAAGGTTGTTATCCCAAGCGGGATTTAAGATTTCTGTGTGTTTTTTGTTTGTTCTGGCCGAGTCTGGGAGTATTTATGATTCGGGACTGGCCGCATGTGGCTTTTGATTCCCTGCCGTTATGCGTTTTTTTATTTTTAATGAACTATGTAAGTTTAAGTAGTGTTTTGCGTATTTTTATTGAGAGGAAGAATGTGAGATGTTATCTCATCATGTGACCCTCGGGAGATCATTACGCTTATCGTCTATTTTAGACAAGAGTTCTCAGAAGAATCCGTGGAAACTCGTAGACGTGTGCGATAACTATTTAGGATCCGTCTGTTTAGGAATCTCGTATAATTTTGATATTATGCCTTTGAGATGTTAGAGATCAGCGTTGTCGGTTTAGGGCAAGACCTAAGCTTACTTTCAGTTTTAGGATGCGCAATGACTATTTCAGCTTACGTATTCTGTTTGCAGTTTCGACCTGATTCTGTTTTGATATTGAAGTATGTGATAGGTTCTCGGCTTATATGACTTGCATCGATCGGGAACCAAGCATCTCTTCGAAGACAATTTCTAAGTATAGAAGTGCTGACCAAAATTATGGGTTTTTTTATAGCGCTATTATCATGTGTTGGATGTATGAGAGCTATCTCTATGAGAGGAGATGGCTTAGTTTGTTTAGGACGTATTAGATTTTGCGGAACTCAGCCACAAACATGATGGTAGGTGCTACCATTTTTGAGAGTTGTCGAGAAAGGAGTTAGTGCTTATGACTTGTTTGATCTTCCAAGATGGTGTTGTTATCGAGGAAGATATTTTTGTTGAAAAAAAATTTTAAGCGTCCGCAATGGCTCGTGATTTTGAAGGTTGGTTTTTCTTTGATATGTTGCATTTTGTGCTTGAAATGTTTGTGGGTTTGAGGATGTTCGTAGTATGTTTGATTTCTCGTATGATTTTCGTTTCTGGATTATACAATAATTTGGTTGTAAGGTGTTTTTAAGATATTTGAATGTTCATGTGATAAAAGGAGCTTGTGAGACTTTCTAGAAATAATGTCGCATTTTTTTTTCTGTCAGAATATTTATTTATTTTATTTTTTTTAAATCGTGTTTATGGAAGAATTTTGAAATGTGGGAGTATACTAGTATACATATACATACCCACTCCCTCCCCCCTTTTGAGAAAGGTGGACAGCTGAACTCGTTTTGCGATGAGTTGCATATGTACCACTTTCGGAGATCAAGTTGTCTCGTAGTTCATTGCATTGAGATGTGATAGTGATAGTACTTTTTGAGGTGCATTGCATTCCAAGTTCACGGGATCTTGAGGTTTTGCCTATTAGTGATTGTGCAGATATCTGGGTGTTGATTTTGTTAATTGTATTTTCCAATTTTTGCAGAATGCCTCGAACTGTGTTGAGATGAACTGGGATCCTTGTCCACTATGATTTTGTAAGGAACTCAGTATCTGCAAATAATGTTTTTCCATACGAAGCCTTCTACAAGAAGGAATCGTTTCTGTTTTAAGTTATCCATGGGCCAACGATATCCATTGACCATCGCATAAACAGAGATGGCGATGAGATAGATGATAGGACTTCCGCGGGTTGATGGATCGTTGATGCGTGTCTTTGGCATTTTTTATATTTTTGCGTGAATTTCTTGCAGCCGTTGATCATTGCTGGCCAATAATAACCATGGTGTTTAATTTTAACTGCGAGTGACCTTCCGCCAGAGTGGTTTCCGCACGATCCAAAATGGACCTCTTCCATGATTTTTCTCACTTTATCTCCCTCCGCGCACGTCATGAGTGGTTCGGAGAATTTCTATTTGTAAATTTTGCCGTCTACTGACACGTATCATGCGGCTTGGGTTTTGATCTTATGATTTTCCCATTTTTTGGAAGGTAGTTTCTCGTCAATGATGTAGGCCCAAATCAATTCCAGCCATGGCTTATCGCAACCATATTCGGATTGTTCCGAATTTGATTGGACCGGGTTTTGATTTTTTTGACGTCATCATTGTGTGCTTGAATTAAGTTGATGACGATCGGTGGTACGATGCTTGGATGCTCAATGAATTTGACGGGGATTATTATTTTGAGACCCGGTTCAGAACTTGATGCTAGGGTTGCCAAAGAATCGGCTTGGGCATTTTCTGAGCAAGGATCCGTATCAGAGTGAACATGTCAAAATCCTGGGCTAGGTTCTGGACGAGTTTCAGATATGCATCCATCCTTTCATTCCTTGCTTCTTATTCCCCACTATATTGACTTGCAACTAGCTGAGAATTGCAATAAGTATGGATATTGCGTATTTTGAGGCCATGAGCTAGTCGTAGTCCTGCGACGAGCGCTTTGTACTCAGATTCATTATTTGATGTGAGGCGAACACCAATCCCTGAGCCTTGCTCAGACGAAGATCCGTCGATGTGAAGGAGCCAGGTAGAGTTTGGTTCCTTGTTTTTCATATCTTCGGTGGGTAATTCCACTAAGAAATCCTCGAGTACTTGAGATTTTGCGTAGGTTTTTGTTTGATATTTGATATCGTATTCGCTTAATTCGATTGCCCATTTGGCTAGCCTTCCCGATTGGCTAGGGCGATGCAAGATTGTTCGTAGTGGGAAAGTAGTGAGGACTATTATCGCTTGAGATTGGAAATAGGTCCTTAATTTTTGAGCTGATGTCACGACAGCGAGTGCCAATTATTCCATTAGAGGGTACCACGTTTCAGCATCCAGAAATGTTTTCCTTACGTAAAAAATGGCTTTTGTTCACCGCACTCTTCTCTGATTAGGATGCTGCTTACCGCTGTTGCCAATACTGCTATGTACAGGAACATGGGTTCTCTTTCTATGGGTTTGGCGAGATCTGGGGCAGTTGCCAAGTAGTGCTTTAGCTGTTGGAAATCTTTTTCACATTGCTCGGACCACTCAATTTTTTATTCCCTTTCAAAATTTCGTAGAACGGAAAGCATTTATTCGTTGATCTTGAAATGAAACGATTGAGTGATGTGACTCTCCCGGTTAACCTTTGCACTTCAAGTTTTGTCTTTGGAGAGGCCATTTTGATCAATGCGTTGAATTGTTTTGGGTTAGCTTTGATTCCATGGTACATGACAAGGTAGCCTAGGAATCACCGGGTTCTACGGCGAATCGATATTTTGCCGAGTTAAGTTTCATTTTCTGGAGGTTCAATCGTTGGAAGCATTCTTGTAGGTGGGTGATGTGGTCCTTTCGTTCAGATATTTGACATACATAGAGTCGATGTAAACCTCCATAGTCTTTCCGAGTTGCTCGGAGAACATATGATTGACTAGTCGTTGGTAAGTTGCACTTGTGTTCTTAAGTCCAAACGGTATTACTTTGTAGCAATATGTTATGCGGTGTGTAATGAACGCATTGTACTCGCGATCATCGGGATTCACCATGATTTAATTGTATCCCGAAAAGGCATCCATGAAACATAGGAGCTTGTTTCCTGCTGTCGCTTCTACCAGATGGTCGATATGCGACAGCAGAAAGATGTGTTTAGGGCAAGCCTTGTTGAGATCAGTGAAATTGACGCATACTCGCCATTTTCCGTTTTTCTTTTTTTAGCACGACGAGGTTTGCGAGCCTGTATGGATACTTGACTTCTGTTATGGATCCTACTTTGAGGAGTTTTTCAACCTCGTCATTGACTGTAGTGGCACGTTCGAGTCCCAACATTCGTCTTTTTTGTTTGACTGGTTTGAAAGTTGGGTCTACGTTGAGTTCATGACATGTTTTGTTAATATTGATTCCGGGCATGTCCTATGTGGCCCAAGCGAACGTTTGAAGGTTCTTCCGTAGTTGCCAAATTTTTTTGTCGGATCTTGTTCTAGGACATTTTCGACAGGAGTCCATTTCTGTTTTTTAAGAAGACTTTCCGCCGTTGAGCTTTTTCGTTTTAATTCTGCGGCATAGCAGACTTGCAATACTTTCCGATCTGCCCAGATTGTCTTGGTTCCGCGGGGAGTTGGAAACTTAAGGCACATATATTATGTTGGGGTCAAAATAGGTTACGGTGGAATTAACTCCTGAAAGTCCCTGGGAAACATTTCATGGTACAAAACTCTCAAGTAAAGTTTGAGAGAAGGAGTTTGTTTGATGGATTCTCGAATTAGAAATATGATCTCTTTGACAAATGACTTTCGGAAAATGACGACGGAATGAAGAAAGGTCTTACTGGTGTTTCAATACCCGACCAACCACCCAAAGGAGATCCGAGCTCGATGTGTTCACAACCCAGCTCGCCTTAGGTCAAGCTCAGTCAGTCCATGAGTCAGCTCGCCCTAGGGAGAGCTCGGTCCCATCCAACCAGATTACCCTAGGGCGAGCTTGGTCCATGTTGGGATGAAAAATGGTAATCTCGAAATCAACGTCCAAAATGTATTTTTCTGTTAAACCTTACGAGAACAACTTCGAAAAAGGGTTGAGGATCAAACCGAGTCACCGCACTTTATAAACGGAACTTCAAGTCAACGATGCACCAATCCACCCGGCCCTAGGGGGGAGCACTTTCCAAGTTCATCCACCCCACCCTAGGGCAGGGCACGTAACAAGCCCATCCACCCCGCCCTAGGGCGGGGCACGAGCCAAGACCATCCACCCCGCCCTAGGGCGAGGCACATCTTGTCCATCTATCCCGCCCTAGGGAGGGGCACACACAGTATCACCCATCCCGCCCTAAGGTGGAGCAGTCGAAGACCAAGCACCCCACCCTAGGGTGGGGAAGAGCTTCCATTAATCATCCCACCCTAAGGTGGGGGCGACCCACGGATCAGTCCATCCCATCCTAGGGAGGGGACACCTCACGACCCAAAGCCAAGCTTTCCTATCCAAGCCATGTGATAACACTAGAGTTCCTGATCACATGGGTTTTAGTTTCGTCTAGATCGGACTTGTCATTTGATTTTTACGATAAAAACCGCAAGACTCGTCTTTCGTAAAAATCTAAGTCTAAATGTTCGTATAAGAATAAAATCGTTTAAAAACACCAACATCATGACTAATCATCCATTTATTTTTACCTCAGAGGAAATGATAGCTAGCCTCGTACGAACGGTCGTTTTCTCCGAAAGAAATCGTAAAAACAGCTAAGTCATAAAATGGCTCAAAGAAGATCTAGTCATGATAACGGCCCACTTACAAATGCTGGACGAGAAAGAGGCCCATTCGTTGTGACGGTCTACTTGGCGTCTGAAAAGATAAATGAAAAAAGAGATAAACGTCAAGTTTTCGGATAAGTATGAAGATTGAGAAGAAAAAGAAAAACTTCTGCAAAGGATAAACTCGGATCAAGGGTATTACGGGAAGATGTCACCGAACTTGGATGAGTATATAAGCAAGAGTCAAGACCTCTTTCAAGACACACATTTTTTTCTCTGCAAACCAACACTTAGAGCAATTACGCGAGCTGCGACTCAATTAGGTTTTTCATTTTCAGTTGCTAGAACTAGGGAATTTTGCCAGCAACTCTTGTAGCCGAAAGCTGATTCTTTTGTACTCGCTTTCCGCAAATTCAGAATAAAGGATCCACTTTGCTCTCAATCTCTTCTACTCATTTTTCGTAATCATTGTTCTCGTTTGTGTTGATTGTTTGGTTGTTGACGTTTGGTTTAGCAGAAATCTGGGACCTCAAAAAAAAACTAGGGTTTCCTAACTTTACTTATTTGTTGGAAATTGACAGTGCAAATTTTGGTTCCTACAGTTTGGCGCTAGAAGGAGGGGGGGTGTAATGACCCTGTTCTAGGGATAGAGAGTCAACCAAGGTCAACGTACGTGGGTCAAGCCAATCAAGTGTGGTCAAGTTACAAGAAGACATGGATAGAGGTTCAGTCAAAGCATTTTGAAGAATGGTCAAGTGGAAACTGGAGTTGGTCGACGCAGTAGAGCCGAAGCTTCAAAACGGACAAGGCTGAGGATGGAGAAATTCCAAAGTCAACAAATCAAGTAAGACTTGATCTTAATTATTCTCATAGGATAATTTAAGAGTTATGGTCGAGTCAGAATGGAGTCTGGCCGAGACAAATGAGAGATGGTCGATAGAAGTTCTGGGAATGGTCTAGATGGAGGTTTAGCATCGCGTGGGAGCCAAAGAAGACTATTTTGATTTCAGGATCATGGAGATCAATCTAGGATCAACCTAGAGGCCATATTGAGGTGTTTTAAGACATTCAAGGGAGTCTGGTCAAGGCAGAATCAGGAAAGTACCAAGATGGTCCGGAAGAAGGCAGTTTTGACCGATATGGTCAAAATGAGCTAACCAAGATCTAAGGAAGCCAAATCAAGATGTGCAAACATGGTCAAGGAGCTTAGAAGATCATTTTGTCCAATCCCTAAACTTTTGGAAGTGGTCAACCCAAAAGTCAAAGTCAACAAAAGTCCAAGGAGAGAGAAAGTACCAAATTGGTCCACATAAGCTATCCGAGCATCCACTAGGAGTGTGCCACCTGGAGGGGAAAAAATTCCTTCAATCCTGGACATGGTGTGGAATAAATCAAGAGAGTTTTTGGTGAAGAAATGAAGGGCAAAAGACTTCTAATGAGCTAGATGACATGAAGATACCATTTGTTCCCAAAATGGACTACAAATGGTAATGGAGCTAAGGGATGAAGTAAGGCTTTCCTACATGAAAAAAACGACATCTAAGCTTTCTTTGGAGCCCAAGTGAAGCATTGGAGTGGTCTGGATCAGAAGAGGAGAGGTTTTGAAGGCTGAAGACCCATTAGTGCCAAAATGGGCTTAAAATGACAATTTTGGTGAAGAGAATAAGTGTTGTGGAAACATATCAGGCACGGAGAAGGGCATGCATTGGCTCTTCTAAAGCACATGGAGGTCTAGGAAATCTGAGGGAAGAAGCCTAAGTCCTAGAGTTAGTATGTGTTCTCTTTTGAAGCCATTTTGAAGCTAAAAATTGGTGTGTTGGCAAAATGACTTCGGGAGCCAGTTTGGAGCTGAGATTTCGCACACTGAATGAAAGCAGGAAGGTGGTAATTTTTCCAGAAGATGGGACGTAAAGGAGCTGATTCAATGTATTTGCATGCATGCAAGATTTTGGAGCATAAAATGAAGACATGTGTCCACCCATGAAGATTGTGTTCATACTCCATTCTCTGGCTATAAATAGGACCCTTATGTCTCATTTGTAAAGGTTAGATCACCCCTGAACTCTCTCTCTCTCAGACGATCTTGTAGTTGCTTCTTGGGGGAGAAAGTGACCAAAACCGATAAATTTTTATTAAGTGAGGTGAGTGTAGAGGCTTTTTGCGTGTAATATCCTTAATCTAGGAGGTGTTTTGGTGTGCTAGGAGAGGTGGTAAGACCTTTAATTCGTGGTTTAGAGGTTTCATTTCTCTTTTAGCTTTTAGCCTCTTTTTGATCGGTTTTGGTGTAACCTTTAGGTCTTGAGATTTTGGAGCAGATTTCTGGTTTGTGAAGACCTAGGTGGGTTCCATGTGTGCGTGTGTGTGTTTAGTGTGATTAACCGTGTGTGGTTGCAGGTGAAGAGCTTAGCCCAAGGCGGGTTTTTGAAGCTAAACCGCTTTGCGGTTTGTGTGTGTTAGTGTGGGGAGTTGGTAAACCCCACGCATGTGTGTTTTGATGTATTTAAAGCATTGTGAGTTAGGTTGCTAGATTGTGTGCTAGAACTGTGAGCTAGGTTGTTAGTATGTGTATGCATGAGATGGTTATCATCTAGATATTGTTGAACTGTTGGTGCATATTGAGTTGCATGATTATCTAGATGTTATTATGCAGGCGTTGAACCGCAAGAGGTTGAGAGTGTCTCTCTCTTGTCGGGTGTGTTAATAATATAGCTTGCAATGTGTTGTTAAAGTGATAGATTACATGCATGCATTGTAGTATTGTGTAGTTTGCATATGTTGTGTTGTTGGACGCATGGGATGTGAGTGAGACTCTCCCATGGCGTTTCATATGCATTTGAGTGTGTGTGTGTGCATTGCATGGCATGTAGTCATGTATTGTGAATAGACCATAGTGGGTCTAGTTTGTGTGTGTATAGAGATTTGAGTGTTACTCTCTCTTTTGGCATGGCAGGTGGCCGTGTATTAAGTTAGACCAGGTTGGGTTTAGCTTGTAGTTGTGTAGAGATTTGAGTGTTACTCTCTCTATTAGCATGGCAGGTGGTCATGTGTTGTACTTAGACCGCGGTGGGTCTATGTGGTACTTAGACCGCGGTGGGTCTATGTGGTACTTAGACCGCGGTGGGTCTATTTATCCATTTTGTTTGGGAAGCATAGAGATGGGAGTGTTACTCTCTCTATTTCCGGGTTAAGTTTAGTGAGTCACTCGCTTAGGTTGTTTAGTGTGTCTAGACCGCGTGTGCATGGAGGTTTGAGACCGAGCTCCCTCATGCTTATGTGTGTGTGTAGCCGGGTCTAGACTAGTGTGTGAGAGCGAGTGAGTGTGAGGTGCATTTAGTCTAGGATGCAATGCGTGTTGGTTAGAGGCGGAGCTCCCTCACGCTAGTGTTTGAGTTGCATCTAGATTAGGTTGCACGGACCCTGGAGTGAGATTGGGGGTGTACCTGATTCTCCAGTGGTGGAGTTAGCCGCCCCTCCATGGCTTGTCAATTTAAGTGGGTCGCGCCCATGGACGAAACTTTGCGGGACGCTGCGGTCCGGGTGAGATTGGGAGTAAACCAATTCCCAGTGTTTCCGACCATGTGACTAGGGTGTTTATGGTCGGGTGTGTGGGAGGGGGCAGGGCTTCTCCAATGAGTGAAAGGCCTTTGTGTTTTATTTTTGAGAGTTGTGTCTAGGCGTCGAGTCTAGGATTAGACGGGTGTGTCTTGTGTGGTTGTCTCGGGGAGGAGACTTGGGGCGTAACCTTGGTGCATTGTAGTTGCATGGTTACATCTTTGGTGCATTGTAGTTGCACATTTATTTGATTGCATTGCATTGTTGTTCTTTTGCGTGGGGCATTGGACTGGGGGATGATTTTCTTTTGTTGTGGTTTGGGAGCCCGCTGAGTAATTTTATGAATTACTCACTCCCCCTTTGCATTGCAGGTAACCTTAGAGGGACGGGCGTTTGCGGGGTCGGAGGACAGTGCCAGGCGTAGATTTCCGTTGTTGTTTGCAAGGAGCAAGGATGTTGTTGTTTGCAAGGAGCAAGGATGTTGTTGTTTTCAGTTGTTTTGTTTTTCATGGGTACCCTTTGACTCGTATTTTCTTTTGCTTTTGCTTCCGTACTCTGAGGACTTAAGTCGAGTTCTCAAACTTTATAAAATAAATAAAAGTATGTTTGTTTATTAAAATCCTCGTTGTAACGCTGATATTGAGTTTTGTCCGAACTTACACAACTCTTGACCGAGGTACGGGTTGGCCGACCTTAGGCTGAGGTCAAGAGCGGAGGGTTTTGTGATCGACTGGTCGAGACTTTGGATTTGTTTTGAAGTCTTGGTCGGATCGGTTGCGGTTCTCGCCACCTTTTTTAACGCTTCCGGGGTCGTTCCGGGTTAGTCCGGCCTAGGACGGACCAGGGGTGTTACAAATGGTGGTATCAGAGCATGGTTATATGATCATGCTTTCGTTCACGGGTTTGCAAAATGTTTTATCGAGTCAAAAGGAGTCGCAAACAACATCACTAGGGAACTGGCACGTCCTCTGCTTAGGACTAGGTATGTTAGTATTGTCCTTGGGAAATTAGGATCTTACCCTTATTTTGCGTTGCAGTTTCTGGTGGTAGCGGTCGACAGGGTGGAGGTAGGCCGAGGATGAGGAATGTGGTACGGTTACGAATAGTTGGGCAAGCGTCTGGAGCAGCCGGGTATGATGGGTCAAGTGAATCGAGCTCATCCAGCGAATCAGAGTCTGATTCCAACTTCGAAGAAGAGAATGTGGTCGAGAGCACCGAGAGTTCGCATGAAACTGGGTCATCCGAGTTTGAGGAAGCTGAGGTATTGGAAGAGATTGAGGAGGAATCTGATCATTTGGAGGATATGAGCATTTCATTTGGCATGGAGGCCATACCGCAAGCATCATCTGGCTCATTTAACTTTTAGTATGGCTATGGCAACGAGCTGTGTGAAGCGATGGAGATCAGCTCATCCGATGTGGAGATCATTGAACCACCACCACCAGAGATCATTGACATATCATCGGACAGCACCGTGGCAGCAAGCGTGGTGAACATCAGTTCTCGAGAGTCTAGTCCGTGGATCCCGATGCCATATTGGAGTCCAACCTTTTCACTTGGATCCCTCGACTTTACCATGGAGAGTATTGGGCAGAACTCGGATCCATACTACGAGTACTAGTACTCGCCATTTCCATCAGAGTCACCACCAGTCAACCAAGAAGTCGGACCCGAAGCAAGAGAGGTGAACATGGGAGTTCAGCAAGAGATTGGAGGAGAAGCTTAGATGATTGGAGGTACTCAGAATGGAATGATCGGAGCGAGTGGAGAACCGTCACATAATGCTTTGCCAATGCATACCTCAAACGATGCCCCAATACCGGAAGATTGTGTCATGTGTGGGATGGATGATCACCGCGGTCGAGAGTGTAGAAGAGTCAGGAGTCAGCCAGACTTGAGCTACTTTGTGATATGCACTCTGTGTACAGGAAGTTGACACCTTGATGTGGATTGCCCAAGGTCCAACGTAACCAGAGCCATACCCGTCTCCGTCGTCCCTCCAGCCAGCCCTGCTCGATCAGCTTCATCTGCAACGAGAGGATCAAACCATAGAAACTGTAATCTTTCTAGGAACCCTCGTCGTTGAGCTCGTTGGAGCTGAGGTAAGTGGGTTCTGATCTTTCTCTTTGCATGTGTGATTGCATTGAGTATTTGCATTGCATTTGTGTTGTTGCATTGCATTGAGTAGTTGCATTGCATTTGTGTTGTTGCATGCTTTAGAGGTGCTAAGTGCATGTAGTCTAGATGATGTGTGTGTGTTGCATTGAGGTTTGAGGCTGAGCTCCCTTATGCTTACTTTGAGTTGTGTGCATCTAGACTGGAAATTGTAATATTGCATTGTTTAGTTGCAATTGCTAGGTTGCTTTATTATCATTGCATTGTAGTATTGTGTGTGCAACCTTGTTTTGTGAAGTGTTGTGGACTGTGTGTCCGGGTAGCAAGTGTAGTCTAGAGTGTGTAGACCTTGCTAGGATGTGGTAGTGAACCTCGCTTTAGGGATTCTTGTTGAGATTAGAATGTGTGAACCCTAGAGTTTAGGTAACCGACCCTTATTTATAGCCATTGATGTCTTGTGAATGAGTGTGGTGTCGGAAGGACACAAACCATGTCATGGGTGTTCGGAAGAACTTGTGTGTGCAACTGGAACCAGAGGCGACTGTGGTGAAGACCAGCAACGAGTGTGCTCAGGTCCAGAGTCATCAGTGTGAGGATTCAGAGTCATCAGAGGTGTGCGGGCACGGAACGATTGATCGGGTGGATCAAGAGTTATAGACAGCATTGATGGAAGTTAGTGAAGCATGGCAAAATCTCCGAGTCATCAATGTGTGCTCATCCAAGGCATGTTGTAGAGAACCAGAGTGAATGGTGATATTTGAATTTGAAGAATTCAAGGAGCATTGGAGGCATCAGTGGGTGCAAATGGTGGAGTTTCCAGTGATGGTAATGCGGAAGGTAAGAAAACCTGAGCATATCCAAGGAAGTGGTATGTGGAGGTATCATGGAAAGGTATGGAGTGCTTAAGGCATATGGTGGTATCCCGGAGAAGTACGGGATCAGACTGAAGATGAGTGCCCAAGGATCTAGTGAAGATTTGGTGTTGTACTCATAGTACATACCAAGTTGATCCCAAGGAGGGGAGACATTCCGTGAAATTCAAAGAAGCTTGGTGAAGCAGAAGAGAGAGCAACGGCAAGGAAACAGTCAAGATCAAGGAAGAAAATACCGGCGAATGAAAGATATTTGCGAAGTGAGAAGCAAATGGTGGTAACAGTGCCAAATGATGAAGGTGGATACCGACATCTTCAGCAGCTACAGATGGTGGCAGAAGTACCAAATGGTGGCAGAAGAAGTTTAATAACAGATGACGATGTTGAGATTGAGAGAAAGAACAAATGGTGAAGTCAAATGGTGGTATCCATAGTAAGAGGCTAGAAGCAGATGGCGGCATCAACCACAAGAGATCAGGGAGCAGATCAAGAAAGACGCGTGAAGCAAGTAAACCGGAAGTATGCAAGAAAGAATCAAAGAAGAAGAGGAAGAGATGGTAGAAGACGAAGTCAAGAAGCAGTTAGGAACAAGCTGAAGAAAATTCAAAAGATGGTAGCAGAAGCTGTTAGTGCCTTGTGAATTCGGGGACGAATTCATTTAAGGAGGGGAGAATGTAATGACCCTGTTCTAGGGTCAGAGAGTCAACCAAAGTCAACCGACGTGGATCAAGCCAACCAAGTGTGGTCAAGATACAAGAAGACATGGATAGAGGTTCGGTCAAAGCATTTTGAAGAATGGTCAAGTGGAAACTGGAGTTGGTCGACGCAGTAGAGCCGAAGCTTCGAAACGGACAAGGCTGAGGATGGAGAAATTCCAAAGTCAACAAATCAAGTAAGACTTGATCTTAATTATTCTCATAGGATAATTTAAGAGTTATGGTCGAGTCAGAATGGAGTCTGGCCGAGACAAATGGGAGATGGTCGATAGAAGTTCTGGGAATGGTCTAGATGGAGGTTTAGCATCGCGTGGGAGCCAAAGAAGACTATTTTGATTCTAGGAGCATGGAGATCAATCTAGGATCAACCTAGAAGCCATATTGAGGTGTTTGAAGACATTCAAGGGAGTCTGGTCAAGGCAGAACCAGGAAAATACCAAGATGGTCCAGAAGAAGGCAGGTTTGGCCGATATGGTTAAAATGAGCTAACCAAGAGCTAAGGAAGCCAAATCAAGATGTGCAAACATGGTCAAGGAGCTTAGAAGATCATTTTGTTCAATCCCTCAACTTTTGGAAGTGGTCAACCCAAAAGTCAAAGTTAACAAAAGTCTAAGGAGAGAGAAAGTACCATATTGGTCCACATAAGCTATTCGAGCATCCACTAGGAGTGTGCCACCTGGAGGGGACCAAATTCCTTCAATCCTGGACATGGTGTGGAATAAATCAAGAGAGTTTTTGGTGAAGAAATGAAGGACAAAAGACTTCTAATGAGCTAGATGACATGAAGATACCATTTGTTCCCAAAATGGACTACAAATGGTAATGGAGCTAAGGGATAAAGTAAGGCTTTCCCACATGAAAATCACGACATCTAAGAGTTCTTTGGAGCCCAAGTGAAGCATTGGAGTGGTTTGGATCAGAAGATGAGAGGTTTTGAAGGCTGAAGACCCATTAGTGCCAAAATGGGATTAAAATGATAATTTTGGTGAAGAGAAGAAGTGTTGTGGAAACATGTCAGGCACAGAGGAGGACATGTATTGGCTCTTCTACAGCACATGGAGGTCTAGGAAACCTGAGGGAAGAAGCCTAAGTCCTAGAGTTAGTATGTGTTCTCCTTTGAAGCCATTTTGAAGCTAAAAAGTGGTGTGTTGACAAAATGACTTCAGGAGCAAGTTTGGAGCTGAGATTTCGCACACTGAATGAGGGCAGGAAGGTGGTATTTCTTCCAGAAGATGGGACGTAAAGGAGCTGATTCAATGTATTTGCATGCATGCAAGATTTTGGAGCATAAAATGAAGACATGTGTCCACCCATGAAGATTGTGTTCACACTCCATTCTCTGGCTATAAATAGGACCGTTATGTCTCATTTGTAAATACTAGATCACCCCTGAACTCTCTCTCTCAGACGATCTTGTGGTTGCTTCTTGAGAGAGAAACTCACCAAAACGGATAAATTTTTATTAAGTAAGTGAGGTGAGTGTATAGGCTTTTTGCGTGTGATATCCTTAGTCTAGGAGGTGTTTTGGTGTGCTAGGAGAGGTGGTAAGACCTTTAATTCGTGGTTTAGAGGTTTCATTTCTCTTTTAGCTTTTAGCCTCTTTTTGATCGGTTTTGGTGTAACCCTTAGGTCTTGAGCTTTTGGAGCAGCTTTCTGGTTTGTGAAGACCTAGGTGGGTTCCCTGTGTGTGTGTGTGTGTTGAGTGTGATTAACCGTGTGTGGTTGCAGGTGAAGAGCTTAGACCAAGGCGGGTTTTTGAAGCTAAACCGCTTTTCGGTTTGTGTGTGTGAGTGTGGGGAGTTGGTAAACCCCATGCATGTGTGTTTTGATGTGTTTAAAGCATTGTGAGTTAGGTTGCTAGATTGTGTGCTAGAACCGTGAGCTAGGTTGTTAGTATGTGTATGCATGAGATGGTTATCATCTAGATATTGTTGAATTGTTGGTGCATATTGAGTTGCATGATTATCTAGATGTTATTATGCATGCGTTGAACCGCAAGAGGTTGAGAGTGTCTCTCTCTTGTCGGGTGTGTTAATAATATAGCTTGCAATGTGTTGTTAAAGTGATAAATTACATGCATGCATTGTAGTATTGTGTAGTTTGCATATGTTGTGTTGTTGGACGCATGGGATGTGAGTGAGACTCTCCCATGGCGTTTCATATGCATTTGAGTGTGTGTGTGTGCATTGCATGGCATGTACTCATGTATTGTGAATAGAACATGGTGGGTCTAGTTTGTGTGTGTATAGAGATTTGAGTGTTACTCTCTCTTTTGGCATGGCAGGTGGTCGTGTATTAAGTTAGACCAGGTTGGGTTTATCTTGTAGTTGTGTAGAGATTTGAGTGTTACTCTCTCTATTAGCATGGCAGGTGGTCATGTGTTGTACTTAGACCGCGGTGGGTCTATGTGGTACTTAGACCGCGGTGGGTCTATTTATCCATTTTGTTTGGGGAGCATAGAGATGGGAGTGTTACTCTCTCTATTGTCGGGTTAAGTTTAGTGAGTCACTCGCTTAGGTTGTTTAGTGTGTCTAGACCGCGTGTGCATGGAGGTTTAAGTCTGAGCTCCCTCATGCTTATGTGTGTGTGTAGCCGGGTCTAGACTAGTGTGTGAGAGCGAGTGAGTGTGAGGTGCATTTAGTCTAGGATGCAATGCGTGTTGGTTAGAGGCGGAGCTCCCTCACACTAGTGTTTGAGTTGCATCTAGATTAGGTTGCACGGACCCTGGAGTGAGATTGTGGGTGTACCTGATTCTCCAGTGGTGGAGTTAGCCGCCCTTCCATGGCTTGTCAATTTAAGTGGGTCGCGCCCATGGACGAAGCGCTGCGGGACGCTGCGGTCTGGGTGAGATTGGGAGTGAACCAATCTCACGTGTTTCCGACCATGTGACTAGGGTGTTTATGGTCGGGTGTGTGGGAGGGGGCAGGGCTTCTCCAATGAGTGAAAGGCCTTTGTGTTTTATTTTGAGAGTTGTGTCTAGGCGTCGCCCGAGTCTAGGATAGACGGGTGTGTCTTGTGTGGTTGTCTCGGGGAGGAGACTTGGGGCGTAACCTTGGTGCATTGTAGTTGCATGGTTACATCTTTGGTGCATTGTAGTTGCACATTTATTTGATTGCATTGCATTGTTGTTCTTTTGCGTGGGGCATTGGACTGGGGGATGATTTTCTTTTGTTGTGGTTTGGGAGCCCGCTGAGTAATTTTATGAATTACTCACTCCCCCTTTGCATTGCAGGTAACCTTAGAGGGACGGGCGTTTGCAGGGTCGGAGGACGGTGCCAGGCGTAGATTTCCGTTGTTGTTTGCAAGGAGCAAGGATGTTGTTGTTTTCAGTTGTTTTGTTTTTCATGGGTACCCTTTGACTCGTATTTTCTTTTGCTTTTGCTTCCGTACTCTGAGGACTTAAGTCGAGTTCCCAAACTTTATAAAATAAATAAAAGTATGTTTGTTTATTAAAATCCCCGTTGTAATGCTGATATTGAGTTTTGTCCGAACTTACACAACTCTTGACCGAGGTACGGGTTGGCCGACCTTAGGCCGAGGTCGAGAGGGGCGGGTTCTGTGATCGACTGGTCAAGACTTTGGATTTGTTTTGAAGTCTTGGTCGGATCGGTTGCGGTTCTCGCCACCCTTGTAACGCTTCTGGGGTCTTTCCGGGTTAGTCCGGCCTAGGACGGACCGGGGGTGTTACAGGGGAGTACGGAACAATCTAACACACAGCCGCAAAACGCTCAACCAAATATGTCCGCAGATGACCAGAACAACCAACTACCTCATGACAGTGATGACACTCGCGACAACATTGAAGTCATCCCAACTGCGAACGTCCATGTGGTTAACGCAGACGCTAACACCGCGGCGTTCAAACAGGTGAAAAAGATATTTTCCACCTTTGAGAACTAGAACTGTTTTCCCTCGCGGAACTACCAGAATCCGCGGGAGAACACTCGACTTCACGACACTGTTAGACAGGTCTGGACACGCGTAAGGACACCCGTCAGGGTTAAACCCTAGGGAAACAACCCCTGTCGGAACACATAAAAACTCTGAAAACCCTCCGCCTCTCGAACATGAAACGGAGGTAGATGAGGTCAAACAAATCGACTTAGACATCAGCGATCAATCCGAGCGATCGGATGAGGACGCTGATGTACACCCAAGAAGGGCTAGAAGTCGACCTGCTCGGTTGGATACTTTGTTCGAAAAACTCATAACGGAAGAAGAAGAGAATATCTTCTAGGACAAACAAGAAAAGCTAGCCGAAAAGCAGGCCCAAATTACTCGCAGCAAACGCCGACAATTTTGGAAAACTGCTAGCGACGATTTGGCAAGATCCAGGATCTCCGCGACTATGTCACCAGAACGGTAGCTGAATTAAAAGCTGTAAAGTCCCCAATCCATCATGCCACCAGTGATGCTCCGGATATAGATCGACTTCTGGACGAAGCCCGAAAAACTCCTTTCACTGCACGCATCACTAGGACGAAAATCTCGGATCCCAAAAAAATCAAAATTCTCGTATACAATGGCACCACTGACCCGAAAGCACATCTGCAAGCTTTCCAGATCACCATGGGCAGGGCCAGGTAGCAAGACTCCATCGGAAGCTTCGACCAACTCGTCTCGGAGTTTCTCAAACAATATTACATGTTCATGGATCGAGAAACTTCCGACGTGGATCTTTGGAGTCTGTCCCAGAAAGAAGACGAGCCGTTCTGTGACTTCATGACTAAGTTCAAAGTCGTCATTGTTGCACGGTTAATCAAGTTGAAATTTACAAGACTCGAGATGTTACCTTCATATATGGAACATAACCTTATGTCTCACATTCTATGATATGGAGATGAGAGAAAGGCATATAGAAGAATTTCAGAAAGACAAGTGCATTGTGGTTTAGGAACGTCAAAATAAGTATTTAGACCGCAGTTGACTAGAGTTTTGTTGCAGTAAAGAATTTGGTTCTTCTTGAAAATGACTGCACTGAAAAGAAAGTATCATTTTGGAAAATTTGGAAATTCAGCAATCTGTTTTATTGATTTGGACCGAGTACTGAGTTGTTATCGGAGTTCGAAAGGTTTTCTAAAGACCAGACATTCTCGTTGATATGCTTATGCATATTGCATGTGAAGTGTTGATGGTGTAAGCAAATATCAGACTCTAGTATGATAGAACAGCAGAAATTAGAAAACTTGGAACCCAATCTCGCCTATCCTAAAAGTCCTTTGTAGATAGGTGAACATCTTACCAGAAGATTGGATAATCAAGATATTTCGACAGTTTAAATATTTTGGGAAATCAATAAGAGTTGTTCTGACATGGGAAGGTTGAGATAAGTATTGGGCTGATTATTCAGAACTCTTTGGACAGACTCCAGTGTTCAGTAAAGTGGGTACAGTAAAGTTTTGAGAATTCGGGGACTAATTCTTTTGAGAGGGGCAGAATGTAAAGATTCTCAAGAGAGGATAGGGTTTTGGTTGAGAAAATCCCAAAATGTTAGTTTGAAGAGTGGTCGATTAGAATTAAAAAGAAAATCAGTATGGTGAACCAATGACTCGACAGGACTGTCTAGTGGTCAAATGACTTTTCCACGATAGTCATGGTCGAGTGTTGATTATTATGGCTGTGTTTGGATAAAGCTAGGCGAGTAATGTTTGAGTGGTCCGAGAGCAGGACAAGATTCCGATGGATGGAATATTTGGTCGAGTTCAAAATTAGTGACCAGCCTCCTAATTGTTTCTGACCCGTCTTATGCCTGCACCTCCTCAGCCTGCTTGCTTGCTTTCTTCATTATCACTCACATCCTGGTCACAAACTATTTTCTTCAGATGCTTGCAGCTTTCTACATGGGAAGAAGAGGTTCAGCTGCTTATGATGAAGATTATCTCCGGCTGTCAAGTCTCAACCTTACTCTTTGCTGAGTCAAATCGTCCTCTGAAGCAGCCTCTCAGTCATTTAACCTATTACTCTTCATTCTGGTCGTCCATAACCAGAGAGAGTCACAGAAAATCAGAAACAGAGAAAAGAAAAAACTGAGAAAAATTCAGAGAAAATTAAGAGAAAAATCAAAAGAGAGATCTGAGCATGGATGACCCTTTATAACCTTTTTGTGCCTTGAATCAGTGTATGTGGTATGTGGAAATTTGTAGATGGTCCATGAGATTCATGAGATCAGTCAAACTTATCAGTCTTGAGTATTAAACCGGTAAGATATTCAGTCATTTTGTTTGGATCAGTTTAATCAGATCTGTTTTAGGGAAGCTTTATGTTTGTACTAAAACCTAAGCTCTGTTAGTTCCTGAGTGTAAATCGACCCTTGATTTCTGTTGTGAAAGGTTAAACCGTGAGATTATCTTGAAGAATCGGATCAGCCAGGTTCACCCATCAGTTTAGTTCAACCGGTAAAATCTTAGCTTCTTGTTGTTGGATAAGTCTGAGTAGATCCAGTTGTTGGTTGATGAATAACCTGTCTGTATCAGTTTGATTAAGGATGGTGAGGACTATTTTTTTTTTAAGTTGGTGGTCGGCTAGATTTAAGCCACTCATATAAACTGATTTATACTTGAGTTAAACTTGTCTTGAACCGAACTGATATGAGCGGAACTGAACTGAAATGTTATGAACTGAGTTGAGTTTCTTCTTGAACCGGATTGATGAACCTTATGTTCCAATCGTTCTGTTTTGAATTAAGATTATCAAGGAGAGTTGTTGGATCAGTTGGATCCTTGCGGTGGTTCTGAATCTAGAGTGATCCAGAAATGGAGTGTAATTAGCTTGAGTTTGTGTCTAGTCTTCCTTAGCCAATCTCATGGATCAAAGGTGGGTCTAGAAATATGAATGATGAGTTATGAAGAGTATTGGTTGATTGCGTATTGATAAGGAGTAATTGCTCAATCCAACAAATCAAAGTAGTAATAAAGTGTCAATCCAATCCTAAGTGATTTTAGCCAATGAGAATACAAGCATTGATTAATCCAAGTGCTATCAAGGTAGTGAAGTTGAATTTCAAGTAACAATAGCAAATAAGAACAATAACCGAAACTTTCAATCAATAGCAGAAAATAGGACTCATGGGTATAGGAATTTGATTTCAATTGATTAAAATCCAATTTAGAATGGCAAGATTTCAATCAAAAGATTTCTTTAAGTCTAGATCACTAATTTAAGCAAGTTATTTCCCAAGATAAAAGCTCATTTGCAATCAATCATTAAACATCAATTCTCATTAGTTTAATTCAATCAAACAATCATTAAGATCAAGTTTATTAACTATATAAGCATCCTAACATCAATTCTCATTGGTTAGGAAGGCAAAGAGCAAAGTTGAGTTGGCTCAGACATTTCATCGAACACCTTCCGGATGTGAAATGACTAATAATCAAGATAAGGAAGATCAAACCTAATCTAGCATTAAACACATTCAATGAGCAAGGAAACAAAAATATATAAAACTAAATACCTTAGATCATCATTTAACATCAATTCTCATTGGTTAGGAAGGCAAAGAGCAAAGTTGAGTTGGCTCAGACATTTCATTGAACACCTTCCGGGTGTGAAATGACTAATGATCAAGAAAAAGAAAATCAAACATAATCTAGCATTAAACACACTCAATAAGCAAGGAAACAAAAAGATATAACACTAAACACCCTAGATTACCACTTAATCACTCTAATCACCATAACATATGAATCCAAAAAGAATCTACTCACTAATCACCATTAACCTTAAACCTATGATAGATTCAAGACTAATCATGTTAAAAAGATAAAATAAACTCAGATTTACTCAAGAAAGAAGGATTAAAGTACTAAAGATTCAAACTTTCATCAATAATGTATTTTGAGAGATAAAACCATATTAAGATTCAGATTAGGTTTACAATCTATTTATATTAGCTCAAAAACATAGGGATAAAATGGTAAATACTTCTGCTTCGGATGACGGCAGCGACCATCTCCAACCTGCGAACAAAGACCGCAAATGTTGCCTGCAAAACGCTATGGTTAAACTCAACACACCATCGCCACGACCACCTCCTTCCCGCGAAATATGCATGTGAATGACTGCTTCACTTCACGACTTTCACATCATGCGGTAGTTGTCTGCGAAACATCCTGGTCTGATGGATCGTTGTGGTGACGAAATGCACCGTCTAGTCTGCGGTCTCCTTTCACCCGCGGGGACTTGGCTGTGGGTGCCATGTACCATTGCAGCATCACTTGCCTGCAAAATCAGCTGCTACCGCACCATTCTTTACCATTTTAAACATTTTGTGACTTATTTGGCTTCAAAATCCAATTCGCACTTCTCCAAACCTGAAAATACACATATGCAATGCAATGCGATCTATACAAATCTAAATGCTTAGTTTAAATAAAAATACCCTAGAATAGTCCTAAAATTTTTTTATCACAAAAATAGTCTTAAAAAAATGACCAAAATGTTCCATTAAAGAGGTAAATAAACATTTATACTCATAGGGTTAAGTAATCTAGACTTAGGTTTTGGAGTTAAAGGATTGAGCTTGGGGTTAGGGTTTCAAATTTTAAAAAATAAAATATTAAAATTAAAATTTTGAAAACAAAAAGAGACTATTTTGGCTGTTTTTTTCTTGAGTGCTATTTTTGTGACAAAAACTTAAAATATGTTATCTAAGAGAATTGCTCTAGTTTAAATGATCAATATGCATAAAAATGAATCATTAAAACCATGAAATGCACAAGATATCACGTACTGAATATGGTTGATTGGTAAGCAAGTTTTTTAATATATAATGAATTCCGAGGTGTTTACTTTTTGTAAACACTTAAGAATTATTATAAAATATTCTTTGAGGTTTATCTTGAACTTTAGTACTTGTTCTCAAGTATTAATATATATATATATATATGTGTGTATGGAAGTAATGATAATGATAATGTGAAGTTTTAGTATAAACATGCTTTCTAAAATATTTGTGCATGAATGACTATTACCATGATTTGATCCTGCGATCAGAACAAAGTCATGAAGACACGATGATAGGGTAACGCCCTAGAGGCCGTGTACTGCATCACAATACAATGTTTGATGTTCACATATATGACTTCTGACGGAAATGTTATTGACTAACCCACTAATCTCGTTTAGCCTTTGTGATTATAGTTTAGCATATATATATACATATATATATATGAGTGGATGTGAAAGACAGGAATATGAAGCGAGGTATAATATAATACTTCATATGAATGGAATGATAGACTTTGTATATACTTATAACAATTATGGAATATATTTTTACTGCATACAAATGTAGCTTATACAAATGTAGTTTAGAGAAGAAGCACTTTACATCATATTAAAGAGTGCGATGATATGAGAAAAGCAAAGATAGATATGTTGAAGAACATACAACATCGAGCAAACATAAATATAGTGTGAAATCTGAACTTACATTATTCTCGTACATACAAAACTGAAAATATGAAGTATGAACAAAATTTATAATACAATATCTTCAAACTGGCATCTTTGTAATTAAAGTCATAATCTAACCTCAAATCACTGAACATGTCAATCGCAATCAATGTAAAGTGCAATTTCCTTGCAAGATTAGTGGAAAAATAGTCATTTCATATACCCAGTTCAATTTATATCCGACTTAAATCACGGTGCAAATATATAGAAGAATTTTTGAAAATTTTAAATAACATATATGTTATTTATCTTTTTGGCGAAATCATACATCAATCACCACATCAGCTGCCATATTATCTAATTTTACTGATGTGGATGTTACGTCAGCTAATTTTGTTGACAAAGATGTCACATGTCCAACAAAAAATTTCTTTAAAAAAAACAAAAATAGTCGTTTTATAAAAATATTCTTTAGAAAATGTTAAAAATATATTTTTTATATTTAGTAAAATTAACAAAATTTAAAAAATAATAGATTTTAAATCTTATGTGAGAGATATATTCATAAATCATATATAGTAAATTTACATAATAAATTTTTTAACTGTAGCGGTCGAGTACCTTTGGGTTAATGTCAGGTTTTTCGAATTTTGATTCTATTTTGTAATATGTCCTAGGACTTATACTAGTATTTTTATAAGTATGGATCATTGATCTGATATAACACATCGGATTCAGGTCAGTTTTGTATCACATCTTAGAATCTATTAAGTAACTATATATTATTCAGATTTTGGTTATATAGGATGGTTCAGATAACTGGAAATAAAATCTAAAATTTGAAAGAAAATCATAAGAAATATTTCCTTATGAAGCAATAATAACACTAAATTTGAATCACTATAACATATATAATTCTTAAGGACGGTATTGTTATAGGATCAGGAAATTTACCAATATATTTCTTACATAATATTAAATTTTTATTATTTAATTAATTTTGTTAACTTTACTAAATAATATAAATTTATAAAATTTTACATCTTTAAAAAAATATATTTTTATAAAACGATTATTTTTGTTTTTTCAAAAAAAATTATACACGTAACATCCTCGTCAACAAAATTAGTTAACTTAGCATTTATGTAAGCAAAATTAGATGATATGATAGATAATGTGGCGACTGGTGTATAATTTTGTCAAAAAAATAACATATGTGGTAAGGGAATTCTCTAAAATAATTCATTATAAATTTTTGGCTAAAATATAGCATTCAAAGAAAAAAATGACCAAAATAACTTTTTGTTGAAAATTTTAATATATATATATTTTTTAAATTTGGAATTTTAACCTCAAAACTCCATCTTTTAACTCTAAACTTAAATCTAAAATAGTTAACCCTAAGGATAAAAAAGTATATTTATCTTTTTTTGGTTATTTTCTTACTTAGAAGTTATTTTGTAACAAAAACCTTTTAAAATTATTTTAGGACATTTCTCTATATGTTATTTAAATTTTTTGAATTTTATATATATTTTACACGGTGATATAAATCAGATATTAATTGAATATATGGCAATATTTTAAGTATGAAATAGCTGTTTTTACCAAGATTAGTAGAAAATCGCAGTCTAGTAGCATTCATCAGGGGTAATGGGCTGGCACATTGTGTCCCGAAAATATGAAAGACAAAAACTCAAGCAGTTTATTTATATATAAAAGAAAAAGGAAACAAAACAACAGCAGCAAGTAAGTCTGGGGAACAAGCAAAAGAAGTACAACAACTAACAAACCCAAATTACCACACAAAAGAAACTGGAAACTGCAACTAAGTCTTTACCATACGATCACCAGCTTCATCTCTCAGTACTTAGTGCGACCATCCCCTTCTGTTATGACATCTTTGAAAGTACCACCACTTGGGATCATCGGTAACACATGTTCTTGGTGCGGACATATCACATCCAACAGGTATGGTCCTGGTGTATCAAGCATTGTCTGAATAGCTTCTCGGAGTTCTTCTTTCTTCGTCACTCTCGCAGCTGGTATCCCGCAAGCTCCTGCAAACTGCAGCATGTTAGGGAAGATCTCGTTCTCCCTTGCCGGGTCCCCAAGATATGTGTGAGCTCTATTAGCTTTGTAGAAGCGATCTTCCCATTGCATAACCATGCCAAGATGCTGGTTGTTTAACAAGAGTATCTTCACAGGAAGATTCTCTACACGGATTGTGGCCAGTTCTTGAACGTTCATTATGAAGCTTCCATCACCGTCAATGTCCACAACAATCGCATCAGGGTTCGCCACAGACGCTCCAATGGCAGCAGGAAGTCCAAAACCCATAGCTCCAAGGCCTGATGACGACAACCACTGCCTCGGCTTCCTGTACTTATAAAATTGCGCTGCCCACATCTGATGTTGCCCAACACCAGTACTGATAATTGCCTTCCCATCAGTTAGCTCGTCGAGGACCTGAATCGCGTACTGTGGAGGAATGGCTTCTCCAAACGTTTTGAAGCTCAACGGAAACTTCTGTTTCTGCTCGATCAACTCACTCCTCCAAACTCCGAAGTCAAGCTTGAGCTCCTCTGCTCGGTTCTCAAGAACCTTGTTCATCCCTTGCAAAGCCAGCTTAACATCACCACACACAGACACATGAGGCGTCTTGTTCTTCCCAATCTCAGCAGAATCAATGTCTATATGCACAATCTTAGCCCTGCTCGCAAAAGCCTCGAGCTTTCCCGTGACACGGTCATCAAACCTAACACCAAATGCCAGCAACAAATCACTATGCTCCACAGCGTAGTTAGCATACACAGTGCCGTGCATGCCAAGCATCTGCAGAGACAACTCAGCGTTACAAGGATAAGAGCCAAGCCCCATCAAAGTACTCGCGACAGGGATCCCAGTAAGATCCACAAACCTCCCCAGTTCATCACTCGAGTTCAAGCTTCCACCACCAACATACAAAACAGGCCTCTTAGACTCGGAGATCAACCTAACAATCTGACTTAACTGAGAAACTTCCGGAGGCTGAGGCAACCTAGACATGTAACCAGGTAAGCGCATAGACTGTTCCCAGTTAGGAATCGCAAGCTGTTGCTGAATATCCTTAGGAACATCAACCAAAACCGGTCCGGGTCTACCGGAAGTAGCGAGAAAGAAAGCTTCTTGAACGATCCTAGGTATGTCATCAACATCCATGACCAGATAGTTATGTTTTGTAATAGACCTCGTTACCTCAACGATTGGTGTCTCTTGGAACGCGTCCGTACCAATCATCCGACGAGGGACCTGTCCTGTAATAGCGACAAGAGGAACACTGTCAAGCATCGCGTCGGCTAAACCGCTGACGAGGTTGGTAGCTCCGGGACCTGAAGTCGCTATGCAGATCCCAGGTTTACCGGAGGAACGAGCGTAACCCTCGGCGGCAAAGACTCCTCCTTGTTCGTGACGAGGGAGGACGTTACGGATGGTAGAGGATCGAGTTAAGGCTTGGTGGATCTCCATGGATGCACCTCCTGGATAAGCGAAGACGGTTTCCACGCCTTGACGCTCGAGGGCTTCGACGAGGATATCAGCACCCTTGCGGGGTTCATCAGGAGCGTAACGAGAGATGAAAGTCTTGTTCTTGTCGGTTTTTTCAGGAGAAGGAGGTGCGACATTGACGGGTGAGTTGAGAACGGCGGAGATGGAGAGAGGACTGTGGCGAAGGGAGGAGAGTTTCTGGGGGGTTAAGGAGAAGGGAACGGAGAATCTTGAAATGGGTAGAGGGGATTTGGAAGAAGGTTTAGCGGTGAAGGCGATCGGAGAAGACGAGGTTGCCGCCGCCATGGTTAGAGGAGAGAGAGAAATGAGAGAGATGATGAATGAGTTTGTGAACGTGAATCGTTTATAAAACGAGACTTGTGAGGGTTTTGTTTCTTTACGAAAATACCCTTGGAATATGATTTTTGTTTGTTTGGTCTTTATTAATTGATGAAGAGGAACTCTCACGTGAGAATTTAATCTTGTTTCTATAATTGTCAGAGTGTTCTAAAACGCGCCGATTAGGAGCATTTAATCGGCGGTTTACCGTAACTCGCCCCACCACCATGACGATTTGGAGCAAAACGTTCATAAACTCGGAGGATTTGTAGGATCGAAATACAGCGAAAACACAAGGCACAAAATAATTTCAAGAACACAAATTTCTTTATTAAAAATCCTTTGTGCAATCTCTTACAAACTTGCTTGATCCGAATTACACGACTCGACACGGATCGATTCCTAACACACCCAACTTGTTTGACTCACCACCTCTTGATCAAGTCTCCCAACACTCAGCAATGAAATCCCAAAACCCTTTTTGTGTTTCTCTCTAAGAATTACAATCAAAAGCGCTAATCCACAAACTAGGTAAAAACCAAAATCTATATTAAATAATCTTTTTCTATTATCTAATATATTATTTCATATATTTTAGCATCCAAAATCTTTCAATTTCGTCAACTAAACATATGGAAATATCCCACAATATCACATCTTGACGTTTCATTTTTATTCTCCGAAGCATGTGTAACACATTTCTCTCCATGTGTAACACATGTTACGACCCATAACTTCACCACTGCAGCAGCCTACCAAGCTTCAATTTCTTGAGCTTACATTCTCCCCTTTTTTCACTTAGTTTTACAACTCAAGCTCACTGACCTCTAAGCAAAATATGCATCATACATCCCATCAAAGTAAATTTCAAACTCCCCCTGAATCAAGTATCATCTTCTTCTTCTTGAGTGAAAAACTTCATGGTACTTTTTGGACCACCAAAACTCTCAATTCCTCCTAGGCCATCGAACTGGTTCTTCAACCTTAGTATATTGATCACCTATTCGAGTGTATGACACACTGGTATGCCCGTATGATAAACCTTTCATAAACTTAGGATACAAATCCTTCTTAGATATCCATACATATCCATACCTTCTAGGTTCCACATAAAACAAGTTCATCCTCCAAGCTCTCTCAAGCTGATTTCTGCGAGCATAACAATACGCAACACTATGTCCGATCTGACCACAAAAGTGACAGCCATTCCTTCGCTTAGCAATAACTTTTCTGTCTTGAATCTCTTTTGACTTTGTCACTGATCCTGATTTTTCTCCAGCTTTTGCTTTGTTAACTTGTTGAGCTGCAGCCTTTAGTTTGTCATCTGATTTTACTTCAGCTTTTATGAACCTTATCCTTTCAGCCTCGCCATACTCTTGTGAAGTCGACCCTTGATAACCCAAACCCCAACTGATTTTTGGACATTGTTGGATTGACAATATATGATCAAGAGTTGCTGATCCAGTGTTCAACATTCTCACTTTCTTGTAGTTCTCAGTAAGTTGTCTTTCTAGAAGCTAGCTTTTTTCAAGTTCTTGATTCAGCAGTTGTTTCATCTGATGAAGTTTTATTTCAGAATCTTGTTGAATTCGGTTCTGCTCTGTGATAACTCTCTTAAGAGACTGAAACTCATCTTTATCATCATTCTCTGTCACCCTACACTTTGATTCACCCTTCGTGTCAGTTTGTTCCATCTCTAAGGCGTTGACTTGAGCTTTTAATATAGCTTTATCCTTGATAAGCTGCATATTTTCGTGACTGAGTTCTTCAAACTTACCAAACAGAACCTGATAATCAGCTAGAAAATCTGCATCTAGATCTCTTTCTGTATCACTATGTGACGCATCAGAATTGGTATGTGACACACACGACGCACGAGATTCACCTTTAGTTATGTCTTTTTCAGACCCCATAACTCCATGAAGAGCCACAAAATTGAGAGAATCTTCTTCTCTTTCTGACTTCTTATCACTGCAACTTCTTTTCATCTTCATCTTCATCTTCTTTGTGTTCACACAATCTGATTTTATATGTCCGTAACCATTACATCCATTACACTTGATTTCTTTTCTCTTGAACGATGGACACTCTGTTTTGACATGTCCAATACCATGACAATTAAAACACACCACTTCATGCTTTTTCTGTCTTTCTTCTTTTCCAGGCAGTCTGTCGTTAGACATCTTAGATAAAAGATCTATGGTTTCTTCAAGTTTCTGAATCATAAGGTGAATAGATTCTTCAAGTTTTTGAGCTCTTTAGATGTTTTCATCAACTGTAATTTTGATATCTTGAGCAGGCTTTAAATACTTAGATTCCAATTCCATCTCCTCAGCCTTTAATATCCCTACTACCTCAGCAAACTTGAGTTCATCAGTGTTCATCGTTAAGTTTATCGTAGCTTTATGGGCTGTAAACTTAGTAGGCAAACATCGCAAAAATTTCTTCACCAATTTTGCATCTTCATATTTTTTTACCTAAAACTTGTGCTTCATTGGCTATGGAGCTAAGATTTGCAGTGAAATCTCCTATCTTCTCATCATCACTCATCCTTATGTCTTCAAATTGTGATGCGAGTAAGTCCAATCTTATCCTTCTAACATTCACAGTACCCTCAAAAGCATTTTGTAGTATATCCCAAGCCTCCTTAGCTGATTCACAATCCTGTATAAGCTCAAATGCTTTCTATCTACAGAAGTAAAGATTGTATCTAGTGCTTTCGCATTGAATTTTGAAAGCTTTTTCTCTGTTGCAGTCCACTTTGTCTTTGGTTTAGGTGTCTTCAAGCCATCTTCTTGCATCACAAAAGGTTCTTCCCATCCAGATTGAACAACTGTCTAGACATCTTCATCAGTTCCACGTAAGTTTGCTCTCATTCTGACTTTCTAATACCCATAATTCACATCATTTAGCAGCAACATATTATGTGCCAGAATCGCCATATTCTCTTCTCAGGATCTCACCTTGGTTCGAAAAATCCTCCTTCGTTTAGGTGTCCCGCTCTGATACCAATTATAGAATCGAGATACAGCGAAAACACAAGGCACAAAATAATTCCAAGAACACAAATCTCTTTTATTAAAAATCCTTTGTGCAATCTCTTACAAACTTGCTTGATCCGAATTACACGACTCGACACGAATCGATTCCTAACACACCCAACTTGTTTGACTCAACACCTGTTGATCAAGTCTCCCAACACTCAGCAATGAAACCCCAAAACCCTTTTTGTGTTTCTCTCTAAGAATTACAATCAAAAGCCCTAATCCACAAACTAGGTAAAAACCAAAATCTATATTAAATAATCTTTTCCTATTATCTAATATATTATTTCCTATATTTTAGCATCCAAAATCTTTCAATTTCGTCAACTAAACATATGGAAATATCCCACAATATCACATCTTGACGTTTCCTTTTTATTCTCCGAAGTATGTGTAACACATTTCTCTCCATGTATAACACATATTACGACCCATAACTTCACCACTGCAGCAGCCTACCAAGCTTCAATTTCTTGAGCTTACAGGATTAACAAGAAAATCAACGTTTTTTCTCAACTACAAGCTTAAAACCGTGTTTTATGTCAAGTCTCTAGAAACAAAGAATTAATAAGAACAACTTTTCTTATTTAGCTTTAGAAACTACTCAAAACTAAAGCTCTCAATGTTTCACTTAGATCTTATGGAACATCTCTCCATTAGACCTATATTTATATGAAAGACAATTCCCTTTAACATGTGGAATATGGAAAAAATAAACTTAATCGAATAGAAAACTTCCTTTTTCTATTCTAGATTTCTTTTTCATGTTTATCTCTTAACATATTAAACATCTAATAATATGTTAATTTTCCACAAGCTTGGAATTATCCAACATTCACCCCCTTAATTCCAACTTGAATTAGGGAGATCAATTTCTTGAACTCCAATTAAGCTCCTCATTTGCTTGAACTTAATCCTTGCTAATGGCTTGGTAAGGATGTCGGCCTTCTGCTCAACACCCGGCACATGCTCCACTTCGATTTGCCCATTCTCCACACACTCACGAATGAAGTGATACTTCTTGAGTACATGCTTACTCCTTCCATGGAAAACTGGATTCTTTGTTAGAGCAATGGCTGATTTGTTGTCGATCCTAAGTATGATCTTCTTGCCTTCTTCACTTAGTATCTCACTCAACAAGTCATTTATCCATATAGCTTGCTTCGCTGCTTCTGTTGCCGCCATGAACTCTGCTTCGCATGATGACAATGCGACCGTCTGCTGCTTCTACGACGTCCAAGTGATCAGTGATGAACCGTAGTAGAATGCATGTCCCGACGTGCTTCTCCCATCATCAAGATCAATGTTGTGACTGCTGTCACTGTAACCAACAACACTCCTTGGCCCATCTCTCTTGAAAAACAGACCAAAGTTTGTTGTTCCTTTTACATACCGTAGTATGTGCTTGATGGCTTGTCCATGAGAGTCTCTCAGATTGTGCATGTATCTGCTTAGAACACCCACTGTGTAACACAAGTCGGGTCGTGTGTGAAGCAGATACCTCAAACATCCTATGGTTCTTCTGAACTCCGTAGCATCTATCCCTGGTTCATCTTCAGCTTTTGAGATTTTCAAGTTCGGCTCCATTGGAACTTGAGTCGCGTTACACGTCTCCATCTTTGTGTCACACAGGATTCCTTGAGCATACCTTTCTTGTTTTATTCTGATTCCGTCTGCTCCTTGAATCACCTTAATGCCAAGGTAATACGTTAGCTTTCCTAGATCTGACATCTCGAACTTCTTTGACATCTCCTCCTTGAAACGCTTAATCACTTTAAGAGAAGTTCCAGTCACAAATAGATCATCAACATAGATGGCTATGATCAAGACGTCTCCTCCTTCAGTCTTGCGGTACACTGATGGTTCCTTCGTGCACTTCTCAAATCTCATCTCCTTTAGAACTTGATCGAGTTTAATATTCCAAGCTCTTGGTGCTTGGCGTAACCCATACAAAGCTTTGTGTAACACATACACCCGATCCTCTTCTCCTTTCTTCTCGAAACCTTCGGGTTGAGTTACATACATTAACTCCTTCAGATCTCCATTCAAGAATGCGGTCTTCACGTCCATGTGATGTATCTCCCAACCATTGGTTGCTGCGAGGGCTATCAAGAGCCTAATAGTTTCGAGACGTGCCACGGGTGCAAACACTTCATCGAAATCTATTCCTTGTCTTTGTACATAACCTTTTGCCACAAGTCTCGCCTTATACTTGTTCACTGTACCATCCGCCTTTCTCTTTATCTTGTAGATCCACTTTAACCCTATTGGTTTCGCTCCAACTGGTCTATCCACAAGCTCCCACGTCTTGTTTCTTGTGATAGACTCCATCTCGGCCACCATTGCTTCAACCCATTCTCGTATGTGCTCAGCCTCAAGGTAGTTCTCTGGCTCCCCATCTACTGTGAGCAACAACATTGCACATTCTTGTTCTGCAAGTAACACATAGTCATCGAGATACTTAGGTTTTGTTATGGTCCGGCCATGTCTAGTCACCAACGGTTGAACTTCACCGTCTTGGTTTTCATTGTGATCAGTATCTTCTTCTTCTTCCTCATCTTGGTTTATAGCTTCCTGTTCATGATCACCACCTTGATCATTTCCTTCTTCTATATTACCCTCATGTGGAAGCTTAAGCATACTTGGTTCACAATCTTCTTGGTTTGTTGTAGTCGACCAATCCCAAGATTTCTCTTCTTCAAAAATCACATCTCTACTCACCATCACCTTCCCTGTGACTGGATCATAGAGTCTATAAGCTTTAGAACCCGGCTCGGTTCCAAGATTGATCACGCACTTTGATCTCTCATCTAGCTTCTTCAGGTGTGTCACACATATCTTTGCGTGTGCTACACAGCCGAATATTCTCAAGTGCTCGATATTTGGCTTCCTCGATGTGAGACACTCGTATGGCGTTTGATCCTTCAAGGCTTTCGTAGGAACTCTATTGATGAGGTAAGTTGAATGTCGTACAGCTTCTCCCCATAAGTAGTTCGGCATCTTCATTGCCTTCAGCATACTTCTTGTCATTCCCATTAAAGTTTGGTTTCTTCTCTCCACAACACCGTTTTGCTGAGGTGTGTAAGGCGCGGTTAGGTGCCTATTCACTCCATTCTCTTCACAGAATAGATTAAACTCAGCTGAGGTAAACTCTCCTCCTCTATCGGTGCGAAAGGTTTTAATGGTTGACCCGGTTTACTTCTCTACACTCTCCTTAAACCTTTTGAATCGATCGAATGCCTCACTCTTCTCCTTCATAAGTATAATCCATATATACCTAGAGAAGTCATCAATCAAGACAAAAACATACTTATTATTTGCAGGCGTTGGTGGTGTGATCGGTCCACACAAATCTCCATGCAATAACTCTAATGGCTTTGTCGCACGAAACATGGTTTTGGTCGGGAATGAATGTCTAATTTGCTTCCCTGCTAGACATACATCACACACGCTTTATGTTGAGTCACTCAGACTCGGCATTCCTATGACCATCTCTTTCTTTACCATATTGTTCATCACTCCATTGCTTATATGTCCTAGTCGAGCATGCCACCTCCATGTAGCATCTTCATCTCTGACATGTAAACATTCCGGGTAGCTTATCTCCATAGGGGTCTTGTAGAGACGGTTTGGAGATCTTCTAACACGTACTAGCAACCTTCCACGTGAGGCTGTGAGTGTTAAGTAGACATCTTTCATGTTAACCTCACATCCGTTTTCTGTTGCTTGTCCAAGACTCAGTATGTTATGCTTCAGGTCGGGTATATAATAGATGTCTTTGAGTGCCTTTTTCTCACCGGTCTTGCACACAAAAGTAATCACACCTTTTCCAACGATATCAACACACGATCCATCACCAAACTTCACCTTCCCTTTGGTATTTAAATTCAAACTCGAAAAGAACTCCTTGCTCCCTGTCATGTGATTACTAGCTCCATTATCCAAATACCAAACACTTGCATCGCCTTTGTTGATATCTAGATCTTTAGGAAGCACTTTATCTTCATTCAAGAACACCACCTCATGTACATAGAGTGCATCGGCCTCTTGTGTCTCGGTTAGGTTGGTTTCTTGATTTTTCACTGACTTTTCGGGACAGACAGTTGCATAGTGACCCGGCTTGTCACATCTCCAACATATCACCTTGGATCGATCTTTCTTCGAGTTTCTGTCTTCGGTGTGTGACACATGATTTTGGTTGTGTGACCTACCACGACCTCTACCTCTACCGTTTCGTCCTCTACCTCTACCTCGGAAATTTTCATAGCCCCTCTGACTATGATGGTCGTTGTTTGCAAACATAAGCTTCCCTTGGTCTTCTTTCTGAGTTTCTTCTCCTACACGCTCCTCGTACGCCTTAAGCCTTCCAACTATGTCCTCGAAACCCGTAGAGTTGAGGTCTAGGACTTGCTCAAGTGATGCGACGATCTGGATGTACTTGTGTCTTGGAAGACCCTTCAAGAACTTCTTAACCATCTTGGATTCTTCTATGTTTTCTCCCAACGAGGCTGCTTTGGATGATAAACCTGATATCTTGCCCGCAAAGTCATCCACGGTATCGTTATCATCCATCTTCAACCTATCAAACTCCGTCATCAATGTCTGAAGTCTCGCCTCCCTTACACGATCAGCTCCTAGGTGTCGTGACTTGATGGCGTTCCAGATATCCTTTGATGCGGTTTGTTCTCCCACCTGGAGAATCAAAGTCTCGGGGATGGATTGAAACAAAAGAGCTATCGCAACATCGTTCTTCTTTTGATCATCCGAACCCGGTTCTATCGTGTCCCATACCTCATGAACACGAAGTAACACCTTCATCCTCATCGACCAAACTGTGTAGTTTGTCGATGATAACATAGGACATTGGATGGATGCGGATCCAAAGTCCTTTGTGCGTGGACCCCTAGTCGTGTCAGCCATCTTGCCTTCGCGATCTCTTGTTCACAAGCACCAGGATCTTAGCTTCAACTTAAGCTTAGATCGAGTCTCCAACCTGAGGAGCTCTGATACCAAATCAAGTCTCTAGAAACAAAGAATTAATAAGAACAACTTTTCTTATTTAGCTTTAGAAACTACTCAAAACTAAAGCTCTCAATCTTTCACTTAGATCTTATGGAACATCTCTCCATTAGACCTATATTTATATGAAAGACAATTCCCTTTAACATGTGGGATATGGAAAACATAAACTTAATCTAATAGAAAACTTCCTTTTCCTATTCTAGATTTCGTTTTCATGTTTATCTCTTAACATATTAAACATCTAATAATATGTTAATTTTCCACAAGCTTGGAATTATCCAACATTATGATGAAAATTTCGAACTCAGACCTACTATGGATGGTGAGAGAATAAGACCATGCGAGAATCTTGAATATACATCACATGTAATATATAAACTTGAATATATATAAAAAAGTTTAAAATTAATCCTGGAATCTTTGATTTTTTCATTAATAGTTAGTTCCACCACGAGCATACGCGTGACCCCTAGCAAATTTCCGAATAGAGCATGTCACTTGAATTTTGAAATATCTTATTTATTAAAATTGAAGTACATATATAAACCAACCATTAAACTACCTATTTAATTACGCTTAATGTCACTGAAATAATAACTCTTAAATTAACATAATCACTTATTACTATTATTATTTAATAATTAACCAACTAATGAGTAATTAAAATAATAATCAGGTGCAATGTCAGCTAAAAGTTAATCTTCAAAGTCTTATGCCAAATATTAAAGAAAGCTTTTTCTGATTGAATTTCCGAAATCCAGTTAACCTCTTTATTGATGTAACACATATTTCAAATAATATCATGATTGCACATAAAATGTTTTATGCACCGAGAACGAAACTAAGTGGACGAACTAAGAGAATGACCATTAAAACATATACTTCCTATGTATCATTATAAGTGGTTTTTAAGGATTTTTCACAAAGATTAAGAAAATGCAAAATTTTATGTAATTTATCTTAGTTATATAAAGATAGCATTGAATATAATTAGTCCAACCAATAAAAAAAAATGTAATATTTTGTAATTGGTCACAAATCTCAACTAACATTAAATTTTGTCTAGAAAAATGAGAACACCACTTATTTTGAAACAAAATTAAAATCTTTAAACAACACTTAAATTGATACAGAGGGAGTATGAGTAAAGCGCATGATATAATGGAATGGTCTTCCATAGAAGCAGTTATCAAAAAATGGGATTTTCAGACACGTGGATTGGTTGGATTATGTAATGCATTACTTCGGTAAAGTACAAGGTTCTTATGAATGACCAACCAAGGAGAAATATTGTCTCGGAAAAAGGTCTACGACAAGGAGATTCTTTGTCTCCTTTAATTTTTATTCTATTTACGGAAGCGCTCGTTAGCCTTCTTAATCATGCAGATAATCATGTTCTTCTGTATTTGATATAGGCACAAACTGGACCCTTCTCAAGCTGGATGGATTGATAGGAGAATCAATGGCCTATTGATAGATTGATGGAATAAAATGGAAGGATTTTGATGATGTTGATGAGATGAAGGATGGATCCGGTAGTTCATACTTGAAAGAGAACAATGGAGATGGGAAATAGCACTTGGTCATACAAACCAACTTACTATCTCAATAGGTGGACTGATGACATGTAGATGGAGATGGATCAATTTGTTTGTTCGTATGAAGCCACCCAACAAGAACAATGGATGGATGGTGGAGATCGAGGCTGACTGAATCACACAATCCAATGGATCGAAGTGTAGCCACAAGTTATATGGAGAGGAACTAGATAAAACACGATTTGCTCTCAAAATTGTTTCTCACAAACTCTCAAAAGACTTAGGGTAGTTGCTAAGGCAAACTGACTCTTATATTTCATAAAGGTTGAGTGTTACAAGACTGCTTATAGGGTCGGTATATCCCTGCCCTCCGAACCCCAATGTAATTTTCCCTTCTCGGAGTTTTGAAGCAAATTTATGACATGACTCAATTTATGGACCTAAATAAAGAAATAGGCTAAAGAATTCCTTTTATTCAAACTGAAAATAACTAAAAGACTCAAAATCCTGCAAGGCAAATCAAGTTATTCAAAATATATCAAGTAATGTAATGTGCTTACCTTACTTACCTCCTTGGATAGATTTCAAGTTGGAAAGGAGATGCAAGCTGAAGAATAAAGTATTGTCGTTTGGAGCTTGTCTCTTATTTTGATGCACACTGTATCACTTAAGGGGGGGGGGGGGAGATGTTAAATAAGGAAACCATCTCTTTATGTAGAATTATGGACCATATGATAGCATCTTCTCTTGGATCGTCTTGTATAACATAAGGTGGGTCTTCTAATCCAGAAATGGAGAGCTTGTCTAGACGGTTGGTGAGATCATATAAGTTGGAGTTGATGTTGGCTTTGATAAACAACCCTTCAACAGCCTCACTAAAACCAGCCATCATTCTCTTAGTTCATGATCTTGTTCTAGGTGCTTGTCTAAGGACAAGGATGTTGATATTTGGTTCTATGTCCCCATTATTCTCTCCCTCTTTAGAAGGTTTTGACCTTATAACAGTTCCATCTGCATGAAAGTAAGATAGATCAGACACATTGAAAGTACTAAACACATTAAACTCACTTGGTAGCTTCAGCTGGTATGCATTGTCATTGATCTTCTTCAAAATTTTGAATGGGCCGTCTTCTATTGGTGATAACTTGGAATTCTTCTGATTTTGAAACCTTTATGACCTTATATATAACCAAACCCAATCTCCTGGTTCAAAGAAACCTCTTTTATTCTTTTGTCAGAAAAAAAAATTCAGCTCATTCTGATGCTCCAAGTTGGATTTGACTTTCTCATGTATCTTCCTCATCAGCTCGGCCTTTGTCTCTCCATCAAAACTAACCATCTGATCCTTGTGTGGGAGCATAGGTGTGAGATTCAGTGGCTTATTTGGTCTAAACTCATACACAATCATAAAAGATGAAAGCTTAGTAGCAGAATGTGGAACCCAATTATAAGCAAACTCAATGAATGGTAAACAATCAAGCCAATTCCTTAAGTTCTTACCAACCGTGTCCCTTAAGAGAGTTGAAAGAGTGTCGTTTACAACCTCAGTCTGTCCATCAATTTGGGGATGGCAAATTGTTGAAAAGAGTAGCTTAGTTCCAAATTTCCTCCAAAGGGTTCTCCAAAAGTGGCTTAAGAATGGCTTGTCAAAAATAATAGTTCTAGGAATACCATGAAGTTTTACTACCTCTTTGAATAATAAATCAGCAGTTTGAGAGGCATCATTGGTCTTGTTGCAAGGAATGAAATGTGTCATCTTAAAGAATATGTCAACTACTACAAAGATATAATATTTGTTCATAATCTTTGGCAGTCCTAAAACAAAATCCATAGAGATATCTACCCAAGATAGGTCAGGAATAAGCAAGATAATATATAAACCATGAGGGTGTAACCTAGATTTTTTCCTTAAGGCAAAGGATGCACCTTGCACATAACTTCTCTATATCTCTTCTCAAGTGTGGCCAAAAGAAATGTTCAGCTTCAATGCTTAGTGTCTTATCTCGGCCAAAATTTCTCATAAGGTCTCCACCATGAGCTTCTCTTAATATTAGATCATGCATTGACCCTTGTGGTATGCACAATCTCTTGTCCTTGAAAAGAAAATCATCATGCTTGTAAAAAGAACCAAAGGCGTCTTGCTTACATTGCACATAAATGTCTCCAAAATTCGGGTCTTCTGGATATTGATCTTTGATGTGTCCAAATCCCATGACTTTAGTCTCCATGAGTGAAATAAGCGCATGTTTCCTTGACAAGGCATCAACTACAATGTTTTCCTTCCCCTTCTTGTACTTGATCACATAAGGGAATGATTCCACAAACTCTAACCACCTTGCATGCCTCTTCTTCAAATTTGTTTGTCGTCTTAAATATTTGAGTGTCTCATGATCATTGTGAATCACAAACTCCTTGGATATGAGATAATGATGCCAAGTCTCCAATAATCTCACTAAGGCATACAATTCCTTGTCCAAGGTGGGGTAGTTGAGAGTTTCCCTATGTAATTTCTCACTGAAGAATGCGACTGACTTTCCCCCTTGAGTTAACACAACTCATATGCATGTTTCTGAAGCATCACATTAAATCTCAAAAGTTTTATTAAAGTTAGGCAAAACCAAAATATGAGCATTAGTTAAGCTATCTTTAAGCTTTAGAAAAGATTCTTCATGTTATGTTTCCCATTTGAAAGCGACATCTTTCTTGATTACTGATGTCAATGGGGCAGCAATAGTGCTGAAATCTTTAACAAACCTCCTATAGAAACTTGCTAAACCATGGAAACACCTCACATGGCCGATTATTGTTGGTGTTGGCCAATCTTGCACGGCCTTGATCTTCTCCTCATCTACTTTCAGACCCTGTGAACTAACAACAAAGCCTAGAAAGACTAATTGATCAGTGAAAAAGGTACACTTCTTGAGGTTAGTATATAGATGTTCCAAGTATAATGTTTCTAAAACCTTTTCAAGATGTTAAGATGATCTTCTAAGCTAGTGCTATATATTAAAATGTCATCAAAGTAAACAACAACAAACTTACAGATGTATGCCCTTAAGACAATGTTCATGAGGCGCAAGAAAGTGCTTGGAGCATTGGTGAGACCAAATGGCATGCTTATCCATTCATAAAGACCTCTATTAGTCTTGAAAGCAGTTTTTCACTCATCTCCTTCTTTCATTATTACATGATGATAACCACTCTTAAATCTATCTTTGAGAAGATAGTGGCGCCACTGAGTTCATCTAGCATGTTATCAACCTTGGGTATGGGATGCCTATACTTTATGGTTATGTTGTTGATAGCTCGGCAGTCAATACACATCCTCCAAGTCCCATTTTTCTTTGGTACCAATAAGACAGGAAGAACACAAGGGCTTAGACTTTCTCTGATGTATCCCTTGTCCATCAAATCTTGTACTTGCTTCTCTAATTCTTTGGCCTCTTCCGGATTCACTATATAGGCTGGTTGGTTTGGTAATGGAGCTCTTGGAATGAGATCAATCTGGTGTTTTATGCCTCAAATAGGTGGTAATCCAGTGGGGATATCTTCTGGAAATAGATCATGGAACTTCTCAATGAGTTGAACAATGGCTGGTGGAAGTTCTTGATCTTCATAACTTGTCAGTACACCTTCCTTAAAGATCATTAGTAGCACTTGTGTTTTGCATTCTAGTGATTTTAAAACTTGATGGGAAGTAATGTAAAAGCTAGTCTTACTTGCCTTGTTGCCTTTTTCCATGTCCTTTTGCATATCAAGGACTTGTTGTGGGCTTAAAGGAGCAAGGTTGTGCTTGCAGTTGTTGTGAGTGAAGTTGTAGTAGTTGGTGCGTCCATTGTGTATTGTCTCCTTGTCAAACTGCCAAGATCTACCAAGCAAAAGAAGACCAACTTGCATATGAACAACATCACAAGTTACCTGATCAACATATTTGCCTATGCTGAATGGAACCATCACTTGTTCTCCAATCTTCAACTCATTTTCATCATTTAACCACTTCAATCTATACGGCCTTGGATGCTTAGTCATCTTGAGACCCAGCTTATCAACCAAATACTTGTTAGCAACATTAGTACAAGAACCACCATCAATGATCAGACTACAGACCTTGGAATGTATGGTGCATCTAGTGTGAAAGATCTTCTCTCTTTGAATGGTTTCTGGTTCAAACATAGCACTTAGTGCTCTTCTTGTCACAAGTATCTCACTTTCATCTGGATAATCAGTGATTTGTTCATCAGTTGCAATTGTTTCTTCTTCAGCCTCTTCTTGAGTTTCATATCCTCCATCTTCTCTAAAGATCACAACTCTCTGGTTTGGACAATCACGAGCATAATGGCCTTTTCCTTGACACTTGTAGCAAGTAATGTCTCAGTTCCAGGTGCATTGATCTTCCCTTGATCGGTTTTGTTGCTCTTGGAAGCTTCTGGTGTTGCACATTCTTAAGCATGTTCTCCACTTCAATGGACTTGCCTTTGTCATTGTTTCTTTGTACTGGTGGAGTCCAAGTAATCTTGCCTCTACTAGTGGCTGCGGTTTTTAGTTTGATGTGTTGTTCAGCTTGGATTGCATAGTGCAACAAGTCATGGAAGTGCTCATAGTTCTGCCTCTCCACTTTCCTTCTGATACGGTCTTGCAACTCATCCAAAAATTGTGCCATCAAAGTCTCCTCAGAATCTTGTACTTCCAAGTGGTTCCTAAGTGCATCAAATTCTTCATAGTATTCTTCAACTGACTTGGTTCCTTGAGTGAGCTTTCTGAACCTCTTTTGTAGATCATGGAAGTAATAGTTTGGCACATATCTCTTTCTCAGAAAGGCTCTCATGTCATCCCAAAGGACAATTGGATTACACCTAAGAGTTCTCCTTTCTGAAGTCTCCCTATCCCACAAAGATAAGGCAGTCTCCATGAGTTGAGCAGCAGCTAGAGATATCTTCCTTGCTTCAATGTAGCTATTGTAATCAAAGATATACTTTGTTCTTGTCTCCGAATCAATGTAGGTATCAAAATTAACCTTGCCAGAAAAGGTAGGTGAGGTGAGCTTCAAGTCTTTTCCTTCTTGCCATGGGTTCTCATCTTCTTGGTCATAACCTTTCCCACGGTTCCTTCCTCGGTTTCTAGCATTCCTCCTAAGTTGAGGTCTTTGCTCATCTTCTTCCAGACTAGGCATGTCACTATCAGTACCACTCTCATCTTGCGGATTCTCTTGGTGTTGTTGTTGACCTTGAGATTGGTTGTTGTTCTGATTATTGGTCTGAGATTGCTGACCTTGCTCTAGGCGAGTCATCCTTTCACTGATGGATTGCATAACAACTAGGAGTTGAGACATAGTAGCCGCGGTATCACTTGATGATGAGTTGGTATCTCCCATTGTTTATCCTGAGAATTACTTTCAAAGAACAAGTGAAAAGTATGGGAAATAAAACTTTTAACAAGTAACAATATGATAACAATGACAAGCTGAGATGTCAATACATAACAATGGACTGTTATGCTAATGGACTATGTGAATAACAAGTATGCAACAAGTGATCATACGAACTAAATAAGGAAAGTTGCAGCAAGCGATGATGATATGAAGACATATATATATTTTTTGAAATATGATATGAAGAAAAATTGAAATTGCAAATGGTAAAATATGATGCAGTAACTTCTTTATTGGTTTTCAGAATTTGGAAATGCAAGGAATAAACTACAAAAGAGGAGCAAAATCAATCAACTATGATGGAGATGCAAAAATTCTAAAGATGGCAAGTCAAACAAATAGGATCAATCAACAGTTTTTGAGTTTTCTCTAATGCAATATGGATCTAACAACTTAAACTCAACCTCTTATTTTCTTTTCAATTTTATAAACTAAGAACAACTTCAATAACTAACAATGGTGAAAATCTAGTATGCAAGCAAAATAGACAATTTTTATGATTTTCTTAAGGAATGAAACAATCTAAATGAAATAGAGAGAGATAACCTGAAAGGAAGCCTTTTGGCTCTGATACCAAAATGATATTGGCACAAACTGGACCCTTCTCAAGCTGGTTAGATTGATATAAAATTTTAACTTACCAAATATGATATAATATATAATATTTTAAATTAATGTAGAATATTTTATCGTAAAATATTTTATAAATTAAAAAGGTTTTAATTAGAAAGAAATCAGTCTTTTGTATATTATTGACTAACCATGTATTGGATAAACATTTAAGTATTAGAAAACCGACAATAAAAATTAACAACGAGATTCTTTCATATATATACTATAACATATATAAAATTATATCAATCTTTCAATTTCATTAATATAATATTTGAAACACGAATATTCCTTTTATAAAGCTACTTCATAGTAGAAAAATCAATGGTATATTACAAATCATAATATAAAATCTTAATAAACCAAATATGATATGACTATAAAATATTTTAAACTAATATCGAATATTTTAACGTAAATTTTTTTATGAATTCAAAACATTTTAAATTAATGTGAAATATTTTGTCTTAAAAATAGTATCTAATACCTAACTACTTATCCATAAGAACTAAAAATGTTTAAAACACATGTAAATAATGAATTAACATAACCAACTAGAACATTAATATGTAAAATAAAAATTTATTGCTAAATCTCAAATTTTACGCATATTTACATTATTGCTTATATTGGAAATAAAACACAACAAGACAAATATATATAAAACTAGCTAATATTACTGCTGTTGAAAACACAATAAATTATTGTTGATCTCTCTTATCAAATTGTGGGAAATAGTCAAAAATACCACATTCATAATACCACATTTCATAATACTACTTTTCATGTTTACATTAATCACTTTTACCCTCATTTTAAAGAGAGAAAATATGTCTATAACTTTAGGATTAATTAATTTAGATTTAGTGTTTAGAGTTGAGGGGTAGGGTAGGGTTTTTAGAAAGTGGAGTTTAGAATTCTAATAACTATACAAATAAATACTTAAATGTTTTTTTTAAAAAATAAAAAATAGTTTCAAAAACAAATTTGAATTTGAAAATGAAAATTTGAAGAAAAAAATTGAAAAAAAATTCAAATTTGTTTTTTATAATTTCAAATTTGAAAAACTATAATCCAAAAAAACAATATTATTTTTTATCTTTATTTATTAAAATAATTATTTATTATATATATAGAGTAAGGGTATAAAGGTCTTTTGTCTATTAATGAAGAAAATATTTTTAAAAATGTCTCTTTAATAATGGTAAACATGAATAATTATACCAACAAAGTGGTAAACATGAAAATTTTTCCAATATTTAATATTGATAAGTCTTTAATATTCAATCTAAAAACATATTTTTTGGCAATATAAAAGTTAAGGAAAATACTTGCCCAAACGTACGGGTTAAAATCTAGTTAGTACTAAACTAGAAGTTTATTAGCTTTTCGCGCAAAAACTTATATATTTTTAATTTTAATAGATCTTTTGTCTCTTATACGTGCAGTTAATAACTTTTAAAAAAAACAATCATTTTATTAACGTGTAATTTATATTCTTTAAGTAAACTTATAGTTAAAAACGGAAGAAATAAAATATTAAGTTAATAGAAAAAGATAATGAATGACAAAATCATTGTAATGCAACTAATTGTTTTATAAGTAATATTAATAATGCACACAAATTTTACAAAATAAAGTTTTTATAAAAATGTTTTAGAAATTTGTATAAATAATTTACATAATAATTAGTGTAACGTTTTCAGTTGTAGTTTTGTATTTTCTATCATCAAAATGTTGGTAGAAAATAATCACTACCAGCATCTCAAAACATTTAGCATATATCTAACTATCAAAGTTAAGTATAAACATGTGAATTGACTTTTGTATAAATTTAAAATATTATTATATAAATTTAAGATTGTATATCTTTTGTTTTTATGAACAAACCTTATTTATTTTATTTATTTATTAAGTGGTGGATATTAATTATCCTCGCCACTAATGTTTTGAAAACTGGATCAGACGTTGACTTGGCATTGTAGTCGGGTTAGTGGTCGGGCTAGTCTAACCGGGTTTCAAATTTTAAATTAAGTAACTATAGATAACTACAAATATATATTTATAAAACTTTAAATCATTGTTAAAATCTAAAATGATATGAAAATAAAAGATAAAACTTCAAAAATAATAGAAAAAATTAATGAAAACTAATTTATTTAGATATGTATTAAAAATATGATTTTTTTATAAAATCGTTTAAAATTTACAATTTTTATTTTTATGAAATCTTTTAAAATTTGTTTTCTGTTATCAAACTGGATCATCGGTTTTAGCAAATTTTGCCAATTTTAACCAAGTTTATCGAATTTTAGCATTACTTGAAATTGGTAATAAAAGTGAGTCACAGTCGACTGGCCTGTCCGGTTTTTAAAAAACAATTCGCCACAGATCATCGCTTTTTTAACAATCAAACAACATAAACATTTTAGAAGTTAATCAATGTCTGGTAGGCTTTTCTCGGAAAAGTCTCCTATATACTCTCCATCCTTTTTCTATTTTTATTTTTATTTATTTAATTCTGAAAGCAGAGTAAAAGACCACAAAACCAGAATCAATTTAAAGAATTACAATCCACCAGGAAGACTATCTAATCCAATTGGATATCCATCGAGTCAATCCTTGAAATTGACTTCGTTGAAACAATGGTCGGATCAAATCAATCTTCAATCTTAGGCTCTTATGTCCCCAATATCTTCTCATTCCTGATTCTTTCATCACCAAAAGGATTATTTTCCAACAAGAGACGAATTGAATTTTTGTCCTGGAAAAAAATAACGAATTATGAATTACCCATCAAAAGAGAAGTAAAAACCGAACCCATAACGTATAACTTAGTAAAACTTGGTGAAACTACAAAACTTAGAATATGATGGATATGATAGATCGTATATTGATTATTCATGTAAGCAATCCAAAGAGTTAAAATATAACAACCGATACTTGATCATTGTTTTAACCAAAAAACATACAAAAACACAACAAAAATAAACAACCAAACAAACAAACAAGAGACTTATGCAACTTTATACAAGAAGAAAATAAAAATGATATAACTTAAACTTAGTCCAATGGAACTCATCTTCATCACCATCAGACTGAATGTCAAAATTCATCAAATGAGAACTCGTTCTCACAAATAATGGAGCGTATCCAGCATCATCGTATGAGTTGTCAATAACCTAGATATGTGACAAAAGCTGTGAATTAAAAAGAATGACAAATGTAAAGAAAAATAGAAGCAAAGGAACTTATCTTCAATGAGGAGAGATTGCCTCTGGGGTTCGTCTGAAGATACTTATTATTCACCGTTATCTTACGAGTTGTCAATGTTTTAAAATCTGTGGAGTAAAACTTTTCCAAAGTTTGACAATGTTTGCCTTTCTCAAACTTTGACAAACTTAGTAATCCACATTATAAGCATAGATAATATAATAAAATAATAACCGCAAACAAACATATTATATTTATCTGGTTTAGTAACAGGAAACACAATGTTTTAATGTTCAAAAAACCAAAAAAAAACATAAATTTTTATAAGCTTTGATTAGGGAGGGGACGTAGGAGAGGCCACTCAAGGCTTAGACAAAAACCAACTCGCGCCAAACTTTTCCTAGTCAATGTAAGGGATTTTGATAGCGTTTAAGTTCTCCTTTGTGTGGAACTTCATTCGGAGTCTGTCTTTCTCCGCCTGGATGTCAAAAAGGCCCGCCATGTCGATCATCTCATCGAGCAACTATATTTGATCTGAAAAGAGTACACCTTGACTTGGGAAGAGTGCATTTTTCATTCTCAATTTTCTGATCCTTCACCAAGGGAGGATCGCCTGGTACCGTTCCCTTGTTTCCGCCTTCCTTTTTTTGTAACCTTCTTCAGCAGTTTGCCCGTACTCATCCTCCATCGGACGATGCCTCTTAACCTGACAATGTAAATGAAATCAGAACAAACTCTGGCCTGTAACATGATGAGAACTAGATAAGGTTTCTTACTTGAATTAAGATATTGAGAGTGGCAAGGATGTTTATGCCTGCTTCTTCATCTTCTTCTTCATCTTCTTCTTCGACCTTCTTCTGGAAATTTTCTTACTCTAATGAGGCGGAGAGTATTTATAGGTAGATGTACTTGATTTAATGACTGAGACTGTTTTGGATTTAAAGGGTAATGAATGCGACTTACGCAACCGTTCCAAACATTTTCCAATGGATGAGACTGCAAAGGAACGCGTTAGTTCATTTTTCAATGAATGCGACTCTTTGGTTGTGCCTTACAACTAAGTACAACTTTACAGAATTTTACTTTTGCCCAACTTTTCATCATTAGCTTCTTAAAACCAAAACTCATAAATGCATTTATATTCTTCTATTAAAATTGAGTGTTGTAACTCAGTAAAACTCAGTGTAAATTTACAAAAGAGGTAAAGAAAAATGGTATAACCCAGTAAAACTTAAGGTAACTTTATACAAGAGGAAAGAAAAATTGTATAATTTCATAAAATATAGTGGAACTTTGAATGGCTTCTCTTTACTTCTTATCCAGCGTCATCCTACGAGTTGTCAATGACCTAGGAATGTGACCAAAGCTGTGGATTAAAAAAAAATTGAAGTATGACAAATATAAAGGAAATAGAAGTAAAGGAATTCATCTTCATCTCCATCAAACGAATCCAACTCTTGTGGATTGAAACCGTGGTCATTCGTCAAATGAGAAGAGACTGGCTCTAGAGAGTTTCTTAAAATGTCTTATCTCTACTTCTTATCCAGCGTCATCCTACAAGTTGTCAATGTGACAAAGCAATGGAGTAAAACTATGCTGATGTTTGACAAAGTTTAGCCTTTGCCTTTGTCAAACATAACAAAACAAAGAAAACAAAGAATCCAAATAATAAGCATAGATGATAGGACACTCAAATAATGTCCACAAAAGCAACTTATAATTTTATCTGGTTTAAAAACCAGTAACGTCAATTTTTAAGGTTCCGAAAAACATAAATATAACAAAGTTTTGATAAAGGAGGAGGGGCCACTCAAGGCTTGGCCATGAAGGACTCCCAAGCTTGTCCCAGTCTATATACATGACTTTGATTGTTTTTAACTTCTTCTCCACAAGGAGGAGTATATTCCTTGATGTTGAAGTAAGACACCCCCTTCTCCATCATCTCATCAAGCAACTCTATTTGATCTGAAATAGAGTACATTTCGACTTTGGCATAGTGCCTTTTTCAGTCTCTTTCTGCTGATCCTTCACCATGTGAAGGATGGCCCGTTAGTGTTCCTCGGCTGCTTTTTTCCCCATCTTGTAAATATCTTGCGCTGCGCCAGACATCTTAACCTGAAACTAAGCATAATGAAATTAAATCGAATATGATATGAGAAGGGGAGAGATAAAACACTTGAAAACAGGATAGAAACGCTTTCTTGTAAGGATAATTGTACTCGATATATTTCTTACTCTAATGAGGAGGAGGGGAATTATAGATGTGTCTGGAATGAATGCGTCTTATCATTACACGCAACCAGTTCATTTTCCAACTTTGCCTCATTAACTTCGTAAAACCAAATCCCTTGATTGATTGATGTAATAAAAACTCAAAAATAAATTATTTTCTAATAAAATCGAGTGATGTAAGTAAATCCAAACCATTTAAATCAACATGTTCATTTTTGAGTTTATAATTTATTATATTTTAGTAAACTCAAGTGTTTTCCAACTAGGTACAACTTTCATCCTTAGCTGCATAAAACCAAAATTATTTAATGCAACCAGTTCATTTATTCTTCTAATAAATTGAGTGATGTAAGTTCAACCAAATCATTTAACGCAACTAGTTCAATTATTCTAATAAATTGAATGATGTAAGTTCAACCAAATCATTTAACGCAAGAAGTTCTACCAATTCATTTTTGTAATGCTTCATGCAACTTAGAAATACTTTGTGTTGTGTTCAATTGTAAAAATTAGTAAAACTGAGAAGTGCTTTGTTTAACGAATCAAAACAGCTAAGGTCCGAAAACAAGTTAACCGTAGACCAGTCTTTAACTATAACAACATAATAAATGGTTAAACTAGTTAACCATAGACAAGTCTTAACAAAACAAACATATAACATAAATTCATACAATGAAGCTCATGAAAGACGGGACATAAGCTCCTTAAGCTCTGCAATCTCATCAACCATCTTATTCATACGCTTCCTTAACTGATGAACCTCTTCCTGGACACCGATAACCCATGGTTAACGAAAGTGGAGGCCATTGTTCTGCAAGTAAAACCCAAAACTCTATTATATTCCCTCTAAACGAACAAATCTAAAATAAATCAAAGTTAGTCAGATTACCTCGAACTCCTTGCAGGTAAAGTATCTACTCCCAGGAAAAGTATCAAAATATGTTGGATACTTTGGTTTTGGAGAGACCTCATCGATGACTCGTTCCCCACATGGGCAACTGCTTGGAATCATGTAGTGGGCATCTGTTACTTTCCCGAATCATGTCAAAGTGTTCCTTCATATTCTTCTTCTCTCTCTTGTTCATTTTCTCCTCCCATGGATCCATGATGTGAATTCCTAGATCTGGGTTCCTGATGTGAGAGGAGAGACAGATGGAGAGAGAACAACTGAGAGAGAGAAGGAAGGAAAATGAAATGAACTGAAGAAGACAGAGAGGGGACGTCGAGAGATTATAATTTTGGGGTTTTTTGTTTTGTGCGCCAATTCAATTTTTTAAAAATTTTCCCCTAGTTGTAGAAGTTTTACAAAGTTTAATATCTACAAGTTTTACTTTTTGATTTTTTTTTTTTTTCATTTTTCTTAGTTGTACAGGACTCAAGAGAATTATGTTATGCTTCTACCACTTATATTCAGATTTATACAATCATTTATCATCTAATCATGAAATAATATAGCTAATTTCATGAAATATATAATTTCTATAATATCATAATGCCAATATTAAGATAAAAGCCATAAAAGTATAAGGTAATACTTGTAAACAATCAAACAAGTATCACAATTTTTAATATAATTGTTGTTTTGAATTTAAATCACAAATATGTTTAAAATTATTAAGTAATACATGTATACTTTTATTAGTCCATTGTAAACAAACAAAAAAGTTTATAATTTTCTCTACTTCTCTTTTTTTTTCTTTTTCTTTTTTGAATTTTACCAGTTTCACTCAGTTATACAACCATAAAGCACAAACATTAAAACATATATCATGAACGGTTTTATGTTTTACTCTCAAAGATTTGGGGTTTCCATGTGGAGTTTCCTACTATCATTTCTCTTTTCAGTCTAACCATGTAATAATATAGACACATTCATGAAATATGTAAGTTTTATTCGTTTTACAATATCATAAGGCCATTATTAAGAGTAACCCATTAAATTATAAGGCAATAATTGTTAAAAATTACTTGTACAACCAAATTGCCAGAACTATGACAATATGAATTAAACAACAACCTACAATTATCCTTTCATTACTGGGTCCTTCAGTTCTCATGGTCGCTTTGAGAAGTTGGAGTTTTTCTTCTAGCACACAAACTTGGTTGTCCAATTGTTGTATCTCATTCGTGAATGCCTCATCGACCCTTTGAAGACATGATTGTCGTTCACAAGTTACAAAAATAGAAAAAAATATGGTGCTTAAAAAACTTGAAACACTAATAACTAAAGTTGAGAGGTTTTACATTCCTTTGAGCCGCATAGCGACATTGATAATATCGGCAGAAAGGATTTGGATTGGATTTGTATATGAGATCAATGACACCCTCGCTGCATGTATACCTAATAAGGATCCCATGAGTTCTGACTCTTATCCAGCCACCATTCGTGGAAGAGAACTCGACCGATTGGTCATTATAAAAATAGAGAGAGAGGAGATGAGGGAAAATGGGGTTGAGACTTGAGAGGATTGGGAGGATTGTAGAAATGAGAAAACCCTAAAAATGGTTTTTATAATTGACACCAGAATGACATGACTCTGCGGGGTGTTTAGAAAACGGGAGGTAAAACTGGGCGGGAATTTAATAAAAATAAATTTTAAAATCGAAGTTTTACTTTTCCAAGTCGAAGTTTTATTTATCTCTTACAAATTTAATAAAAAATTGAATTTAAAACTTATATACTATATCATCTAACCAGGTCCAATAGAAGCAAGCCCAACAACCAACCCAACATCAATAACCAAAGCAGCAGAAACCAGTGGATTCATGATAAGTTCCTCACACCAAAATAAAGAAATGGTTAATGATACAATCATCCAATGACTTAAGACTTAATTATAATTAAGTCATCGTTAAGTTTCATCCAGCCAAAATAACCAAAAACTTGAATTGAAATAATATCATTCTATTTTGAAATAAAATAATTCTATTATTGAATCATAAGAATTACTTTGATATTAGTTCCTATCCACGGGATTTTGAAAAATGCATAATATATATAATATATACTACCTTTTATGCCATTTCTTTCCGTGAACTGTTCTTTTCTTTTAATTCTTCGTTCTTTTTTTGATCATTTTTTCAGCCAATTCACAAATAAAAAGGAATAACTTCTAATCGAATCGTTCTTTTTGCTTCTACAGTTGGACTAATCTAGTTATACAAGTTTTACAATTGTACGGTTCAACTAATACTATGTTATACCAATATAGTTGTACCAAGTTATACAAATTTATACAATTTGTGTTAGGTAAGAATTGGATCAATTGAGAAACATGTAGTGCTTAATGTAGTGTTGGATACACATGTAATGTTACTTATAGCCAGTCTCCTATAATCAATTATTATCTAACCATCTAACAAAATACTTAATTTCATAAAATTTATAAGTTTTGTGATATTATAATTTCATTTCATTTCGCTTATACAGTTTGACTAATCTAGTTATACAAGTTTTACGGTTGTACGGTTCAACTAATACTATGTTGTACTAATATATTTTTACCAAGTTATACAAAGTTATACCATTTATGGTGGGTACGAATTGAATCAATTGGGATACATGTAGTGCTTAATGTAGTGTTGGTACACATGTAGTGTTGGTACACATGTAGTGCTACTTATAGTCAGATTCCTATAATTATTCTCATATACTCATCTAATAAAATACTTAATTTCATGCAATTTATAAGTTTTATGATATCATAATTTGATTTCATTTTTCTTATACAGATTTACTAATCTAGTTATACATGTTTTAGAGTTTTACGGTTCAACTAATAGTATGTTATACCAGTTGTACCAATATAGTTTTTCCAAGTTACATAAAGTTATACCATAATGTTTGGTACGAACTGAATAAACTAGGAAAAATGTAATGCTTAATGTAGTGTTGGGTACATATGTACTGCTCTTTATAGTCAGTTTCCTATAAAACTTATCATCTAACCATCTAATAAAACACATACTTTCATGAAATTTATAAGTTTTGTGATATCATAATTTTATTTAATTTTGCTTATATAGTTTGACAAATATATCTAATTATACAAGTTTTATGGTTGTATGGTTCAACTAATATTGTATCGTACCAATATAGTTGTACAAAGTTATATTGAGTTATACTATTTGTGTTGGGTACGGATTGAATCAATTGGAAAATACGTAATGCTTAATGTAGTGTTGCTACACATGTAATGCCACTTATAGTCAGTTTACATAATCAATTATCATATAACCATCTAACAAAATATTTAATTTAATGCAATTTATAAGTTTTGTGATATCATAATTTCATTCTATTTTGATTATACAGTTTTACTAATATAATTATACAAGTTTTACGGCTCAACTAATACTATGTTATATCATTTTTACCAATATAGGTGTGCCAAGTTATACAAAGTTATACCATTAGTGTTGGATGGGAATTCAATCAACTGGGAAAAATATAGTGCTTAATGTAGTGTTGGGTACACATGTAGTGCTACTTATAGTCAGTTTCCTATAATCACTTATCATCCAACCATCTAATAAAATAATTAATTTCATAAAATTTATAAGTTTGTGATATTATAATTTCATTTTATTTCGCTTATACATATTTTTGTTATGAACGTATGTCAAGAAACCATATACATATTTAACTCAAGTTGTTATTTAGTGTTTTTAATATTTTTTCAAAATTTCGAGTGCCATATAATTTTTTATTCAAGTTTCCAAAGGCTTTGCAATGTGAACCAAATTGTATGTATGGAATAGACCAAAATATAACTTTATACAAAGACATAGAAATCAGTGTGCCACTATAATTATACATTTAAGAAAAGATAATAAACTGAACTAAAAAAAAAACGAATCTCTTTTTGTTCAAAAAGAAAAGATAATCTAGTTAATAGAATATAAACTTTCACGGGTTGAGCTTGTTGACTCAACTTGCATAATAGTCCATTATCTTCTCTATTGGCTCACAACCAAAGCATCTGAAATTATGATACATGTTTTGAAAGTGAAAACACATGTAAAAGCTGTCAAATTAACTTCTACATAAAACTGAAATATCAAAAAAACTAAAACCCTATTCCTTTAGCGCATGCTCCATGGATGGTAAGATTAGCTCTATAATGTTGTTGGCTATGACATCACGAGATGATGAGCAGATTGTTTCCATATCCATCACAAGTATCAATGGATCAGCGATAGAGAGAAGACTCCGTTCTGTGCTTTCTTCATTTTACTCTGCTTGCAAAATCATAAAACAGATGTAGATGTGAAGCACTTTTTTTTGTTGAACTGACCTGGGTTGACCAACCATCAAATGAACCCGTCAGAAAAGGTTGACCTGAGTTAGGCCATACTATGGATGGAGTCCAAAGTAACCATAGAGCTCTCCTAACATGGTCTATTTTGTCCGTTTCTCCTGTACAATCCTCTGTCTGTCTTTAACAGAAAAGGTTGACCAATATTGTGACAGTCAATAGCATAAGCTTCCTCTTTTTAGTAATGAGCAAAACATAAATTATAGCTATAGCCAAATTTCCTACATGAAATCATAAACCATAAATAAGCCAAATGCATATCAATCGTTACTATTTCAATAATAAATTATGTAGGGAATAGAGAAATGCTTTGAGGTCATCTGGTCGAACAATTGCATACGAAGAAATAAAAACATGAGTTACCTTACCTGCCACAACTTCAACAGGATGAGACCTTAGGGATTGAAGAACAGAAGAAAGTTCTGCCTAGAGTTTCTGGAGGATGAAACGACATTTTGTGCTTGTTCGCCAGGTTCCAGAAGATATATTACCCCTGAAAGTAAATCTATTTATCGGGTAATCCAATTTATAAAATCAAGAGATAAGAAAACACTAATGAACCAGTCAAATCAATCTAGAGGGATAAGTACAGTTTTGTAACCTAAACTACATATTATTAGAAGAGAGAGCTTAGGAATGGAGAGAGAGATTTGAAACCCTTCAGAGAGAAGATTTTGAACTCCCTTTGTTTCTCTGCTTTATCTATGAAGTTTATTTTAGATTTATTATGTTCTTCATAATTATGTTTGAGTAGTTCTATTGTTATATTTATGGTTCTCAAAGGTTACTTCATGGATTGCTAAATCAATAATATTGTTAGGGAAATCAATTGGTTCTTCATCTAGTTGATCTTAATACTAAGTTTAAGATTGATCACCTTAAACCTAGATCTTATGATAATTGGTGCAAGCTTGAGAATGGTCTATTACGTGAATTAAACTTAGATGAGTTAAACAATTGGGCGCATACGAGAGTTGGTCTAGATGGTTAGTGAACATATCAAACATGAACATTAATGCTTGTCTAAAAGAAGTATCGATCGTCACTCTAGTATCGATCGACACCCCGCCGAATTTGCATACGAGAGTTGGAATTTGAGGGTTTAGACATTATATAATCTTTGCAGTGAGAGTTGATTGGTTATTATTTGAGTTTGAGTTTAAGAATGGTTCTTTAATAAATCCCTGACAATCTATTTAGTTTGCATTCCTTGAGTACCTGCGAGTTTTCCTGAATCTAGCTTTTTTCATCTTGATAACTTACAAACTACTTATTTATCTGTTTACTGCACTTTAATTTTAACTTTCTAGCTTTATTTAAAAAAAAAAAGTCTATTGTGCAATCTTAGAGTCCTTGTGGATACGATCCTAAAGTGCTACAACTAAACCTCTTATTTGAGAGAGTTGCTCTAGAGTTAATTTGAGCATATATCTTCTTCTGCTGAAACATGTAATTTTGAGGAAAAATTCATATATTGGAAAACTAGTGTCGATCGACACTATGCTAGCATCGATTGACACCGTTTGGCAGAAGACATGAATGTATACGCTAATGATTTTGAAGGCCGATAAAAAAGTGTCTTACGAGGTCTAGAGGGTCGAGCGCGCAATGCATCAGACCAATTTATTGATGAACAGGGGGCTGCAATCCCTGATAAAATCACCATTTCTTTGAATGTTGAGAAAGAATGCCAGAGGACACTATAAGACTACTTAAGGCCTGATGGGTCCTACACCAACAGGTCTGCAATCAGATTACTAGAAAATCAGAAGAAAGACTATGAGCTGAATCTCGATTACCTCATTCATGTACATCAGTATCCCTTCCATGGTTTTCCAACGGAACATCTGATGGATCACATCGATATGCTGGAAGATATAGTATATGATGACTACCTACACTGCACCCTCTTTCCTTTTTCTCTTTCTAGCGATGAAAGGAAGTGGAAGAATCAATTACAGACTGGATCATTGACTTGCTGGAAAGGCACTAAGAGCGCCTTCATCAATAATTTCTTCGATGAGGCGAGATATTTGGAGGCGAGAAATAAAATCTCCACATTTTCCAAAGGTAACCGTGAGACTTTCAAGGATGCTTGGGGGAGGTTTAGGAAGTATCAGTTTGAATGCCCACACCATGGTTATTCAGAGACTCAGCTGATCAACACTTTCTTCAGGGGTCTCAACCTAGATTATCAGACATCTCTTGATATTGCCAGTGAAGAAAATTTCAATACTAGAAGCCCTGAAGAAGCTAAAAGGCTGATTGAAAAACGTGGCAGCGGGCAAGGGTTTTGAAAAACTGGATTTTGAAAGAAGGGGACTGATTGAGTCCATAGATGATAGCCAGTTGGCTGAAATAAAAGCAAATTTAGAAATGGTTCAAGCCCTACTAGTGGGAAAGAGTTGATCTCATCCAGATGCTGAGGATGAGAATTTCTCAATTGAGGGAGAAAAGCAAGTTGGTTCTGTTCATATAATCAGTTTCCAGAGTTAACAATTTGGTAGACAGCAAGAGGTCATGAGAAATCACAGCCATAACCAACAGTTTCAATACCATGATCGTAGCCAGAAAAGTGGTAGCTTTACCAGCAACTACGATGCAGCTTTGTAAGAACATGAAAGAAAGACAAATTCTACAATAAGCTAAGTTTTAACAGGAAATCAGGGGATGGCTTCCGGTTTTGATGAGAAGATGGACTTCATATATTATGAGATGATGGAGAATTTTGAAACTCTAAGTGAACATGTTAAAAGGTTGGATGGCCAAGTCGAAGAGAACGTCGAGGTGGTCAGGAGAGAAGAAGGATTCCTTCTTGAAAGGACCTATACCAATCCAAGGTGTTTTGTTAGAGGTTTGACAAGACAACTCAATCCAAGTGTGAAAGAAGGTATCACCAATGACAAATTTGTTGAGATTGAACACGCTGGTAAAGATGATTCATAACCAGTATCGATCAACGCTTCTAAGTGTTGTTCGACACCTCTTCATACTTTGGAAAATCTGAACCATGATGATGAGTCAGAAAGGCTACAACTAGAAACCATTGATGAAACAAAGATGGAAATTAATTATAACTTGATCAACATCATACAAACTTTGATCGACACCCCATTCGGTCAGGTATTCAACCTTTCAGACCTTCAAAGCCAGTCGTGGAGAGAGTATACAAACCCAAACCTCCTTTACAAGATCCCAAAGAAAGCTAAGAAAGATTTGGATGTGCAAGAAAGCCTTCGACAAGATCATTGTCAAGATGCCTTTTGTAGACGCCATCAGGATTTCTCCTACAATCAAGAAGCATGTGAAGCAAATGGTAACACATGGCTTTGAATACTCCAACCAGAGTGTGATGATGGTCTCTGTTTGAACCGAGTTCTGTCGAAACCGAGTAAAGGGGAGATGAAACTCGTCAGTTGGTTAGTTCAAATACATTTCATTAGATCTTAAAGTTGTTCTGTTACAAAATAAGGAAACAGACAGGAAAGCAAGCCGGTGCTCGTGGAGCTAGCCGAGAAAGTACAATTCAGTGAGAATACAAGAGAGCAAAAAACCTAATTCTAGCCATCAGGTATGTGTGTGTATATGTGTTCCAATGCCTTCTCTGCTGTCCCTTTCTTCCTTTATATAGCCGATCTCCCCCTGTCTTTGCCCTAGGTCTGTTTGCCCTAATGGGCTTGGCCTTGCCAAGCCTGGCTACCGGGACGACTAAATGAGATCTCGAGCCAGGCTGATGTACATACTCCTTGAGTCGAGTAAAAGCATCCTAGGGCTGAGCCAATGCGTCTGCTGGAAAGCCACCAAGCCGAGCTGGTGTTTCTGATTATCATGATGGGCCAAGTCCCCTATTTAATGGGTCTTGTGGAGGGATAAAATCCATCTCCTAAAATAAGTCTTTCTAGTTCCCTTGTGGGAGGCACAACTAGCCAAAGTGAATTTGTAGGATCGGGTTCATGGAATAGAGGAGTTTGGTCGGAACTTTGTTAGAGACAATTCATCAGTTGTTTGGGATAACATTTTGTCGGGTAGAGTAATCTGAGGGTTGCATATGCTTGCGTTTACTCGCGAGGATGACCAAACCGTTTAATTGCTGACTTTCTTTGAGTAAGAGTGGCTCGACGATTGCGTTTACTCGTTCGGTTCAGACTTGGGATACACCACTAATGGAATCTTCAAAATCTAATTGAGTCTCGGTTTTGATGTCGGTTTAGCTGGATAATCAGGTTGGCATTGACCGATATCTGGTTTTCTCTGTGAAGCGGAAACCGTCACAAACAAAAGGCAAAGGTGTTTGGCAGTTTCATAGACCCCTATGCCCATTTAGACATAAGGATGACGCTGCTAGGGTTTCGCACCTCCTCCCTCCTTTATAGATAGCTGATCCCTTCTCACTTTTACTATTCTTCTTTGCACTTTCAGGTACTTCTCTCTCCTTCTATACTTCTCTCCCTACATTTTTTGTCGTAGATTAGGTCGCCTTTTTTTTGTTATAGATCATTACATGCGCGTTTACCAAAAAAGGGAAGGCCATTGCCACCGAGTCAAGCCCACTGAAGGACGTGTATACTCGTTCTTTCAGAAGGACACCAATCTATGGTTTCCCGTTCCCCGACTAATTACATTGTACGCTTTCATCGGGACGTCTCATGTTGGGGTCAAAAACAGTTCTCTCGAAAACACTGACTAAGATTACCATTTCTAGAAGTAACTTATCGAAAAAGTAGTTTGGAAAGAACAAAAGCACATCGAACCTAGGTCGTCATATGGCGACCTATACTCACAGTGCATGTGTAGACATATGAAAACCCTCACTCGCAAAGCACGGGTCAAGATATGGCGACCCGCACTCACAAAGCACGGGTCACCATATGGCGACCTGCACACGCAAGGTACGGGTCGCCATATGGTGACCTGCGCACCAAGATTATGGGTCGCCATATAGCGACCTGAACCCGTACAACTTGGGTCGCCATTTGGAGACCTAGACCCACATGGTCCGTGTCGCCATATGGCGACCTAGACTCTCGGAGTCTGGTTTGCCATATGGTGACCTAGGCTCTCCGAGTCCGGGTCGCCATGTGGCGACCTAACCCTTCGAAGATCGGGTTGCCATATGGTGACCTCAGCTCTCCAAGCCTGGGTCGCCATATGGAAACATGTGTCTCTCCTTTGTATTCCTCATCGAGTCGCGATCGAAATGCTTTTCATTTTGTCTCAGTTGGAGTTATCGTTGGAACTTTACGGTAAAAACCGCGAAGACTCGTTTTCGTATAAATTCAAACCGATCGTATAAAACGAAAACGGTTGGCTTAACGCCAAAGTTTCCTAAGCTATACGAGAAGTTTGAACCCATGCTTAAAATCAACGTCGTATCAAAGACGGTCTTTCAGGAAAACGCTCAAAGTCGTAAAAACAGTCCAAGCCCAGTAGTGTTATGACGGTCTATCTTTATTCACACAAAGATAAATATCAAAAAAGTCAGAAGATAAATGTAAAGTTTCCAAAGATAACTGTGAAGGTAGAGAGAAAAAGGAATATTCCCGGAAAAGAGATAAACTCGACTCAGGGCAAAAAAGGAAGAGACAAACCGCCTCAAGAGGCATATATAAGAAGAGCTAAGCTGAAGGAGAAGGGGATGGAAGATTAGGTCGAAGAAACTATTGTTAGCTTTAGGAGAACTTAGAATCTAGGTGGCTAGACTAGCAAGTTCGATACTTATAACGTTTTTCTACTTTGTTCTTTTGTTCTCCATTGCTGACGAATTATGTCTACTTCATTCTCGCTGAAACTCTGTAACTCTATCATTATCAATCAATAAAACGCCTCAAAGCAATTTACTTTCAATATTTTGTTATTTGTTTCTTCTTTGTTTTGTGTGTTTACGCATATAATCTGAGACCTCTGGGAAAGTCAAATCTTTTAGACTTCCCTTAAAATCACAAGATCGACAGTGTGAATTTCGGTTCCCAAATTGCAATTAGTCATTTTCTGAACAAGTCATTCCACATTGATGTGGCCATAATGGTGATGGCTACCGAAATTATTGTTCCGATGAGTGTTCGGGCTTTCGAGGAACTGATCTTCATAAAGCATATGCCGGACGGTTCGTATTCGTTGAAGATGTGGCCAAACTACAACATTCTGACCGGCCACCCGAACAATACACATCATTGGCAATGCTACTACTTCTTCATTAAAGTCAACAAGTTAGCATTGAAGGAGCCTCTGAAGGATGGTTTCTGAGTGCTTTGGAATTATAGAATCGGTTGATCGCCATCGTTGATATATTTCTCTTGTTTACGGTTCTTGCTATTCCTCTTTTTCAGTCAATCATCCGAACACGACCCCGTATCCGGAGAAGTTTTACGAGAACGCTCAAGCCATCGCAGCTCTTAGCCACCAGCGTTGGCCGGATATCAGTAACCAGAAGATGCGTCGATTACTGAACCGGATCGCGAGAGATAAGTTCCCTTTGATTCTTTTCGTGTCATTTGTCACCGGTCTCATATTTCTAATTGGTTTGTGCAGTTGATTGATCTTCCAATCTTTCGTGTGTAGTGGTTCCCACCAAAAGGTGTTTACAGCTTTTTCGAGGAAAAAGCAGAAGCGAATCAAGAAGGCAAGAGAGATAAAGGATTTTCCTTAAACGAGTGATGTCATCGGAGAGGATTTGGATTTGTTAGGGACCAACTCAATCTGCGGAGCCGCAAACCGAAGAGTGTCACAAGAAGAGAATAAGAAGATGTTTGCTGAGAAACAGCAGGAGGCAGTGGTTCGAGCGAAGCCTAGTATCGAGCATGTAGTCCATACATGATTCCATTCAGAAGGAGTTCCAAAGATCGAGGACAACAGTCCGGAAGAGCCTCTCAAAAGGAAGAGAAGAAAGAGACCTGTTGAAGAAAAGCAAGAAGCATCGCCTTCCGGGTAGCCTAGCGTTTGCGATATGGTCACAGATGTCGAGAATACATGTGCCCCTTCGGCTGGTGGTTCCGTTCCTCCTACCACCATGCAAGCGGACTAGAGCAGGAGTACCGGTCTTCTCCGAAAGCCTAAGGTGAAATTCCTTAAGCCTAAGGTGAAATTCCTTGACCGAGTAGAGTTTTGTTACGACAGCGATACGCCCCTTGTCTATGATTCTGGCAAATGCGATGAACTAGTTCGCCAAATCAGGGGAGTTCCACACGACATGCCGGTGGTCAGCGATCTGGTGTTTAAGGAGGCTTATGTTGATGTTATGTGGACTTCACTGCTGGTAAGTGTTCACACCCTTTTCTGTTGTTTCTTCAATTCTGGAGAAATTCAAGCCTTTGACCGTATTCGTCTACCGTGCAGCATTTAGGTAGTATGAATTTTGTGATCAAGAAATACGAGACGGTGTTGAAGCAGACACTCGCTCAGTTGGGATAGTCTGAGAAATTAGTTGCAGCCAGGGACGTCAATATTTCTCGCAAGAAGAAGGAGATCAAGGTGGTGTTGGAGACAGATGTCAAGGATAGGGATCATGCGATTTCCCGAAAAAGACCCGCAAGAAGAAATCAATGATCTTGGGGCTGAACTAGAATCCGCTCTGGCGGCAATGGAAGAGTTGGAGCGGGGGAAAGAGGCCTTGGAGCAGGAAAAGGCTGATCTAGTGCGAGACAACGCCTCTATGGCCCCGAGACTGGTTAAAGAGGTCAACCGGCTGAAGGAGTTCCAGAGCTACAAGGTCACCCTCGAGCGGGTTAGAGTTCAGCTGCTATGATCGCAAAATGAAATTGTCGCTTTGACAACATTCACAGCCACGATGCTCACCGTGATGTTTACGAGACAAAGCACAACCTTTATGAACATGCCTCTCGGACGAAGAAGTACCTTGAGATGCTGAAAGAAAAGGGTACGGCCATTCCTCAGACGGCTATCAACATATTTGCTGTGCAGAAAACTCAACTCTAACAGGAAGCCGCTGAGCTGGAAGTAGGCGAGATCCTGAAAGTCAGCCTCTCTTTGGTGCCACTTGTTCTTCCATTCCCGTTTCTAAATGAGCACATACTCGCTGTTGGTGTCAAAAACGAATATCTCGAAAACACCGACTAAGAGTACAACTTCTAGAAATAACTTATTGAAAAAGTAGTTTGAAAACGACAAAATCACCTCGAACCTAGGTCGTCATATGGAGACCTACACTCGCAAAGCAGATTATTCGGGATCTCCTGGGAAAGTTAAGGTTTTCTAATTTCCTAAAGTTTACGGAAATCGACGGTGTGGATTTCGGTTCCCTTAGTTTGGCGCTAGAAGGAGGGGACCTTACGAATTATTCTTTCTCGCAAACATAGAACGCCCAGTCAAGCATGTCAGCTAATGATCTCGACAACCAACAGCCTCACGACGACCCGAGTCGTGATAACGTTGACAACACTCCTGCGACCAACATTCCCGCAGTTAACGCTGAGCCCAACACCGCGGAAGTCGAGGAGATGAAGAAACTGATATTTGCCTATGAAAAAAGGGCGGAAGAGTAGGGTAAGCTCATGGGATCTCTCGCTAAACAGGTTGAAACCCTAACTGCGAGAACCCGAGTTATCTTTCCTCGCGGGACCACTAGGCTCCGAGGAAGGACTTGATTTCGTGACTCCTTTGGACTGGTCCGCGAATATGCAGGAAAAACATTCGGAACAAGATCCAAACAAAATCACTCCTACGCCAGCATGGAAAAATCCGGGCAATCTTCCACCATTAGAAGAAGACAAAGAAGAAGGGAAAATCGAGCGCGTTAACGTAGATTCCAGCAGTCAGTCCAAGCCTTCGGACAAAGATGCGGACGTGCATACACGAAGGAGAATGAGCCACATGGCTTAAGAGGACCTGCTCGACAAACCCATGATGGAAGACAAAGAAAACATCTTCAAGGTTAGGCCTGGGCATTCGGTCTTCGGGTCGGGTTCGGGTTGGGTCCTTTTGGGTTCGGGTTTTTCGGGTCTTAGAGTTTAGGACCCAATAGGGTATTTGAAATTTTTGGTTCGGGTTCGGTTCGGGTCTTGTCGGGTTCGGGTCGGGTCTTAAATAGTTAGACCCAATAGGGTAATTAAAAAAATTCGGTTTGGGTTCGGGTCGGTTCCGGGTCGGGTTTTGTTCGGGTCCAGCCCAAAAAAAAACCAAAACATAAAAATATACATGAAAATATTAAAATATTCAAAAAAATCTAAAATTTTATCCAAAATATGAACAGAAAACATGAAAAATACACAAAAACATAAATATGAAAGTTAAAAAAATATTCACAATACCAAAAATATATTAAAACACCCATATATACCATATATATACTAAAAATTTCGGATATTTTGGGTACCCGTCGAATTTCGGATTCGGGTCGGGTCGGGTCCAAGACCCACGGGTCCTCTCCAACAAGACCCAATAGGGTAAAATGATCGGTTCAGGTCCTACCCGGACCCAAATTTTTCGGGTCGGTTCCGGGTCGGGTCTTCGGGTCCGGGTAAAATGCCCAGGCCTATTCAAGGTAGAGCAGGAAAAGCGGGCTGAAGAGCAGACTCGGAAAACTCACAACAAACACCGACAAACTCGGAAAACTGCTAACAATGAGTCTGAGATCTGCAATCTTCGTGTTGATCTCATGAGAACAATTGCAGAAGTAAAAGCGGTGAAATCGCAGATTCACCATGCGACTAACTCCGCGCCTGAGATCGACCATCTGCTCGAGGAAGCTCGTAAAACTCCCTTCACACCCTGTATCGTAAACACCTGCGACCAACGTACCATTTTCTTTGATTAAACTTTGTCCTTATGGTTTATTTTCTTCACCAATATCAGATTGTATAACACTGGTGACAATGTTGTTTAAGTCTGAGGGAAGTTTACTGATATTGTGTTTTATTTTGAGTTTTATTCAAAAATAAAAGGAGTAACTTAAAGGTGTACCATCAATCGAGTTTGAAGAAACAACATCGATCGACAATGGACCACCACCGTCGATCGACCCCACCGGCCTACCATCGATCGACACTCTCTTACAGAGAGAGGTATCGAGTTTCTTATTAACTATTTACCTATCATTTAATTTTTCCTAACCAATCCGGGATGAATTACATTGAGGATAGTGTAATTAAAGTATGGGGGAGGTTTGCTAACGCTATTTGATTTGTTTTGAGTTTTTTTTGCTATATATATAAGTTTTTTCAAAAAATTTATTGAGTCAAGAAGGACACTATGATCAAGATTTATGATTGACTAACCACACTTTAGCACCATTCTTAGAAGGTTGTTTGCAGAGATTACTAGAGATATCAAAGTGGATTATAATGTCACTATATCACACTTGCTTAGAAAGGTTGAAGGAAACGAAGATGATTTCCAACACTAATCCTAACACTATTAGCTTGCTTTGGGGCTTGGTATACACTGGATCGGATTCTTTCTGCAAAATTGTAGGTACAAATCATATCAGTCTTATTTAGAGTCTATTATATGTGTTTGGAGTATGTTTTAGAGTATTTTCAGGTTCACGTACGTTCTGGAGAACTTTGGTGATTCTGGAGCTTTTAGAGATGCAGAACTACGCAGATGCGCCAGATGTTTATCTATGGATGGAGATCTTCCCACTGTGCGATTGAGCTGATCTTTTTACATAAAATATAGCTTTAAGTTAGATTTCCAATGCCAGAGGTTTGAGGTCAATCAGGATCCTAGAGCCAAATTTATGCCCGTTTTACTAGAGAGTGGTTTGTCTGCCACGCGAGAGGAAGTTGTCGAGAAGATGAATGAGTGACGATCGACAGCACAGCCTTGGTGTTGATCGGCCTTGGTGTCGATCGACGGTGATCCCAGAAGACAGGCCCGACTCGTTTTATGGCCGACTTAAGTCCAGAAAACATCACAAATTACCAGAATGTCCTTGGGTGACTTAAAACCTTATATATATTTTTTAAGCCATTGTTGACGGCTAGACATAACAACGCTTACCAAGCTTTCTTTTATTACTGTTCTAGGGTTAGTAGAGAAAGAAGAAACTCTTTCAGAGTTCTCCTGGAACTCTTTTGGTTCTTTATATTATATATATGCTATTCATCTATGATTTCTGTGACAAAGATTATGTCTGAGTAGATCTCTTGTTAGTTTTAGGGTTTATTAATGGTATTGATGGGTTAGCCAAACAATAGAATTGCTAGGGTAATTATTAGATCCATCAATAGAATTGTGTTTATTGCTTGTGTTCTAGAGTAGCTAACTAGAACCATGATCATAGGATAGTTAGGCGCAAGCGAGAGCATGGTCTACTACCAAAATTAATCATGTTGAGCTAGGTTGCTAGAAACAAATGAGAGTTGATTTAGTTAATTTAGTGAACTCAAGAGACCATCAATCGACGCAGGATCATTGCCATCGATCGATGGTCATTCCGTGTCAACAAACGAGAGCTGAGACATCGGACTTAGTCAATAGATTAGACTCACAGTGAGAGCTGGTCGTCTTTTACATTAGATATCGAGTTCTATGATTAATATCCTTAGATTTTAACCTCTATAATCCACTTGCCTGAAACCCTAGATCTAGCTATTTATTATTATTGTTTACTTACCAATCAATCAATTATCTGCTATAGTTTATTTATTGCTTATTAATCTATTTTCCTAGCTTAATCGTGACTGTATTTAGTTTATTGTGTGCCTATGCTCCCTGTGGATTCGATCCCTAAATATTACAATTTGACCTCTCTTGGAAAGAGTAGTTTGTAGGGTTAATTTGATAGAGTTTGCATTGAAATACATAAAACCCTCATGTCACATACCTAGATGACCAAGATACAAAGTATGCAAAGCTGATGGACACTTATGAGATGGTAATGCATATCAAAGAAAAGGAAGATATAGAAAATTCACCTAGTGTCAATTGATGCTCTACCAGTATCGATCAACACCTGTCCAACAACTGGAATTTGGAGAAGGCTCCAAAGATTGAACTCAAGCCACTTCCAGCTGGCTTCAAATACGCTTTTCTCTGTGCGAATTCTTATCATGTTATTGTTAATGCAAACTTAAAAATACAGAACTTACCTTATTGATAAACAAGATGTGCAAGTATCACAAAGCTCTTGTGTGACACCCCCGATCGTAGATGACCGGAAATGACACGGTCAATGCTCCCTGAAAGCCGACCCGAGGTTCCCGAATATTTCCGAGTTCCTTGGACTAGCAAACTGAGAACATCGACGCTCCTATCGGATATCACTTAAGGCTTTTCAACCCGATCAAGCAATACCCGATAGTTAGTTCGTCCCGGACAAAGACTAATATCATATGGAACCCGTACTTTAGAAAAATCTGTATACATTATATATTTATTCATTAAAAATCATCTTACAAAAATATTATAGGTCGACCTTGAAGTTATTGGAAAACAAGCTTTATACAAGAGCTATATACAAAACATCTTGCAAGGATAATAAATCTACCGCTGGCTAATGCTGTTCCTTCCCGTCCTAGAGTAAGGTCTCCCACCTACTAGTAACCTGCATCACAAATGAGTCATGAGTAACTAGTTTACTCAGTGAGTCTAATCCC